>ML675601.1:77282258-77326775 GCA_007922155.1 Mesoclemmys tuberculata
AAATTTTATTAACACATTCTCGCTCTTTGTGTCAAGATCAGTTATAAGCTTATATAGCTTAAGACAGTACACACCACTGTCTCATTATAGTATCAGGAATCACTGTGCTACTGCAAAAATTGTGCTTGATTCTTAAATTGGTTTGCATTTCGTGTAGTTGTTATACATCAATTTTGCACTAGTGTAAACACTACAAACTCAGAATGATAGCATTTTACATCTGCTTTACACTGACGTGAATGACTACACCAAGTGTAGGTTAATGGAGAAACAGACCCCCTGCAACTGTCTTTCATGTGGGATGTTAAACAGAGATTATGATCATTAAAAATGTGCTGGCACTTGACTAAATTCCAACTTGAAATTTCAGAAGGTGGTATCACATTCTACTAACCTAAATTCCTCCTGCATTTTCAGTTGGACATAATACTTTTCTTCATTTTCTCTCTTGTGTTGCTTTGCAGTGTTAAGTAGCTGTATTTTCCTTTCCAAGGCAGCTATGTTTCAGTAGGGTTGGGAAGGGGACCCTTCTGTATTGCTTTCCTACAATGCAGAGGGGTGAGGTTTAATTAGTCAAAGTTTGTAAAGCAGGTCAAGATTCTCAAATGAAAGGTGGTATAGAAGTACAGTGTTTTACCATTATTAAATATATAATGGAAATTGTGATCCAAAGCTGTGCTGCAGAAGACTTGGTACAGGTTTTAAATAAACTTCAGTATAGCAATAGAGGAAGCAAACATTTTGAAGAAGAGTTTTGCATTATTAATTAGAACTGAGGAAACTGAAACTTTTAATTATGGCCAAAGCAATTGGGAGCCTTTAATTAACATATTGACTGAGTACAGTGAAAGAGTTGTACCATAATGAATATGATAATTGTCGGCTCATCTATGCTGAACAAATAGTAAAAATGATCGAGCTGAGTTTTTATGTATGCTTATTCCATGTGTCAGTATCGCATATACTACTGACAGGTTAAAGTTTTATTACAAATGTTGTAGCTGATAAATAAGCATCTCATAATACGTACATTTATATGAAATAAATGGTTGCTAGCAGAAAATGTATTCCAAGAGAGACCTAATGGTTACATTAATAGTGGTAGAACAAGTCCATAACCACATGTGGCCATGAAACAACTGTATGTAACTTGCATAGTTGGAATTGCTATTACTAATACAAGAAAACCCTTTCATCCTCTATCCTGAAGGAAACCCCTTCATCTCCAAGCATGATCCTTTCTTATTATGTGCCATACCTGAAATGTTAAATGACAATTGATTTTCATGTTTCTTGCTTGTAAATATCAGGACTGATAAATAATGTTCATTTTAGGTCTGACTTCATAATGTACTGCCATTGTCTTTATTACTACAGATTCTTGAAGCACTGGCTAAAAGTGATGAGCAGTTTGTGCAAAATTGCAACAGCCTGAATTCTTTAAATGAAGTAATCCCCACTGAGCTCCAAAGTAAATTCAGTGTCATTTGCAGTGAGAAAATGGAGCATATCTACCGAAGAATCTCTAGTTATAAAAAGGTATGGATCCGAAAATGTCTTGAAAATCTGTTGTTTCCTTTTTTTGGAAGAGCAGACAAAAAGTAATTGAATTTTAATGTCCATTAAACATTTTGGTTGCAATGATAAAACTGGGGATTAAAGTTGAGCCACCCAGATATCTGAGCAATTGAATAATTATATTGTGATGGGATATATAGACCCCACACTGATGAGAAAGGTGCCAGAGATCCCACGAAGGCAGGGCTAGCCCCAGCCCTGTGGTTTTGTCAATCGTTTATGATAGGCAGGGGGCCTTTAAAATGGAGGAACCTGCAGTCAGCTGGGATGGAAGGAGCAGGACTGCTCTAGGCGGAGACTGCTGGAGTGGCTCCTGGAGCACAAGGGAAACACTCATCTGAGAGATATTCATCCCATCCGTATGAGGAGTGCAGTGAGCTCTCAGGGAGAGACTTACAAAGACAGGGGCCCTTGTAACAAGTAAGCAACTAGGGCTTGTGCTAGAGATACCTAGTGTAAGTAACCGGGTGTGGTCAGGTTCCCTCGCCATCTGGGAGAAATACCTCAGGGGACTCCTTTACATATAGGTTTTTAATATGTACCTTTCATTATGCCTTTCATTTCATGGTGTAGGTCATATCCTCTCTTGTCTTGTTCAGCATAGAGACTGTAACCAACTTGGTAACCAGAAAGTCTGTGTATTTCCTATGACAGACTATGGACTCTTGTCAATGCTGTCAAGCAATCGAGTGAATTTTCAGAGCTTACCTGAAGTGAAGTGATATTAAATTATTCTCCTACTGCATGTTAATTTTAAATATAAAATTGTTGCAATTTAACTCATCACTTGCAAACTGTAGCTTGAGATAACTCTTTCCGCCTTTACTACTAACAGATGGCCTGTAAATTTTCAGAAAACTGTTAGATAACTGTTGGGTTTATAAAAATGGCAAATAGTATTGCATATTGCAAGGAAATCAGTGAACACTTTCCTTGAGTTTGCTCTGTAGTTTCACACAACTTCTGTGTGACTAGTTAACTAAGTTAGGCATAAACTAATCAAACCTTTGCCCATTCTCCCAAGTGAACCTTTGTTTTTCTTCTCCTAGCTTGTAGTTTCTTCCCTCCCTCCCCTATCCCCAATTACTTGTGAATTGTGGGGCTGGTCTGAACTAGGTCTGATACCTTTCCTTTGAACTGTTTGCACCCTATGTTATCTGGATTTGGGATGCAAAAATTCAAAATAGAGGTGAGAAGTTTAATATGGACTCTGCTAGACCCTGCATATTTCTGTGAAAATTGGGGAAGGGATGGGACAGAGACAGGGTGTATACTCCCTAGAAGGTAATGACTCTTTCTTAGTGTATGTCTATGCAGCAGCTAGAAGGGTGCTCCCTAGTGCAGATGGACAGACAGCCTTGCCCTGCTCAAGCTAGCATGCTGAAAATAACCGTGTGGCTGCGGTGACATAGGTGGTGGCTTGGGGTAGCTACCCACGTACAGTTCTGCTGAACACCCTGGGTACATACTTGAGTGGCTAGACTAGGCTGCCACCAATGCTTCTGAAGCCATACTGCTATTTTTAGCACATTAGCTTGAGCAGAGGAAGAATGTGTCTGTCTACACACACTAGGAAGCCCCCTCCCACCCCCGCAGCCAGTAGAAGACCAAGAGCCCAAACCGCTTACCAAAGGTATCTCTTGCTACTGCACTCTGGCAGCAAAGGTGGAGAGCAGAGAACTTTGTCACAGGAAGAGAGCCTCAAAAGGGTTCAAAAGCTTGTCTAAACATCCAGACATTTATATGTTTGTCTAAAGTGAACCTCAGGTTTTTTGAGATGGGAGCATCACTTATTTTAACTGCTCCGTCAGAAATGCTGTGTAGAGGTTAGGTAAGTAACAGATGTCTCGTATGCCTTTCCTGTTTCTTACTGTGAAAGAATTGACTCTGAGGTGTAGTCTCTGTGAACAAGAGTCCAGGACAAGAACAGAAAGAATTTGAGTCTAGATTGAGTAGGGGTGTAGCCAGACATGATCTTTTGGCAGGGCCTCTGGCTGATAAGGGTGGGCCGGCTGAAAAACCCTAATTGCCTGCTTCACGTGACCGGAAGCATGAAGTTCAGGAAGCCTGACGCTCCAGTTACCAAGGGCAACTGGAGTGTCGGGCAGCTTACTGATTCTTGGCTGGTCGCTTCCTAAACTTCCTGCTTCCGGCCACGTGATTAGAAGCAGGAAGTTCAGGAAGCCACTGGCCGAGAAAGCTCCAGTTGTGCAGGTAGTTTAAGCAGAGCTTGGGTGGGCCTGGTTTCAAAATGGGTGGGCCAGGGCCAGGCCCACCCAGGCCCACCCATACCCATAGCTACGCCCCTGAGATTGAGGTACGATGGCACAGCCAAGTCAGAAAATTTCACAAAGCCTTTAATTGCAATTTCTGCTTTTAGCCAGTATGAGTCCACGCTTTCAGAAGCCTCAAATTTACCCTCATCAAAATCAATAAGCATGATAGAGGTTTATAGTTTAGCTCTTAATGACTGTTAGAAACACATTCAGATTCCAGGAATAGATATGCCCTTCTTTTGGCAAAGTAAATGTAACCATGGTAACAAAAGTCTCTCAGAATGCTTCAGCTTTATTGTAAGTTTCACTGTGAAAGTTTGAACTCTATAAATAGAAACTCAGTGGCTTTCTGCAGTTCCTGTTATTTGAGAATATTTTGCTCATAATAGACTTGGAGTCCAGTTCCATAGGCCCCAGATGTTTTTCAACACATGTGTGAAAAGAATTTTGGGCTTGACTTATGACCTGATTAAATCATAACCAGACATTTGGTGTCTGTGGAACAGGATGTGTGGGAGATTCAAATATGAAATATGTACTGTTGGGAGGAACATTTTTACCATTAGATGTTCTTAGTGCCGCCTTAATTCTTGGTACATTCTTCAGTTTTAAACAATTCCATAATTGGGCTTCTTGTAATCTCCAGGATCCTGTCCTAGCTACAAATATTTAGGTATAATTCATTAGTTGAATCCTGGTTGTACAGAAATGTTTATCAGGCTTACACAGAGTCAATAGCATCACAGTAAATACATGTTTAAATCCCAGTACATAAAGCTATCATTGCCATGTGGGGGGATGTAACTTGACTCAGCTAAAAGTTACTTGAAACTGGATAATCAATCAAATGTATAAGGGCATTTAATAGAGTAAGCACTTTGAAAGATAACTTTTAAAAATATTCTGATGCGTGAGACTAATAATCAACATTTTAAAGAAAGTATGTGCCCTGCTTTATAATATTTTAATGGGAGATCAGATGTGATTAAAATACGTTGCTATTTGCAGATGATGATGGATGTTCCCAATAAAATCTCCCCTGACTCCAGACTCTGAATTGGAAGGGATACGTGTTTTCACATAAATCAGAATCCAGTTGTGTTTGCCATCATGTGGCCACCTAATCTAAGATTTTATAATGGTCTTGTCATGATGCCTATGATCTAATTCTCTAAAGTAACACTACTTGGGACAAGGGACAAAAAATAGTTATGGGAATGAACAGAAGGTGGAATCTTCATTGATTCAGAGGAACACTATAGAAGTAAAATAGATGTACTGTCCATGGGTCAATAAATATCCCTTTATTGTGTTTAAATCTCATTTTTCAAAGTTGTATTTCTTAGAAGTCTGTGCCTTATTTAACCAGTACATCTGTTTTCAAAGTTGAGGCATTTTCTAATTATCTAAGTATACCAAAGTCTGTAAAATATGGAAATTATAGTTTGTTTTACTGTAATTTTGCAGAAACTTCATTCTCAGTGTGATAAATTCATAATTTTAGCTTTCAGTTTTATGTTTATCAGAATCCAACTACAATGAATATCTGAGAGTGTTTTTAGAAAATGCACACTTGAAAATACCTGACAATTGCTGTTTGTAGTGTTGAAAATGGTTTATGGAGGAGGCTGGTAGACCCTCACGACCTCCCATGCTTTGTGGAGCTCATCCTTAGAAGCAAGGACCTTCAAATGGGGCTAATAGTGACACGCTTCAAAGAAAATAAATGGTTAAGTCCTTATTAGAACTCTATTTTTAATTTGTAAAAATTACCCATAATTTGCCATAATAAAAACCTAAAATCAGAAAACTCCTTACCTTCCCCCAAGCATTTTAAGTTTTGTTTTCCAACTGGCTGCCTAAGTTTTGATCCAGCTAAACATTTACGCATGGAACATCTATTAATCAGAATTTTCTTCTCTTTCTTACTTCTAGTTTTCCCGAGTGTTAAAAAATAGAGCGTGGCCTACCTTTAAACAGGCCAAGTCAAAGATCTCACCTCTTCATAGCAGCGATTTCTGTCCAACCAACTGCCATATTAATGTAATGGAAGTCTCTTATCCTAAAACCTCAACTTCTCTTGGTAGTGCCTTTGGTGTGCAGCTAGACAGCAGAAAGCATTCTTCACATGAGAAAGAAAACAAAAATACTGAGCAAGGTAAGCCAGCATTCCCATGTAAATTTGAAAGAACAATATTTTCCAGCTCTCCTAGTTAATAGTTTTCAGATTTAACCAGTTCGGAACACTATCTCAATATTAAACATAAGGACACTCCACCAAGAAATGGCTATATATTGTTAGTATGGTTTGCTTATAAATTAATAAGAAATGCTAGACGTAACTCTGTACTAACTCCTTCCTTTGTGTTACATTAAAGGGCACACCAACATGCAAAATTATATAGCCTTCCTCTTTGCCAAGAAAAGATTAACTCATTTTTCCATGTTTTGTACTTCCAACACTTAATTTGTAAGATAAAACATGAAAAAAATAATATTTTAATCAAGTAATTATTTCCCGTTATAGATTTGACTTATAAAAGTAATTTTTACTGAGATCAAAAATTGTGTTGAAAGACAGAAGATGTTAACTTGACCTTATTTGCATCATATGCAGGTAAACCGAGTCCCATGGTTTACATACAACATACCATTACCACCATGGCAGCCCCTTCAGGACATTCCCTAGGTCAACAGGATGGCCATGGTCTGCGATATCTGTTAAAGGAAGAGGACTTAGAAACACAAGATGTTTATCAGAAATTGTTGGGCAAATTACAAATTGCACTGAAAGAGGTAGAAACGTGTGTCTCTCAGATAGATGAGTAAGTAAATGATACCATCTGTATATGCCTTTAACATCCCTGTGGAATATATTGATAAAGCAAATGTGGGCACTGCAAACTATGGATGCATAAACTTCCTTGTCTAATCTGAACCCATCTGAACATTGTTGCATGAAATCAGCAGAAGTAGTCCCTGTTCATATTCAAGTAAAGCTACAATGGTCCAGTGAATTTAAGTGTAGGCAATACTGAACTTTTTTTCCCCTGAGTCTGACATAGTTTCTGCATTGCTTCATTGAACCACTGTAGCTTTTCTCTTGGATGTGGAAATATTAACTGTTTTGGGGGCAGAGGCCATATGAGATCTATGTGATCACTAAGAGAGAAAAGAACAAAGGAACAAAAAAATGTTTTATTTAAGTTTTGTGTCACTACTGAGTAGCTTTAAATTTAAACCTAAATGTGATAAAAATACAAATACTATAAACTTTTTTATTCTACAAATAAATTAGTTTCACTTAGTCCGCAAGAGCGAATATTTCATGATCTTCCAGGAGCAGAAATACTTGGGACTAGTACTGCTGCTTCCATGATAAGTACACTTTTCTAAGAAATGACCCTCGATCAGAGGTCAGAAAGAAAGATTATCAATACCTCCAGTGGAGGTAAGCTTGATGTACATCTTGTTTCCAAAGGGCTACACTTTGATTCTCCTCTTGGTCTCAGATGTATGCTGTATAGTGTGATTGAAGTGGTTACATGTCAGTAAATACAGGTTAGGGTTTCCAAAAGAATGTAAGAAAAAAATCTCCACTCCCCATGTCTTTAGGTAAATTGATTAGTTAAATTGTGTGTAATCAGAAATAAAATCTTTTCATTTCTGGGTGAGCACAAAAAAAAGTGCAGTAGCATTATAAAGTCTTAAAATTGTCTATCTTATTTAAAGTTATAGGACAATCAGTAAGGTTTGTATTTAAGGGCTCAATTAATATTTCTGGAATTTCTAGTTCCTTAGGCTTTATTGGTTTCCCTCTTGATCCCTAGAGTTTGTTATGTAAAGCCTCAGGGACTTCTGAGCTTTCTTTCATCCAAGAGTGAAAATGCTATCTGTAAAAGTATATATATTTTGTGGGTCACACAGTTGAGAACGTAACAGTACACAAAAGTTTGGGCTAATGTTTCTTTACTAAGAGTCCCTATAAAAATTGAACTGGTAGCAAAACATATATAAGCTTCAAAGATTTATTTTAAAAAATTTACCCATTATTGCCTATAAGCATCAGACTTTTCATTTGTATTCCCTATGCACTGCCAGAGTTTGATTGTCTTGGAGAAAAGTAGTTCTGTACAGGAAGCAGGAATACTCAAGAGACCTAGTTAAAAGCTTCAAACAGGAAGAATGGGAAAGATGGAGGCCAGGATAATCTGGGTGTGAGCTGTTGATATTATACACCATGCACTACTTGAAACACAGTCATGGCCCTTAATTCTTATGGTGAAAGAGGAAAGGTTAAGAAACAAAACAAATAAAGTAATATAAAATAATCAAATCACTCTGCTTTAATCAAAATATGTGAATGTGTGCTTTAAAAGCCATATTCATATGTACATTTAAACAAAATGATCCTTCAAATTTACTAATAGTGTAGTATTCCTGTTAATAGATTTGCTGTTATGATGTAAAAATAAAATTAAAATCAAAACTTGCTGAATTATTTACTATTTATTATTACTGGTTTCCAGTGTACTAGGTATTGTACAAATACAAGATGTTCAGGACAAAAAAAAGTCTGTCACAATCACAGCAATTAAGCTAAGGGACAGAGAAAGCTATACAACAATGATCAAACGACTTCTTCAAAAGCTCTGGGTGAAATCATGGGCCCATTGAAGTCAATGGCAAAACTTTCATTAACTTCAACAGAGCCAAATTTCACCATGTGTAAGGGAGAGAGATTGTTTTTAGTATATAGTACAAATTATATGATGATAGTGCTACCGCAATTTAACAACATTATGGGGATAATCTACACTCAGAAAGATACTCTCTCTCTCAAATGTATGATTTTGAAATCTTTGAAGAACTATTTAAATCTCTATCAGTTTCTGAGACAATACATTATGTATGCTCAAAGATTTTATGGTTTAACATCAGTGTTGTGTTGTACAGCATGACCAAAATGTTGTGTTAGCAGAATTATGAGTGTGAAGGAAAATATGTTCCCTCAGAAAAAATCACTTCCCTTATATGGCAATCAACTAGGGTGTGCTGAGTTTGGGGAACAAAACTTTCAGGAACAGTTCGATATCACACTGGTTTCAAGTAGATTATATTCATCATAACAGTGGAGAGATTAGTAGTTTTGTACTGATGTGGCTCTGTAGCTGAGCAAAGTTATTAGTTGAGTTATCCTCTTTTCATTAATGTTTAAAATAGACCTGTGCGAATCTCACAAAACTGAATGTAAAATTTTACAGTGCTTTTAATTAGAAATGTCCTTAGTTAATTTTGATTGATAAAATGCCTTTAGCATTACTGATTTATTGTGTAGGAAGACAACATAAAGAAGAGAAATTCTGTAAAGTGCTTTTTAAAAACCAAAGAAGATATTTTAAGTCTCACAAATACATGTGTTTTGCGGTTGCTCTTTAGAACTAAAATTTCAGATGTAATTTGTGCCTCTGATATATTGTTTGATCTTGGATTGAAAACAGAAGGCTTGCCAACACTACCAAGCTAACCATGGTGGCAGCTGTTACTTAACAACCATAGTATAGGGATACGATTCAAAACTTTGAAGCTATTTTTGAACATAGTCAAGCGACTGCTAATTTAAAAGATAGCTAGAAAGGACTTGTTGCAAAAGTATAACGCTGCATCTCATCTTTTGTTCAGATGTTATTAATGTTAATCTTCCTTTTGAGTTGTAATTTCCAATAACTGGAATTAAATAATCTTGTGTATATTAGCTTTTTCTTTCATAAAGTCCATTAGAACATGTGTTTCCCAGGTTGAAGATGAATAACTATATAGTAGCATGACATTCACTGCTTTGTACATGCCCAGCTAAAGCAATTTTCACAGCTCTTTGGTGTCAGTTGATCATGTCAAGTTTCATTTGGTTTTCTATGTAGAGGCTTGTATATAAGCAATCAAATCAGTAAGGTGTGATTCAAAGAGATGCTGTACATAAACACGATGGCACAGCACCACCTATTGGTCATATCATATCAAGTGCCCCTCACCTTATCTGACCAGTTGTTATGGTAGTGTCATTTTTTGCTGATGAAGGTACAGACTTTAAAATAAAATTTCCCAGAATCTTTTATTAGAATAGGGCAGAATGACACATGAAAGCTAGTAATTTGGGTACTGCAACCTTTTAGTTAATGATTATCTGTTTTGCACAGAGAAATGTTTTCTGCAGTTAATGTACTAGTTTTGCATATACAACTATATAATTTATGTTTATAATTAGTCACCAAAAGTTCAAGGATATACTATGGTAAAAATTTTTCCTATGAAGAATTTGTTTATTGCCAGATTTATTATTTTGAATTGCTTCAGTCAAAGCAACACAACAGCATGATTTTGACTCATTTAAATTGGTCGTGATTGTGGTTTATTTGTTTATTTACTTTACCGTAGTGTCTATTTTTGCTTTACTTGACCATTATTTTAAAATGGACATGAGCCTGAATTAAAGAACAAAGTTTTTGCTCTTTTTATATGGTACAAAATAATGGAAAAGAACAACAGAGAAATGTAGAGTTGCATGTTAGATGGTGATGATAATTATCAGCTAATTTTTTTTGAAAAAAATGCGTTCATCCTAATTAATTTTATCATATTGCAGCCTTCTCTCTTCAATAACCTATTCTCCCAAATCAGAACGCAAAACACCTGAGCATTTAATACCAGCAGACAGTGACAATGAAAGGGGAGAAAGGAATGGGAAAAGGGTCTGTTTCAATGTAACAGGTGATGAGCAAGAAGATTCTGGTCATGATACCATCAGCAACAGGGATTCATACAGGTAATTTTATTAATAATTTTGTCTCTCAATCTGTCCAATATAGAAGCAGAATCTGCAGCATTCTAGATTTTCAAAATGTTTTTAAAGAATATCAAAATACAATGGTGGTTACCTCTTGTAAAAGAAGAATTTTATATTTTAGTCATCAGGGTGGATTACTTTCTATTGTAATGCAAACCTTTTCCTGTAATAATAGAGATGGGCCTTTACCCGAACTCTGGATCTGAATATCCACAGAAGAGCTTAACCAGAACTACGGCTCCACCTGCCACGTTCTGATTCAATCTCCTGAAGAACATAGAAACAGGGCTATGTGGTTTTGTGGTGGAATAGGCCCAAGCATACCCTAAAATGTTGGCCAGATCTGATCTCAATCATTAATCTGAGCAAAAATCTGAATCCCAAAATATAACTCTGATAGCATCTCAGTCTAAGCATTGCTAGGTCCTCCTATCTCTAGTATTAACAGCAATAAAAACTTTACTATGGAATTAGAATACATAATACTTTGAAAAGGAGTAGTATTCATAGCAACAGTGATATTTTGAAGACCCATTTTGTGAGCTAACATTTGACTACTACACCATAGCTGATATGAACTTGCAGTTTGGTGTCTGAGGAGGAAAGTACTAATTGTTTCTTAGATCATATACTTGAGGCTGTTCCCAGCCTTCTGTAATCTTTTTAATGTGTGTGTAAAAATAAAAACAAACAAAAAACCTCAGTTTCCCATATACACAATACCCATCAAATTTGTATCTTTAGTGCAACTGTCAGTTATGACAGTGAACTTTAAAAAATATTGTTTAATGTAATTTGCTAGTTGTTCATTTAACTACAACACATCACTATAAATGTTAGAAAAAAAGACCACATCCTGTCTCTGAGTGAAAGAAGACCTTATGTAGGACATTTTCGTTTATTAGTATGTCAGCCCTTTGTGTTCTTATGCAAACTTATATTCAGTACTACAGTACAATACTTATCCATAAATATATAGCTAAGAAGTGGTTAAATCTGATATTTTTTCCCTTTACCCATGTTTTATTGTTTTGTGCTTTGTTCAATCCGGTTTTAATGACCCTAGTGATGAATTTTCCACCATTCTCCCTTAGGACTCTTTTCCAAAGTCTGATAGAGCTCATTGTCAGAAAATATTTCTTAATATATAACCAGAAATTCTCATTACTCTTAGGGACTCTATGCTAGGAACATGTCGTTACCAACATGGTTTCAATCATTTAGTAGACAGCACCCTAAATTATATCCCTTTCATACATCCAAAAATATTCTTTCCTCTCTGTGGTTTTAACATATATATAAACAATTTATAAATATAATAATATAAAATGGAGTCCTATTTTATGAACTTTGTCATATATGATATGAAGTAGGGCATGCATTTTGAACTCTGCAGCCATTTTAAATGAAATGCTTTCATAGAATAAAATTTAGAGTCATAGAGTTTAAGGCCAGAAAGGACTGCCTGATTATCTCGTCTGACCTCTTGTGTATTACAAGCTGCCAAACACCCCCCAGCCCTCCCCCTCCCAGCCTTAACAGCCAAAATTAGACCAAAGTATTACAGCTCTCAGGAAACTGAGCTATTATGTGCCACAGGCAGCATATAGGAGGGACTGCAATGCATCAGTGCCCAGGGCCCTGTAATGGCAGGAAATTGATTAAGTGAGAGGGACCTGGGTGATGAGTTTCTCTTACATTCATGGAATATTGTGGACTCCCTCTGCTGGATAATTACTTAAACACCTGAAAACTCTTTTGTTTAAACCAAATACTCCATTGTTAATTAGATGATGTAGCTGACTTGGTTGTTGTTGCAGCCTGTGGGTTCAAATCCATTTGGAAATAGGTTTGCAACAAAATCTTAAATTTTTTCCCCTCCCAGTGTGAGATGGAGGAATACCATCTCACTCTTTGTACAGAAAAATTAATCTGGGGTAAAAAAAAATAAAAAATCACATGACTGAACAGTGATCTTTGCGGTACCAAAAATAATAGAAGTGTCCATATGATCAGATACAGGTAGAAGTAAAATCCCCACCACTAGCACCTGCCCCCTACTCCATATACACATAGGGGCCCTGATCCTGCAACTGGATTCATTTGGGTAGCCTTTTGTACCTACAGAGAGTTCCAGGAAAGTCACTGGGGCTTCATGCAGGTGCAGAGGTCCATTCGCACTTATCCTGTTGCACTGCCTATAGCACAGGGGTGTGGGATCATAAACTATGGTTTGGTTGAAGGGAGAAAATTGTCTTTATAAATGATGTTGTTGTTGTTTAATAGTTTAATACTTTTCTAACCTCATTATAAATTCCAGTTTGCAAGTCATAAGCTAGCATGCTTCATCGTTTATAAGAGTTATGGGGTAGGAGTACAGAATTGAAATGTGGAGAAATTAATGCATTCAAGGTCACATCTCCAAAAACAGTCACTCATCTGCATGAAAAGTGACTCGATTTGGATGTGGAACTGCATATTTTCAATGGACAATTACTTGTTCCCATACACAAGGTGAGGGCAACTCAACCATCTTTTCTGGGAATCTAGTCCTCAAAGTCTTGTAATAGACAAATAGAAGTTCCTGCATATTTTGTAGGAAGTCATAAAGCCAAGGGTAAAGCACTGTAAAAGACCTTGGCAAGAGAAGAAGGTTTAAGAGAAAGGAAAGGCACTGTATTTTGATATAGTACCGGTACGATAGGACACACTATTTTGTTTGTTTTTCAAGTGATTGCAATAGCAACAGGAACTCCATTGCCTCATTCACCAGCATCTGCAGTAGCCAGTGCAGTTCTTACTTTCACAGTGATGAGATGGACTCAGGTAAGTTTTTAAAAAATCACCTTCAAATTCTTCTATTAATTCTTCTGGAGATAGTTTTTGTTTGTTTTTATTCACATGCATGTCTGTCTTCATCATAGTAGGTTGCAAGAGTGTAGCACTCCACTTCTGCTTATTGTATGTTGCACTTTGAGCCTATTTTCCAATTAATGGATTAGTAAAAGCTGTCAGAGACTAATTTTAACCACCTCTCCACTCTGGCCTGGACAAATGAATTATGCCGCTCAAAAGAAGAGGAATTGTACATAAACAAGAAGTGCTGTCTCAGACAAGAGACAAGACTCTGAATACAAAATACCACTCTGTACAAGTGCTGGGAAGAGTGAGACCAGAGAAAGGCATGCTCACCATAATGTTCTATTCTGTGTCAAGGTTGAACAAATTTAAATAATCACAGATGCTAGTTCTTACCTATGTGCCACTCGATAGTTTCTTTTAATTTTAATTCCATATTTATCCCTCTTTTAAAACTACTGAACTATCAGAACCATTTCATTAGCAATAGCATTAAGATTGTGAAATATTTGCAGGGTCCTAATAGAAGTGTTATGTCAGAGCATTCAGTGTCTGTGCTCTAGGTTGTATAAATAGCTAGGTGATATTTGAGCAATCTTGTCATTTTTACTTCAGAAACCTGTGGTCTAGTTGGTAGAGCACAGGTCATGGAGACAGGACTCCCAGGTTCTGTTCCCAACGTTTATAACATGGCCTGGGCATTTTGCTTAACATTTCTGGTCTTTAGTTTATACAAAGCTATAAATAATGCAGGTAGTTATCTACTTCAAAAATGGTGATGTGTGATTTACTGTACAAATGCCTTTTTGTTGTTGTTGTTTACTTTTGCTATATTATTAAAATAGTCTAGAAAGAATCCCGCAGATTAGTGTGAAGTGCTAAATACAGAAGGATTTAAAAACTTACACATCAGCTTGTGTACACAGCAGAGTAGCCCAGGTCTGTATGATTTTGAAAAGTATGCTGAGACCTGAAGCTAGTTATGATTTAAAATATTTTACACACAGGTGATGAACTTCCCTTAAGTGTTCGCATTTCTCATGATAAACAGGACAAACTCCATAGCTGTTTGGAGCATCTTTTTGGTCAGGTATGAGATTTTTTTCTTAGACCAATACTGTTAACAAGCCTGTCTTCAAACCATCAGGGAACAACTGGCTGCAGCAAGTGGGCGTTTGTTGCTGCTTCTGCCTTCCACTATTTACTTGGATGATATGATTTTACTCTTTACCCTTCCCTGGGGCTCCTGACCCAGAATTGCTGAGGAGAACAGATCCTTAGATTTATCCTAACAGTTTTTTTAGTCTTGAGTTGTTAGTTACAGCCCACATTTAAATTACTAAAGAACAAATTCAAAGTAATCATTTTTTCACTATTCCACTTTTCTCATGTAGAGAAGATTTTTCTAAATATTGCTATGATAAAGGCATACCACTCACAGAACTTTGATCCTAACAGGTAGACTCAATTGTCAGTCTTCTGAAAGGACCAGCTGTAATGAGGGCCTTTGAACAAACCAAGTTCTTCACACCAGGTCGAGGCTTGCAAGGTAACAGATAAAGCTAAATACTAGAATCAACAGATGGCACAAAGAGATATCGGGCACATCTGTTCAAATATACACTATATGATTCAGATATTAAAGATATTTTTTTTCTGTTCATGTTACATTATAGAATAATGGCCATTCAAAAAATTTAATACATAGATATTACTATTCTTAGCTGGTACACTTTCACTTTTGTTGCATGAACCATTTAGGTTTTCTTGAAAGGCAAGTTGAAATCACAGCCCCTGAACAGAATATAAAATTTCTGGGGCTTTGGAGCAGAAAGCAGTTTTGACATATTACAAGTGTTTTTATCTGGTTCATGTTTTTCTGTCCCAACAATGGAAGCACTTTATGATTATATTTAACTATTTATGTCTGGCCTTTTCTATCTTTGTTTCTTCTTGTAAAATTGTACTCCATAAATAATAAGCAACAGTTCAGTGTGGATTCTTATTGTGAACATTATTAATTATTTACAACAATTCTAGCTGTGATTTGAGGTCCTGATCCTGATGACAGTTGTATATATAATTAACTTTGGGTCTGCATACATGCTTGTATAAGTGTAGGCCCAAAGTGAATCATGTACATAAGAGTTAAGTTTAAACTTAAACATGAATGAAGTGTTTGCAGGATTAGAACCACTTAATGGGATTAATATACTTTTAAAAATTGCTACTGAAAGGTTTTTTGGTGAACTGAGATTGAAAAAAGCCTGTATGGGAGATTGGGACATGCAACTGTGTGGGTAACAGAAATAATTCTGCTGTAAAATTGTTCAGTTTATGAGTTAGTGTCAAAACATACAACTTTCAAGAACCAAAATGCCTTAATTATAGAAGGCTGTTGGTCATATGCTTAGCTTTCGTAAATCATCATAGCTCCATTGAAGCCTGTGAAAGCTATGCCATTATACACCAGCTTGTTATCTGATCCTATGATGCATCATGCCCTTTCACTCACCAACTCTGCAGTGAGTCTGCCCAGAAGCTAATACAGACATAGTGGGACTTCTTTCTAGGAAATAATCTAATTTTCAGAACCTTTTCAATTGATTTTAAGGAAAGGTGGGTTAGATCCACAGATGATATTTATGCATACCAGTGTTTTTCAGACTGTATACCCTACAAAATCTACACTACAAACCATGCAGAATATATTGTTTAACTATAAATGTACAACTAAGTACAAGATATGAAATATCTAGTATAAATGCCAAAAAAGATATCTATTTAATTAAGATGATTTTGAATGAAAATAAAATAAAAGGGAATGTATATACTGTGTGGCAGTGCAGCTTTATATGGATAGACTATAATAATGTCAGGAACACTTTTAATGATCTGAAAACTAGTCTAGGTTAAACAGCCAAAAGTTGCTGTGTTAAGTAAGGAAGATTATTTTTCCGATAATTTTGCTACAGTTTATCATCCACTATTACATGAATTCTTGAACGGATGTAATAAAGGTTTAAAAAAGCACTTGAATTCCACCAAATGTTTCACAGTTTGTGTGTTATTGAAATGAATATTACTGATGTATGTTGACTTTTTATACAGGTATTTAGTAAATTAAGAGATGTGAAAAGCTAAAAGTAACAGCAGTCAAGACAAAATTCCAGGAAATCGCAGGCACTTCTTAATGATAAGACTGTTCAACTCAAAAAGAAATTCAGTGGGTTTCTGAGGATGTTTAAGCTAACGAGGTATTTTCTGCCTTTGCTTAGAGTTTCAGCAGGAAATGGAACCTAAACTTAGCTGTCCAAAAAGATTACGACTTCACATCAAGCAAGATCCTTGGAACCTTCCCAGCAGTGTCCAAAATCTTGCACAGAACATCAGGAAATTTGTTGAAGGTCAGTAAAAATGACTTGCACCTCAATAAACTCACAGTTAATGAGGGAGTGCGGAGGACGGCTGTAACAGGTTTATGTTGTCTGCGAGGCAAGGTCTTCGGAATATCATGTATCATGGAATTTCTAAATTCCAGCACAGCTTGTGATTTCAGTAGCAAGACTAATGGAGAGTGGTTTGTCACAGATTCTCAAATGATGGAGTGTATGCCTCCCTGGGGAGATGTGGGTCTGCAGCAGGTCTATTGCCTGTCTTTTGGCCAGGGTGTGGTGCTGCATGTCAGAGCAGATCCAGAACTCTGTGTGGCCTGGGAAGGGTGGAGTTCTGGCTCCTGCTGCCCCAAGGAGCAGCACTGTGATGGGGATTGAGCAAGGGGCAGGGATACCAGGGAAAGGAGCTTGCAGGTTTTACTTTGATCCACCCAGTGCTACAGCTCCCAGCTTGTCCCTGCCCACTGAAGCACAGCAGCTCTCCTGCTTCCCCATCTTCCCCGCCCCAGCATCACAGGGCCTCTTAGCCCCCCATTTTCTCCTCATGTTGCTGTCCAGCTTAGTCAGGGCTCCTCTGTTTCACCTGGTGGTCTTCCCTTTGGCTGAAGCACCTCCCTGATGTATTCCAGGGGTTCCTCTCAATCTCAGCGTGCACCCCATTTTAGCCCTGCCCTGTATTATCACAGGGGTTTCCCTCTATCCCCATCCACTGACCCCAGCCGTGCTGCATCCCAGGGGCTCTCCTCCATCCCCATGTGTCTCCCTCTCTCAGCTGTGCCATGCAGCTGTGTTGTGGCTCCCTTCCTTTTCCATGGCCCCCAGCCCCATCACAGCCCTTCCCTGCAGTACCCTGGGGGATCCTCACCATTCGCTACTGAGCTACCACTCAGCGCTGGGCAGTGGGGCTGGGTCAGTTGAGCTGACCAGAAGCATTCTTTCTGGTCTACCACAGCTGTTCATTTCTGGTTCAGTGCCCCCTCATATTAGCAGCCTCTGTGTGAAGTGGGCTCTGAACTCTGCTGAGTCCTTAGTGCCACCTTTCTTCCCATTCCCGGTGCTGAAGCTCAGCCACTCACACTGGAGGTGCCAACAGGGATGCAGTGTCCCCGTGGCTGCTCAGTTCAGGTCTCAGGAGAAGTTGTGGCCTTGTGCAGTTCCTGTTGGGGTGATGGGCTGCATCCCCAATGGTAACTGGCTGGTCCCAGCTGGTGATAGTGGTGGCCAGTCCTGGCTACTAACTTGGCTCCCCCATTGACTTCCTGCTGCACTGGACCTATCTGGAGCTGCTGGTGCTTGCAGACCTGTGAGTGCCATGCTTTGACTCCTCCTCTGCCCGGGAATGCTGATGCTCCCACCTGATGGGTCACCTGCACTGAAGGGGGCCTCCAATCCCTTCTTGTAGGTGCAGCACCCATGAGCCCTGCTTTCTGCATCCTTGGCTCCTGAGAATTGGAGGGGAGGAAGAGGTATTGCACAGTAAATGGCTGTCATTACTTAAAATGTTTGTGGAGTTCTATTTTAGCTACTGTAATTTGTACTTGTTTTTTTAACGGAACTGTGAGATACCGCAAAAGGTTCTTTATGAAATAAAATTAGTACTTTTGACACTAGTACTTGTATTATAACTATATTGATCAAAGCCCTTCTACTTTATTACTTGTATCCTTGCAAAGGAGAGGATTTTCATTCTTTGTTTTGTCTTGATAAACTATGGAGAAGTACAACATTGTTGTTTTTCTTAGCTTAGGGAGGCTCACTATGACAAAATCAGAACCCCTGGTTTAAATAATATCTCAGTGGCTAACTAAGGAGAGATGCCAGCAGTAGCTTCAGAGGCAAAAGGGAATATTGTCATCTCTATGCAATAGATGTGTAGGGGGAATTTGGACCCTCAGATGAAGACGCTGAGTGATTCCAGCACTTTTTGAGGTCATTGTTCCTGATTCTGTTCCCACTGAACTGAATGGGAACATTGACAGTCAAAGGGAGCATAGCAGGCCTAACTGAACTGGAGTGTGCATTTCACAGGATGTGCTCAGCACTTTGTGGGTCTGCCTTTTTTATTGTAATGGTTGATAGGGGAGCAATGGAAAAGAGAAGCTTAAGGGATTTATAAAACTGTGCAGTGGAATATTGCAACATGCATCTCTTTGTGAGAACCCAAGCCATCTGTAGGTTGCTTCAGTCCAAGTTTAAAATTATTTGTGTGTACATTTCACCAGCTTCGTTTTATTGGCTAATTTCCATGACATCTCATGATGAAATTACTTAATTTCAGATTACCAAAAGAAATTGTGATATGCTTTAGAAAGATAAACTTAAAAAAAACCAACCCATGGTATTTCTAACTTTAAAGCCTATGATGTCTTCAGACACTGGGATAGAAGTCCAAAGCCACACAAACCTCTCTTCTATTTGGTCCAAATCAGTGAAATCTAGAAAGACAAGTAACAAAAATACATATATTTTATATTGGTAATGGCTGCCATAGAATGGATAGTGAACAGACTATTTAAAAAAAAAATCTAATTCTTAGCAAAGATCGAAACCCAGGTACATTCTAGCATTAATCATAGACGATTTAATGGCTTTGAAGAAGTGCAAAATGGAGGTCTCTATCAGTCATTTGACACCCTCTGAGAGCCTGTCAGAACTCAACAGGCCATTCTGATGTGACTAGTTTGTCCATAAATGACTTAAATAGGCTTATCCCCGCCTTTGAATTGGTCCTACTGTGTCCTAGTTATTTCACCAAGATCTTTCAAATAAATCTTATTTTAAGTTTTTTGCAAAAGCTACTACTTTTTTTTTTAGAGAGATTTAAAGGAAGGTTCAATAGAGTCCAAATGACTTCCTGCTTCTGCATACTACAGAGTTTCTCTTTTCACAACACCATTATAACAACAGTGATTTTATTAGTAAGATCTTTGGTGCCTGGCTGGAAAATTAGCAAAAGCATGAGTGTGTCAAATTGTCATTCTGCTGCAAAAATGTAGATTAAGAAAATCAGTGAAGAAGTTATTAAATCTTTATTTTTAATGGCTAATTTTAAAGTAAATTTTGTGCTTGTAAAAGATGCTGGGTTAAGACATCTGAAGACTGAAGCCCCCTATCTATATAGATGCTGTTCAAGCACAGGAGGATGGCATTCCTTACATTGCCCCTTTAATGTGCCCAAGTGTAGTCTGAAAGGATAACTCTGGAACAGAAAAGATATCCCAGTCTCTGCCCATTCCGTCTTCAGCCTCTGATAATTATCTACTAGAAACTTGCAACAACCTGCTCATCGTTTGTTCATCATTTGATCATATTCATCATTTCTTAATAAATGTAGTCACTACTGTCCTTGCCTGGATCTAATGGAACAAATCTGTTCTCCATTTCCACTTTTGCCAGTTTATCAACCATCTACTCTACTTAGTTTTTCATTTTTTAATTTTTAAAAATGTTTCAGTTGATTTCTCAAAAATTATTCTAGTGTCTCTTGTCTGCTCATGAAAACCACTCGGGATCATGAGTGAGACCATCATCCATGTCCAGCCTCTTTGCACTAGGTAAGAGGGCTGGTGTAACTTAAAGGGCTGTAAGAGCCCAGTTCCCCATGAGCCTGGTATGGGCACTATCAGAGTCAACCATAAGGCTGGCTTCAGAGGATCCCTTTGCAAATCCAGGTATAGTAGCTGTTTCAAGGGTGTGGCTGCAGCACAGTGTTGCAAGGTTCTGGGAAGTGGTGTGGCAGAGCAGGGCCACTGGGGGAAGCTGTTGTAACTGATACAGCCCTGGCCTGGGAGCCAGTTTAGCTGTGCTATGGGTGTCTCCAGCCCTCAAGTAGCCCAGGATCAGTAGAGCACAAAGCAGGCTTAAAGCAACTTTAACAGTCCCTTCCCTGGGGCTGCAAGTTATGTGATGTGCTTCTGAAATGAATTTCACACCATTCACTATCTCCACAAGTGATCAAGGTATTTAGCAGACAAACTAGCCAGCCTGCAGTACTATTTTTGGGTATTTCTGACTGGAAAGCTAATATGAAGTTAGAGCAGTGAATTTAAAGTTACTTGCCCTTTCCCTTTAGTGCTTTTATTTACCTAATTCAGAAAGAACAAAAATTGGCCCCTAATTCATTTTTATATTTTACATTTTAAGACAAAAGTTATTTCAAGCCAAAAGCCGAATTGAAGTTCTTCCCAGATCTGTGTTTCAATGATCAAGCACAAAACACAGGAGTCAATTCATTTAAAGAGTGATTAATGGTTCTTCTATTTAGTATTTTAAAATATTTTATTTTTGTACCATGTGGCTGGTTGAAAGCTAGATTGTTGTCGTACAATTTAGCGAGCCCATTCTTGGTTAGGCCATAAGTGTACTCTTTCAGCATGTTCAATAGAATTTCAGTTGAAAGTAGGTGAATCTTCATATTTCTGCATAAGCAGAAGTCAAGTGACTGCATTTAATAGTGAGAAAAGAGAATATTTATGTCTCTTGAGTCAAATTTAGGTTTTGTGGTAAGTAGCCCACAAAGCCTCTTTGGCTACCTCTTAAAGAAATTTTGTTTAGTGGTGAATAGAGGCTATAGTGAGTGAAAATTTGTTTAACCATTATTGATGTTAACCAAGTGAATCCATTTGCTGAAAATTGACTCTTGTGCTTAGCTTTTAATAGAAATCTCAGAAGTTGTATTTTCTTGCTGTTAGTTCTGTGGCCCTGAATAACATGCTGAATTAAATTAGAATGATTCACTAATTAAAACAGATGGAGATGTAGGAGCCCCAAGAAAGACGGGTTTAACTTCTATATTGCCGGGTTTTTAAATTTCTCTTGTGTAATAAAAATGAAGAAAATAGAGGAAATTCATAGTACCTTCAGGATGATCCTTCTAGTCCATCACTTTTATTATTATTGGCATTGGAAAACACTTAAAAATATCCATGAATCTGCACTCTGATTAAAAAATGATTTTTCCTGGGAGGTAAAGAAAAAAAACTATGTCAAGACGTTTTACTATGGAAACTTTCATCCTATATAATAGTTAACTAAAGGGCTGGAAGTCTGGCGGAAGTCAGCCTTGAAAGGCTAATAAATGGAGAGAATTTCTAGGAAGAATGTGAGACTGAATGCTGCATAGATATAAAGAAGGATATTCCTAAAGCCTTTATAAGTGGCTCAAGAAAAGGTGCAGACTTATTTGTGGGAGGAAGTTGGCAGACCTAGGAGTAGCAGGTGGGATAAGCCATGGGTAGGAGCAGGCCTATGCAGATCCTTGAAGGTGAAGTTGAAGAGTTTGAATTTGATGTGGAAGAGATCAGAAGCTATGCAGGGATTAAGAGAAGTTACACTGTCAAAGAGGCAGAGAAGGAAGATTAATTTAGCTGCAGCATATTGGGCGGGCATGAGGGCCATTATACAAGAAGCAGCAAGCCCAGAGAGAAGGAAGTTGCAATACTCAAAGGCTGATAATTCACACAGGGACCAGGGTGTCAGCAAGAAGGATGGAGTGGAGGGACGTTTTACAACATTATTAAGGAAAAGTTGGCAGGGCTTGATGGCCTGGATGTGATGGAAATTGGAGAAAGGAATTGACTACAACAGTAAAATTGCATGACTAGGGTCCTGAATGAACTGTAGTTTTCTACAGGGATAGAAAGAGGAAGGACTGAGGAAGGCCTATGAGAGAGGATGAGGAATTCTGGTTTTAGAGTGTGCACTTCGAGTTGGTGACTAGATATTCAAGAAAAGATCAGAAGGTAATAGAGGTGGGGCTGTGTAGAAGGAGAGGTCAGGGCTAAAGAGGTAGATTTGGGAATTGTAAGTGTTCACATGGCAGCTAAAGCCATGATAGAGCAGTTGGGAACAGCATGTCGAAGAACAGGAAGAAAGAAAGGACTCCAAGAGCCATTGTCAGAAAGGAGAAACCAGCAAGGAAGAAGCTGAAAGAGTGATAAGAAAAAAAGTAACAAAACCAGTTGAGCACGAAACAGTGAAACCTCAAAGAGGGATGGGAACTGAGAAAGAAAGAGTGATCCACTATGCTGGAGGTGCCAGATGAGGGAAAAGAGTACCTCAGACTTGTCCAGAAGCAGATTATTAGTGGCCTTAATGAATGTGGTCTCAGCAGTTAGAAGGGAAAGGAAACTAGATTGCAAGGAGCACTGAAAGAATTAAAGGCGAGGAAATTGAAGCTGCAAGAGGTAGGTATCATGCCCAAGGAGCTTTCAGAGGAAGCTGAGGCGTGGGATTAAGCTATAGTCAGAAAACAAGAGCAGTTTCAGGTGATATTTTGGGTTTTTGTTTTATTGTGGTTTCAGTTTTTTAGGATATGGGAGTTGTGGGAGGGTATGATTGAA
This sequence comes from Mesoclemmys tuberculata, assembly GCA_007922155.1. Taxonomy (NCBI): domain Eukaryota; kingdom Metazoa; phylum Chordata; order Testudines; family Chelidae; genus Mesoclemmys; species Mesoclemmys tuberculata. The sequence continues at coordinate 77,305,552 of ML675601.1, forward strand.
GTCCGATGAGCTAAATGAAGGAGCCAGATACAAGCAGCAGTGAGATAAGTCAGTAGTGGATAGGATTTAGGGGACGTGGTGAAGGTGTCAAAGATGATAGATAGGAACATCTTGGAGTCCAGTACAGAGAAAAAAATGAAGGCTGGGAAGAGGAGAAAGCAAAGAAGAGGAATAGAGATCCCCATAGAGGAAGTCCAAACTAATTTTTAAAAATAAATTTTACTATAATCATGTTACCCTTTTTGACCCATGTTTAGGTTCTTGGGGAGTTCCTGTTGGAAGCAGAAATTGATGGAGTCAGGTATTTTCTTTGATGCATTCTTGTTTATTTACAAGGAATGTACAAAGTCCTGTGTCTCTGAACACAGAAGGAACCAAGAAAAAAAAGGAGTAGTTTCTTAGCTTACAACTTCCAATCCTATTCAGCAAAAGGCAGACCCAAAAGTGTGCTCTCTGACTCTTTTTCCAGGGTCACATATGCTTACAAGCTCTTGCTTGGCTTTTTTTCTCTCTCCCTCTCTTTCTCTTTTTGTCTAGTCTCAGTTTCTGTGTAATCTCTCTTGCTGGATCCTCCCCATATCTACCCAAAGTGATACTTAGCCAAATGCTTCAGGGTGGAATCACAAACACCCCTTTTGTCTTAGTTAGGGGCTTGTGCTTACAGTTATGTTATCTGAAGTCTGCGTTAACACCTATCAGTCACAATGGGGTTTTAACTCAAGCCATATCAATGTTCTACTCAGTTCATAACAACACCCCCCACTAAACCTTTGCTCTTTATCCTGATGACACCCAACACCTCCCAAAGAGAGAGAGAAATAAATAACAAATTAAAAATTATATAAAGTTAACTATTTACATATATATATATATATATTGCTTTTATGTCAAGACGTTTTCAAATCACCAACCCAAAGGAATTTTATTCCCACCCAAATCTCTTTGGGGCTTTTGTCACCCTAGGTTTCCTTTCAAGCAGCCCCTGGGGAATGGCTGTTGTTTCTGCAGAATTTGCTGGCAGAAGCAGACCCTGCCCATTTTGTTCTAATGGGGGAATTCACCTCTGTAACAACTTTTCCAGCCTCAGCTTTCACAGGTACATTTTCAGATTAAGGAGGCAACCAAGCTGAAATTCTGTGTCGTCCCCTGATTTCTTCTCAAATGGTCCTTATAGATAATTTGGAGTTTAGTCCTAAAACCCATCTGTACCCTGAACACCACTTCATTGATTCGGGATCAGTACTGTCTAGAGTCCTTCCCAAGATTTATCTAGTTTAGGGCTCCTACCCTTGTTTTGTCTAGGATTGTGGAACCAGACCAGTGCCCTCTTTTAAAAATGGCCCTATATGACCTTACATCATACAGGCTTTTCATTTTGTCAGAAGCTATTCTCAATTTTCCCTACCAATGTTATGAACTTTTTCAGTTTTGGATTGTAGGGATTCTTCATAGCCCCAGTGATTCAAATTCCTTTGCTTGCTTTCAGAAGCTCCATACAAAAGGTCCTTAGCTCATGCCCAGCTATGAGGAGTCCTGGGGTACACTTTGATTGCAGTTCTGTGAGCTATCCAAAGGAATACAATACGCTGGTCCCAGTTCCTTTGGTGCTGTTCTACAAAGATAGCTGCTGAATCCCCAGAGTCCTACTGAACCTTTGCACCATCCAATCAGATTGTTGGTGAACTGAGGTAGGAGTTTTGTGAATCCTTTGAATCCAAACTGTTTCAACAGGTTTGTGAGATTCTAAGTTTATCCTTTGATCTGTCTGTAACTCACCCAGGACCCCCAAAATGGTGACGAATTCATTCACTAGGACCCCTGCTACTGTCACAATCTCTTGGTTACTTTTTGGATAAGTCTCAGGCAATTTTGGGAAGTAGTCCGTAGCTACCAATAATTATTAATTGCCAGTCCCTGTCTTAGGCAAGTGCGCATAAACATCAATGGCAGTGAGCTCCAAAGGTGTCTTCAGGAGATACTGCTGCAGAAGGACTCTCCCAAGTTTAGGAGTACCCTTTGCAAGTCCAGCATCACATTTCCTGCACCAATTTTCTGTGTCGTTCCTGTGTTTTAACCAATGGAAATTGTTCCTCAGCTTGACTAAGATTTTTGCAACCACAAAATATCCAGTAGTTTTAAGATCATAACATAACCTCTGAATCGCCTTTTTTTTCCCCTCAATGTATCTGATACAACCAGTTGGACCTGTATCTATTACCCACTGGTTTCTCCCATCTCCTATATATCATCTTTTAGTTTCTGAGCTTTCCCAGTGGAATTTTTCCTATTTACCAGAAAGCTCTTAATGTGGTGTTGTGAGGGAGCACTATATTCTAAAGTGGCCACCACTAGTTAATTTTTCCAGTCATACACAATCCTGGTATAAGGATCTTCTCTTCAGGAAGTTTTTAGTTGCTCTGGGGTCTAGTCCTGCAACCCCATCCCATTGTTCAGTGGATGAACCAGGAAAGTGGGCATGTCTGCTAATTAGAGGAAGAGAGGCAAATCCTTTGCCTTGAGCAACTAAGGCTTGGTCTACACTACAAAGTTAGCTTTATATAAGTCATCTTGCATAGATCTATTTACGGGTGTGTCTACCATTGACTTTGTCTCCTGCAGAAGTAAGCAGCCTGGCACAGCAAAGCACTGACACCATCTCCCCAGTGGTATTGAGCTATGGTTGACTTACTGGGGTCAATGCAGTGTGAGTGTAAACACTGCATGACCTATGTTGGCTCTAACAGTCCTCCAGCAGCTGTCCCACAATGCAGGACAGTGTCCATTCTGATCACAGTTGTGAACTTCACTGCTCAAGAGTCACAGAGACTAGAAGCACCCCTTTAAAATCCTAGTGTTCTTTTTAAATGCCTTTTCCTGACTGTCCAGCTTGGCAAGAACACCAAGCAGCTCTCTTTTGTTGTGTGCAACTGCCCAACCATCCACACTAGCTAGATGCTCAAGTCGTGCCCCTGTCTGGAGCAGATGAGAAGTATTGGATCTCTTGAGCCTGTGGGGAGAAGAGATTCTGCAGGCACAGCTATGAAGCAGTTGTAGAAATATGGACTGCTACAAAAAGATTGCACAGGGGATGCAGGCAAAAGGGATCAGCAGCAGTGCCACATGAAAGCGAAGGAACTGCAGCAGGCACCCTATAAGGCCAGGGAGGCCACCAGTCGACTTGGTGCAAAGCTGCAGACCTGCCACTTTTCCAATGAGCTTGATGCTAAATTTGGCAGAGACCCCACCAGCACTTTGCAGATCACTGTGCTGATCTTGGCTGGAGACAGACACTCCTGCTGTGCACTGTGAGGAAGAGGACAAAGAGCAGAAAGGTGGATACACAGTGGGAAATGGGGTCCAGCTATGCCATGACATAGCATCTTTATGAGACTCCACTAAAGTCTAGCCCGTCCCACGAGCTGAGCACGGACAATCCAGAGAAAGGATCCTTGGGTAAGTGTGTGCATGCATTCTCCCTTTAAAAGTTTTTAAATGTGAAGATCACACCTTGCCCAACCCCAAGTTAGCACAAGTATCTGCTTTTTGTTGTTTTACCCATGAAAAAAGGTAGAAAAGATAGAGATAGAGTTATCTGCTTTTCATTCCCCTGTAGGGCTAGGTGGTGGGTCATGCAAAGCAGGTTTTTTTGTTTTTTGGATTTTTTTTTTATGTTCATAGGGATGTCCCTTGTATCTTCCTGAGAGATCTCAGTGAAACTTTCATGGAGGTGCTCTGCAATCCTCCCCTGAAGATTTGTAGAGGTGTTAGCCTTATTTCTTCCTTTGCGATTGGATACTTTCCCACACTACTCCACAATGACTTTGGCAGGCACCATTGCAATAAGCAGACGTATGGGCCCACGCTGCTTGGGGATGCCAGCAGCAGCTGTACTCTCTGTGTCTGTTATCAGGAGTGCAATATCAGCTAAAATTACAACCACCTGTAGAAAATAGTGCCAGTACTCAGTATCATTGCCCAGTACTCATAACCAGGAAAGAAGGCCTACAATTCTTTTTTGTTTTATGCAACCAACAATTTCCTTCTCTTTGCCCCTGGTAAGCCATACTCATGATAGCTGCAGCTGGACAGCGGTGTTGTGCCATGGTGCTCCAAAGCTGAAGTGTCAGGGTTCACGTTTGATTTAATACTTTTATTGGAATAACGAAAGTGAGTTCTGAAACTTACTTTTAGCTTTATGTTGTGATTATAAATACAATGATGCATCCATTTTTTCTCTATAGCAGCTGCTGTTGTAGCCTTGAGGGTCCTTTACACCTGCAGAGCACCTGATCTTATGAGGAGAAAGAAACGGACTGGAAGAACACATTCACTGAGATACTGCAAGCAACTGCTGCATTAGACCTTCAACAGAGGGCCTGGAGTCTGAATATAGCAGACAGATTGGAGAAAGAAAGAGCAGGCAGAAGAGCCCAGGAGCTGGAGAGGCAGATGCACCAGGGGTTTCTCAGGCAGCAAATACAAATGCTGCACACTCTTGTTAATTTACAGGTCCCTTTACATGAAGAGTTCATGAAGAACTCCATTTTAGCAGATCCCTACGCCCCCACAAACTGCTATGTGGTATCATGGAGTGCAACCCTATCACTACCACTCCACACCAGTGAACAATAAGGAAAACCATAGCTTCACATATACTGACTTGTGAGAACCATGGATGGTGTATGTTTGGCTGAAATTGATTGAAATAGACAAGTGTGTTCTAGCATTCTATTTTTAAGTTCTGGTCCATTAATTTATTTGATGAGTTTCCACTGTATTGTGTTTTAATACACAGTAAATGTTTGTTTTGGGAAATTTCATCTTTATTGCTTTATAACGTATACAACAGACTGCCTAGTACTACCAAAAGCACAGAATTGGAATTGAATAGGACCACAGGACTATAGGTTTCAGTGCAAAACAGATTGTAAAAATAAATGCACAGTAAGCGCTGCATAATTGATAGGTTCATTAAAAGAGACAATTTGATATTCATAAATGTACACTAAGCACTATACAATTCCTAACAACCACCAAAGCCCCAGTAGAGCACTGTCCAGCACAGCACGTTACAGTGACTGACAGTGAAAGTGCCATTTCAAGGCTGTCCCTCAGCTGCATAGCTCCCTGTTGAGCTCGTGTAATGGCCCGTGTGTCTGGCTGTTCGGTCAGAACCCATAGTTCTGTACATTGCAGCAACTTTTCCACCTTTGCCTCACAAATATTATGTAGGACAAAACCGGCAGCTGTAACCATCGGGATATTTTTCTCACTGAGATTTAATCTAATTAGTAAACACCACCTGTGTCCCGTCAGTCTACTAAGAGCACTTTCAACTGTCATTCTGTACTTGCTGAGCCCGTCGGTGAATCTTTCCTTCACATTGTCCGTGTGGCCAGTATATGGCTTCATGAGCCAGGGATGCAAAAGATAGGCTGGGTCCCCCCAGGATCACTGTTGGCATTTCAACATCACCAGTGGTAATCTGTTGGTCAGGAAAGAATTTCTGCAGCTTTCTGAACAATCCTGTGTTCTTAAAGATGTGTGTCATGCATATTCTGCAACCAACCTACACTGATATCAGTGAAGTGTCTCTGGTGATATACCAACAATTGTGTAACCATTGAAAAATAGCTCTTGTCTGTTGATGTACTCTATTGCTAGGTAGGCTGGTGCCAAAATAGGGATGGGTGTGCCATCTGTCACCTCACCACAGTTCGAGAACTCCATAGCTGCAAATTCATCCACAATGTCCTGTACGTTGCCTAGCATCACCATCTTGCATAGCATGATACTATTAATGGCCCTAAACACTTGCATGGCAACTGCTTCCCCTGTGGATTTTCCAACTTGAAAATGATTTCCCACTGACCAGTAGCAATCTGGCATTGCAAGCTTCCACAGTGTGACCACCACTTGCTTCTCAGCCATCACTGCAGCTCTTATTCTGGTGGCCCAGTACTGGCGGGCAGGAGTGAGCTTGGGACATAGATCCAGGAATGTTACTTTTCACATCTGAAAATTCTGCAGTCATGGTTTGTCTCAGACCTGCATTACAATACAATCCCACCTCTCAAGGCTTGTGTTTTTGGTCCAGAAATGACACTCCACTGTCTGCAACTGCTCCAAGAATGCCACCAAAAATATTAAATTGGTTTTCAGTGTATCCCTTAGCAGTCTGTCCTCAAAGAAATCATCATATCCTCTGTTGTGGTGATTCCTGTGACTGTAAATACTGGAGGGCCATTAGACCTGTGTTTGCTATGTTCATGACAGTAGTGCAGGAGCTGTGCAGGCTCCATGCTTCTGTCAGGGGGTGGGCAGCAAAAAGTGCCAAGCAGGTAGGTGGGATTTAAAAAACAGGTGTGAAAATTATGGGTTCGATATGGCATTATGGGATGGAGAAAGTTGCATGATGGCAACTTGAGCCCCCTAGCTCCCAGAATTCCTGCATGACCCTTTTCTACCTCACAACATGTAAAAGTCCCCCAGAAGGCATTGAATTGGATGGTGGCTCATGGCACATCAGGATACCTTCCCATGGTGCACTGCACTTTGCGTCAACATGAGCATTTCTTGTGAGTATGCGAAGTGCCAATGCAAGCTGCCAGGTGTGCGCATGCAGAAGTGATATACTAATTGCGGCAGCTTAACACCAATGTAGTTTCATTGACCAAAGTTTGTAACATAGACGTGGTCTAATTCCTTTGTGCTCCTGTTTGGGAGCAGTGTTTGCAGTTAGCTTCCCAACAAGGCCATTTGGACAAGGTATCAGCATTACCATGCTTATGGCCAGGCCTATGTGTGATTGTGAAATCATAGCACTTCAGTTTCTCCAACGATCTGGCAAGCCTGTATCTATAGAGTCATTGCAGGGGAGCATGATCTATCCTGACCATAAACTTCCTCCCATACAAATAATGATTAAAATATTCTATTGATTTAATGAGAGCTAGGCATTCTGTTTAAGGATGCAATAATTTATTTCAGGGGAGCTTAGACTTACGTTATAATAAGCTACCACCTCAAGTCCCTTGTGTTCTGGTGTCAAAACTGCCACAAACTGTAAGCATTAACATCTGTGTCCAACATGAAAGAAGTTTTGAAACTTGGATAGGCCACAACAGAATCAGTCACCAAAGCCTTTCAACTCTGAAAATACTTTATCACACTCTGCTGACCATGGAAATGGTTTCCCTTTCTCATTCAATCTGTGGAGTGGTTTTGCAGTATTGGCAAACCCACAAATGAATCTTCTGTAATAGGAGCTACAGCCTTTAAAACACTGCACATCTGAGTGTGTCTGGGGGAGTTGATTAGCTCTGGTATGAGCAAGCATTCAGAACAAGGCAATTATTGTGTGATCTATCTGTCTTCCAAAGATTTAGTGTAGGCCCAAGTGTGAGGTTTTGTCTCTGCAGTGGCCACTAGACACTGATGGATTGATCCTTCTTAAACTAGTCCAGTTCTTTTTTGGCCATCCTTTGATACTTTTGGCCATCACAACATCCCATGACAATGAGTTCCACAAGTTCATTGTGTGTTGTGTGAAAAAGTACTTGCTCTTATTTGTATTAAATCTGCTGCCTGTTAATTTCATTGGGTGACCTCTCCGTTTTCTATTGTATGGAATTGTAAATAACACTTTTCTTGTCACTTTTTTACACTGTTTATGATTTGATGTCTCTTTTCTAAGCCATTCCATACCCTTGTTTATCTTTATTGCCCTTCTCTGAACCTTTTCCAGTTCCATTATATCCTCTTTGAGATGGGGTGATCAGGACTGGATGCAGTATTCAAGGTGTAGGTGCACCAAGGATTTATATAATGTATTATATTTTCTGTCTTACTTTCTATCAATTTCCTAACAGCGCTTAACATACTTTTAGCCTTTTTGAATGCTGCTGAACATTGATCAGAAGTTTTCAGAGAACTATCCATGGTGACTTCAAGACCTTTCTCTTTGGTGGTGTTGTGGGATGCTTCCAACCCATTCCCCTATGGGATGGGTTGGGAAGTGTGATAGCCCTGTGGTTAGAGATTGCCTGGCTGTCCTTGACCTCAAGAAAGTGTGGCCTGATGGCCAGAATCAGGTGCCTTGGGGATAAGAGCTGCATGACTAGATAGCCAGAGTCAGGGGGTTGCCATCAGAGGAGTGATGGCCAGGGTAGGGGAACCCAGGCCTGCCCTACTCCACTGGGTCCCAGCCTAAGGCCTTGGCAGTAACAAGAATGGTCACCACTGAATCGGGGGAATCCACCCACAGCATGCTGACTCCACCCAGGAGTCACAACTGTTTTCCCCTTTCCTGAGCTACTTCCTACCCTGTCTCCTTTCAGGCTCATCCATGACTCTGACTCTGGTCAGGGGTCTGGACCCACCAGGGATCCGGTAGTTGTCTCTGACAAGGGCCACAGCGGTTCCTGGGATGGAGCCTCCAGTGATCGTTCTGCCTCCTTTGTGGTTAGCCTAGAATAATCGGGGATGCTCCCTTTTATACTGAGGCAGCAGTTGGAGCATGCCCATCACAGTCTGGGTGTGGTTAACCCTTTTGTGGCCAGTGTGGGGTATGTCCATCCCATCACAGGTGATAATAGCTAATTTAGAAACCATCATTATATAAGTATAGTTAAGATTATTTTTTCAAATTTGCATTACTTTGCACTTACCAATATTGAATTTTTTCTGTAATTTTGTTGCCCAATCAACCAGTTTTGTGAGATCTCTCTGTAACTCTTCGTAGTCTGCTTTGGACTTAATTATTTTTAATCATTTTGTATCATCTGCAAATTTTGCCACTACACTATTTACCTCCTTTTACAGGTCATTAATGAATTTGTTGAACAGCACAGGTCCCAGTGCAGATTCTTGGGAGAGCCTACTGTTCACCGCTCTCCATTGTGAAAACTCACTATTTGTTCCTACTGTTTGTTTTCAGTCTTTCAACCATATACTGATCCATCATGGACCTTCCCCCTTATCCTAGGGTTACTTAGTTTCCTTAAAAGCATTTGGTGAGGGATCTTGTCAAAGGCTTTCTGAAAATCCAAGCACACTATATCAATTGGATCACCCTTCTCTAATACTTGTTGATTCCCCCAAAGAATTCTAATAGATTGGTGAGGCATGACTTCCCTTTACAAAACCATGTTGACTCTTTCCCAGACAAAATCATGTTTACCTGTGTGTCTGATAATTCTGTTCTGTACTAAGAGAGTAAAACAGTAGCAGAAAAGCTGGGGAAATCAAAAACTAAATTTTTAAGGAGAGCAGACTTGAAAGCAATTTGTATAATGTTCTGTAATAGTTTGAGGAGAAACCACTATGGTATTATTTTGTGCCTCACACCATGTAGCAAGGTAGGCTTAAAACATCTAACTGACTAAGAAGACTTGCACAGAAACCATTTGAGATTCTCTTCCGAACCAAAGTAAATAATTTACTATATAAATAAAATGAAAAGTTTTTCTTGCCTAAAGAAACATTTTGAAGCAGAGAGGATTATGATAAAGAGGATAAGGGAAAGTTGCTGCAGCCTATAATTTTGTCATAATCAGATCATTATTTGTAGATACTTTAAGATTTATAGATACATATAGATCTTTTCAGAGATCCAAAATATCCCATCTGTTATTAGTTGCAAGAAATAGCCTCAACACAGCTACATGCTTCAGATTATAAAATAAAATAAAATTTTCCACATACCATAGCTTTAGTCACTATGCCAAGACATCTAGACCCCAATATACTCACATTTAATGTGCCCTTAAAGTTTCTTTATACATCTGAAAACCAAGGCTGCTGAGAATAAGTTGTAGGCACATTTTCAAAAGTAGCTTCTGATTCTGAGTGCCTGAGTTTTTGTGTGCTTAACCTGATATGCCATGGGCCTGATTTTGAGATACGCTGAACACCTACAACTCGCTTTGAAGTGGGTGCTCTGCGCTTCTAGAAATCAGACCTAGATCTTATATGTTGAGACTCCCCAATCAGCAATCACTTCTTTGAAAATTTTGACCTTTAATGTGTTTGCACAAAAGCCAGATTCTTGCATATCAGCTACTTTACCTATGACAAAATGTTTATACATTCAATGAAATTGTCTTAAAAGCAGTGAATGGCAAGACAGTGCCAAAGAGAAATCCAACTGCATATTGAGTCTAATAATCTATCCAGTGAATATAACAGAGGAGGGGGACTTGGGGGACCTGAATTCAGTTGCCACTTTAGCTGCCTCTGCATTTTTCAATTATATGATCTCAAGGGCCCATCCTTAGTCATCTTACAGGGCAGAGTGCTAAAGGAGTGAAGTGTTTAAGGCACCAGAATAAGACGCACAAGTTCTATTCCTTGCTCTGTCACGGACTTCCCATGGATGTTGGGCAGGACTGTCACAAGTAATCTTGGCATTTCCTACCTTTCAAGTGCTTGACTTTGCAATCCTAGCATTCTCTTCATGTAACTTGTTTGTATGTAGTTTAAAGACATGTTACAAGGTACAGCCACTGTACCAAAATCTTACTAATCGTGACTTTCAGGAAGGCACACAAATCAATAAAATATAATTAATTTTCATGCTTTTTACTGTCAGGGATCAGTATTTCCATTGTATCACCAAGTTCAGATAAGCCATAGTATTAAGTGTTTTCTTTTACACATTGCTTTTGAACTTTGCATTTATTTATCACATATTGGTGGACTTAAAAACAATAGTTATACACCACCACCATCACCTAATTGTAAAGGACATCAGTTTGATTGCAAAGTCAAACACTCAGAAGCTAAGAAATACATAGGGTTGCCTGTGCACCTTTAATTCAGCCCATTGTGTGTATACAACATGATACAGTCTTTATTTACATGATCACATACTATTTTTTCCATTGACTCTTTAGTAAAGCTCTTAATGTCATTTGTGAAATTTCCTAGGTTTTTTAAAAAAACAAACTAAAAACCTACCAAGGTATTCTAACATTTGGCATCCTACGGACATCTGCATGACGTCAGTTGCTCTATTGGGATGGTGTATTTGCAGTTTGATCAGTGCTATGTGCTGTGTGAAGGTCGACAGGCTTATTGAGGATGGGATCTTCAGAGATTTGAGCTGTTAAATTCTAGCAAGTCTAAGGCTGGGTCTACACTGATGGCGGCAAATTCGCCGCCGTCACATCAATTGCTCTGGATCGACTGAGTGGCCTGTATAGACGCGCTCAGTCAATCCAGGAAGCGACGCAGGAAAACCACCCCCGTAAGTGGATTAGCGCTGTGTCGAAGGAAGCGCTGTTCCCTTCGACGCAGCACAGTATGGGCGCCACACGGAGGAGACGCTGCAAAGTCGATGGGAGATACGCAAGTGATTTACGTCACTTGCGTATCTCCTGTCGACTGCCGCCAAATCACCAAGGTAAGTGTAGACTGGGCCTAAGTATCTGCAAACTCATTTTTTTCCAAAAGCTTATAATTTGGCACAATTTGGGCAGATTTTCACAGGAATGGCAAAAAGCACCTCCCTGACATGAAGACCACTCCTCCCCCGTCCCACCAACATCATACCGTATTTCAAGTATAGGGGTGCTAGAGCTTTCCAAAGCAAAGGTTGATGGCATTTTTTTAATGTTGAAAAACAATGTATTTCCCCCTTGCCTTGTTTTCAGAACTGGTGAGTCATTTTGGCTAAAATTTTCCAAAAACATTCATCCTGAATATTCAGCTTGGAAATTTACAAAACTATAAGCAACTGAAATCAAGATCTCATAATGGGAAGTTTTGGGCGGACTTAATAAAAGGCAATACTACCAGCCCTACCTACAATAAATTGGAATTTCACATCAAATGTTGAAAATGCAAAGGTTAGCACAAATTTTGGGCCTAAATTACTCAATATACTTTTGACATTACTTTACTATAATTATTATTGTTATAATTATAATTACTAAAAGCACGACATGGTTTAAACTGTTATGAAAAATTTAAAAGTTTACTGACTCTGTTGCCTTGCTTCAGGTTATAAAAATACTTAACTCGTACTCAATGTTTGTACAGCAAAACAAAAGCCCAAATCACTAAAACGGAGATTGCAATGGAATAAAAATGTTCCAGAGATAGATTTTTCATAATGTGTTGATATGTAGCATGTGAAAACTGATCTTGAGATTTATGAATGAAATGGGGAAAATAATTAAAATAGGTCTGGTCTTCTATGAGTAGACCTGAAATAAACTGGAATTTCCTGTGCAAAAGGTTTGGGGTGTTAAGTGAATACTGATATATGCTATGATCCTGCCGCTGCCTTTTCATGGATGGACACATGCCTCTGTGCTGTGCAGGTGTGTGGGATCCTGGTGTCTGGGGTTCTACGCAGGCTCAGTAGTCCACCTACATGGTTCTCTTTGCAGATTTGAGGTCTTAGAATATGACTAATTTTCCCATTGAGTAAGATGTAAAATTAAGTTAACTGTCATGGAAAATGGATCTGATTACTATTTCTCATTGCTGTAAAACCAGAATCTGCATATGCAGATTTTTCACTATGTCCTAAGCCTTTTTTTTTTTTTAATTCTAGAGGTGAAGACGAGGATACTTTTGGCCCTCCTTGAATATACAGGTAATTTTAATGGGCTAGTTTCAGTCTGAGTTTTGGTGGTTTGTTTCCTTTTTGAAGCAATAGAATGCCTCCTCACAGATGCTCTAGTTTGGTGGTAGGAACCCAGGAAAGGAGAAAGGGAGGAAAAGACGAAGTGAAGATTCCAAATCCTCTGACCACAACTTGGAATGTGAAGTTTTTACCCTTACTATGTACAATAAGGGTTCCTGAAGGCAGTGGCAGTTTTAAATGAAAGCTCTAGTAAAAGAGAGGCAACAAATATGCAGTTTGTATGTTTTGTATGCAAAATACCACCCTTCAGTTATTTCAGATCTCAGCAGGTGAAGCGGCTGCCAAATCACTGAGCTAGTATACAATATTTCTGGTATCTTTTCTCCTCCACTTTTCTATACCCATCTTCCTTTTTCATCATTTCCTTTCTCCCTTTCCTTATCTTCCTTCTCTATCTCCAGCTTACCCTGGCCCTACTTTTCTTGTTATTCTCATCTTTCCTCCCCTTCTCAGTTCTGTTTTTTTTAAAAACCTGATTCTTCAGAATATGATGGATTTTAAAAATTTACCACGCTGCTTTTTGGAAATGCCCTGCATTTTCCATGCACTGCTTTGCCACAATTTCATACGTTTGCATATTTCATCTTGTTAATAATGTATTTACAAAATAATGAGTAAGGGCATTCAATATTTAGGAGATATTGCTCATGGCAGAAGAGTGTACAAGGCAATCTATATAGCTTGTGCAGGTGGTTAAATGCGAAGTGAAGCAGAGGCATTTGACTATAAAAGCCAGTTATTGTCATGATACTCCAATGCCATGCAAATGTATACAGTTCAGACAAACCGCAGCATTAAATAAAAGAAAAGTTGTGCTCCTATGTTTTAATGCTAATGCTTTCCTTTGTTTGTTTGGGCTTATAATTATTGTTCAAAATTTGTAAATTGAGTGGCCAGGGCAGAGGAGGAATGACATAACTGGACAGCCAAAGAGCTTGATTTTTAAAACTGGCATCCTGTTTTGCAGATGAAATTAATTAAACACAAATAATACTATATATATATACATCGAGCTACAAGGCTGCATATGTAAATCAGTTGTCTACATGCCATAATTTGTGCCCACAATTAATGGAGGGTGCAAAATGACAGGTCAAACTGCAGTCCTTTTATTAACTCATGCCCATAATGTCTGTAAGAAATTCAAGACCATTTGTGAGAAGAGACCATTTGATTTTTCTGGTCTTTGCCTGACTGAAATCCTTCTTTGGTAATATTCTGTGGCAATCTTTAAAAGATAAATAAGCTCTAAAGAGGCTGAGGAGCTTTCTGAAAGAAAGAAATATTTAGTTTTACTTTCTCATCAGGCTGAAAAAAAGAAAAGTTTAATTTTCCTCTGGAGTGGCATCTCCACTCTGTAATGGCAAGAGGGCTGGTAGTAGAGTGTTGGACATGGGTGGGATTTCCTAAAGGCTATCTAACCAATCTGGTTTATTGGGGATTAGTGAGGGGCCAGCTCTTTCTCTCTAACCAGTTAGAGCTCAGGAAGCAAGGCAGGTGCTGCCATATGGAGCAGGGTCTCCATTTTAAGTGCTGATTCTGGTTTGGATCCCCATCCAGTTGTGACAGGCAGAAAGCAGAAAAACAGAGGAGACGAGACATTAAAGATTTGAAATGTATTTACAGTTCAGTGATATCACTATGAGTTTGGTAAGGATTAAAGATAGAATGATGATGAGCAAAAGGGAATCAGGTGGAGGGTTGGCAAATGACTCTTGTGGTAGTCTGTAGAGAAATGACCTATAAGCAGGAGAGAAATTGCCACCAGACAAGAAGGAGGTGAGAGAGAGAGGGATGTTTTCTAGGTAAAATAAGGGCAGAATCGTGATTCTAGAAAGAGCCAGAGATGCGTGCAACATTTGTGCATTGGAAAGGAAGTTACATGTTGGTATTTAAATGAAGACTTTGATGCCATTTTATTAAACTATTCATTACTCTACTGAATTTATTGCTCAAATCCCAAAGCTTGTAATATGAGCTACCCACAGTGATATTACTGACTCAGAAAGCAAATTGCTTACCAAAGTTTGATTTCTAAATTGAGACATTTTAAAGACTATTTAATGAATTGTGAATTTTAAACAAGTAAAACGTATTTAACTATTTTCACAAAATTCCTTCAATTTGTTTTGAATTTTTTCAAATATGGGGTCAGATTTAATTACTATTAAGGTTTTCTGTGATGTGAGATTTTATTTTCCCAGAAAACAAAGGCTCTTTTGCTTGAAACAAAACAAAAACTTTCTACAATTACTTCACTGTTAATTTATTCTGCCATTTCTCTTGCTTTTCCTTTTTTGATCTCCCCTTCACAGATAGTGAGATACAGCTCAGACGAGACATGGTCTTCTGCCAAAGTCTAGTGGCCACAGTCTGTGCTTTTTCAGAGCAACTAATGGCTGCCTTAAATCAGATGTTTGGCAACAGTAAAGAGTATGAAATGGAGACTCGAGAGGCCAGCAGGTGGTGGTTGGAACAGATAGCTAATGCAGGTGTCCTCCTTCATTTCCAATCATTGCTGTCACCGAATCTGGTAAGAATCTCATTGCAGTAACCACATGAGTCAGTGTAACAGTGCTGAGTAAGGGCAGCATGAAGCAAGGTGCATTATGTTTACAGTGTCCTGCATCCTTTGTATTTAACTCATGTACTTTATTAGCTGCTATTCAGGAAACTTGCGGTGCAAATAATTAGTGATATGGGTAATTAATAATGTTACTCACAAACACAATGTTATGTTTCTGCTTCAAGTTACAAGGTAGTGTGTAGGTGTATGAGGAACACATAATAGTAGTGATTATAAAATCCATTTTGCCACTAGATATCATACAGCTATTACAATTATTTCCCCTTTTAAGAATAAGAATATGTGAGGTGATCACTGTAGCATCGGTTGCTGTAATTAGCAATATAAGGAAAATAAAGTACTCTTCACCTACTTTTAACAGAAAATCCCCACTTTCCTTGTAACTGAACTCTAAGGGCTAAATTATCAGTCTTGTTGAGGCTGCTTCGCCTCTGTGGTGGCCAAAACCAAACTGACAGCCAGTAGGAATTGTTGCTCCTTTGCCACCCTTCCCACTGCAGCCCTTGACAAAAGGGTCATGGCAGAGAAAAAAGGGCCATGGCCATAGCACCCTCTCACTCCATAATCCCTGGCTGCCTGAATGGCTCCCTGAGGCTACTTTAACTGACTTCACAGACTACACTGTTACCTGGTGGCCTAATGATCAGGGAGCTGTAAAGTGGTTTTTATAACATCCTCTATGGTCACTCCATGCCTGAGCTGCTAGATGCCAACTGGCTGGCCCTGGGGATTTGGCCCAGTCAGTTTTTGATTTATTATTGTGAAACCTTGAGACCTTTCACTGTAGTGTCTTCTGTATTTGCAGTTGTGTTTTACCACCTTCCTAGCTGTTATAACTGCATCACAAAATAACTGTTAACACAGGAGTGCCATAACTTCTGGTTTTTCGCTTCAGGACTCAAGAGATTGTTCCTTTGTAATTAAAATCCCACATTCTTTAAATGTTATTTTCATGTACTCATATACTGGTAGTAATAATCAGGATGAATTTTTCCATCCAATTATGTAATTTTAAATGAAAATTAATATTACTCGGTTTTGTACAATTTTTTTTTTTTTTGCGCAAAAGAGTTCCAAGTTAGTTCAGTAATAACACTCATCGCTTCAGGGGAAAGTCTTTAAGAACCATTTTTTTCAGTACTTTCTAACCAAGCATTCTGGATGCAGATGATCCATGGTATTTTAAACAAGGACTTTTGAAGGCAGTTATACTCATTACACCTGGATTTCAATAAAGAATGAGCATTTTTGTACAGATTTCCCATGTGGTTGAATGGTATTCAGATTACTCTGGTGATAAAAATTGCCCCCTCTCCAGGGGGTTGATAAATTGAACCATTAGGTAAAATGTTGCAGGCGGAATCACTTCTTTATAAATACATGGGAAATACTATTTAAGTTAATAGAACTGGGGAAATTGCTTTCCCCCCCTGTTTAAATCAGTAACATTCAGCTTATTCTCATATTATTGCTATCAGTTTTGTGCATTTATTTACTGTTTCAGTGCTTGGAGAAAGATCTACATATATATCAGGTTTACATTTGTCTGCTCGATAGTTTAATATGGAAGGGAAGATAATATGAAAAAATACAATTATTTTAACTGAGTATTGATTTCTGCTGTGGACTGTTCTAAGTATTTTCTTCCAGGCTAACTATATTTGTTGGTAAATACTTCCCTTATTATCAGAGGTCGAGTCAAATGTCTTGAAAGGTTTATAACATACTTCTTGAAGTTATGAAGTACAAGACTAGATTTTCAAAGGGTAAGATTTTCAATTATTTTGGTGTGAGGGGTCACAAAATCTGAGCTTGCAAAAATGAAATACAGGTGCCAGTCAGAACACTGGCACATATAGCTATTTGATTTGCATCCACAATTGGTTAGGTAGCGGTGAAAACTACTCCCTCATTTTCACCCACATTTGAGCTGCCAGTTCAACCATTGACACAAAAAGTTTTCTTTAAACACATACGCTGGGCCTTTTGAAAATCTAGCTTGCTGTCTATAAATGATGTGTTTATGTTCAGGTGTTTTTTCCTAAATGTGTTTATGAATAAAGTTTGAACTTTATGTAATATCCTAGAAGAATTTTGAAAATTTAGGCTTAGTTTCATGTACACTATAAGATTACCCATTTACATACACAACAATTAAAAATGCAGTTTGATTAAAAGGCAGCTGTAAATTAACTTGCTGTGTGTGCAAAATATTTTAACAATTTCAGTTCTAATTTAAATTGTAATAATCTTTTTGTTAATGGTAGAAGAGGGAGTAGAAATTCAATAGAAACAAATCTGTCATCAATTATTCATGAAAGTTAGATAGATAGATTAGGGCTTCAGTGAAGCATCATATAGTTTTCTGCAGTTATTTTTGATGCTCATGTTCCATATGATTCCCAGTATGGAAACTCCATAGTAAAACCACATAATCTTTATTTGAGAAGAGATTTTGTTTTCCTTTTACAGACTGATGAACAAGCCATGCTAGAAGATACGTTGGTTGCCTTGTTTGATCTGGAAAAAGTTACTTTTTATTTTAGACAATCAGAACCAGAACCACTTGTTGCAAGTGAGTAAAGTACATTTATGAGATTTATTGTTCTGTAAACAAACAGTGGCATGTTAGATACGTTTAAAGCAATGCAGTGTTTTTCTCTTCTGGAACATCTCAGCTGATGGGCAAATGTGATAATTTGGAAATTATATGGGCCAGGGAGTTGGGAGTGGTATAACAGAGCCTTTCCTCACTAGCTCGCCTGATATCCAGCTGAGATCAGTCATGATGAAAAGTCATTATCATCAGACAGTGGTTCAGGAGCCGCAGTAAAAGATTGGTGGTCTCAGGCCCGGTCTACACTTACCTTGGCAATTCGGTGGCAGTCAACAGGAGATACGCAAGTGACGTAAATCACTTGCGTATCTCCCATTGATTTTGCAGCGTCTCCTCCGTGCGGCGTCCATGCTGCGCTGCGTCGAAGGGAACAGCGCTCCCTTCGACGCAGCACTACCCCGCTTACGGGGGTGGTTTTCCTGCGTCGCTTCCTGGATCGACTGAGCGCGTCTATACAGACCGCTCAGTCGATCCAGAGCAATCGATGTGACAGCGACGAATTTGCTGCCGTCAGTGTAGACCCGGCCTCAGTGAAGTTAAAAGTGGATAAATGGCCACGCCAGAAAAAATGCCCAGAAGAGCCGGTTCTTAATGAGAAGCAGTGTGTAAAACAAGTGTGAAGATTTGTATAGAAAGTTGTTCTAAAGCTATGAAAGGACAGAGAACATGAGAACTTTGTTCACATCTACATCACCAGTGTCATGCAAAGGGATAACTTACATATCTCAGTAGCAATGAGAAGCCGGGTGCTAGAAGACAGGATTCATTCCTGAGTGGGAAGAGGCAGATGGTATTTCCTCCAGGGTGCTGTCAGTCAGAGACAGTTTAAATTGTGCAAGAAGTGTCCTTGGAGCTCTGC
Source organism: Mesoclemmys tuberculata (assembly GCA_007922155.1). Classification (NCBI taxonomy): domain Eukaryota; kingdom Metazoa; phylum Chordata; order Testudines; family Chelidae; genus Mesoclemmys; species Mesoclemmys tuberculata. The sequence goes on from ML675601.1 coordinate 77,324,270, forward strand.
TGCTGCAGCCTGCTGAGATCTGCTGAATCAGAGCCTCCCCCTTGCCCTATGCATCTTGAGGATGCACTGCCTGCCTGCAGACCCTTGGTGGAGGAAAGGTTGCAGCCCTTTTCTGCCTCTGCACCCCCCTCCTGATGCTTAGACTCTGCAGTCAATTAGGTACAGTGAATGAAATCACACTTTTCCAAAGTCTCGTAACTCAGTAGGGGGAAAAGCATGTCAGATTGATTTCAAGCTTTCCAAACAAATACTGCCCTGGGGGTAGAGATGACACAAGATAACTTTTGCAGTAAAGAGACCCCAAAGCCACTAGTGAGAGAGGGTGTCAGCGCTCCCAGAATTTAAGTACCACCCTACAGACATGGAGTGTTTCCACTGCAGAGCTGGAGGTGAGTTACAGTTTGGCCTATGTACTTTTGCTGTGTCGGGATGAACAACCCTGGAGGAAACCCATAGCCCTGCTTCAGTGACTCCCAGTGTTGTTTAAGAAGACGTCCCATTAAGCCAGAGAATAAACCAAGCCAGGGTGCAGGGTCAGCTCTGGGCGAAATTTCTAATTGGGAGCTGATTAGTTGCCTGTGTTATGTGCTCATATTGCCTCATTCTGATGAAAAAATTCTTCCTTGTATACAGTGATATACAGAGATCATATGTATAACATTCATATCAAAACTACATTGCAAAAAGCTCTGTTTCAACGTTTAATTTAAATGCCACCATCACAACTATTCAAACTTTATGGTTTGAAGGAGAAGCAGATTTTGGTGGCCAATTCTGCATTTCATTTATGGCAAAGCATAATTGCCAAAGTTAAAAGAAATTTATTTTTATGCCAAAAAAAATGACCAATGGCAAATTTAACCTCCTTTTCTTGGAGGTGCAAAATCATAATTTAATAGTATCAATACAAAAAGCATCTACAGGTTGTAGTTTGTTTAAATTTAAAATTACTGTAGTTGTTTGACCTTTGGATTCATTTAAGAGCTATTGTACGTTTGGTATAACTGGAACTATACATGAATTTTTATTGGAAGTAAGCTGCTTTAACTCTGAAAATGCTAAGACTTAGGGTATGTCGGCACTTTGATTTCGGGGTGTAATATGCAGCTTGAGTAGAGATACCCGTGCTGGCTGTGGTTGAGCTAGCATGCTATAAATTGAGCGTAGCCATGGCAGTGCAACTCGCAGGATACTATCTATCCTGATTACAGACCTAGTGGGTTTTTTAATATTTTCACCCTGCTAGATGTGTATTCTGGGTGGCCAGCCCCTCAGGCTGCTTGAAACATTCTGGTTATGCTCTATTTTTAGCACACTAGCTCAGTCAGAGCTAGCATTGGTATGTCTAGTTGAGCTGGGAATTACACCCCCAGCTCAAAGTGTAGATGTACTCTAAGAGTAAAAAAGGGTAACATTTCACTGCTCTTTGCTAATGGCAGTTGCATGCTTACTCACTGCACCATATGGAAAATGCACATTGGGGAATCATTGCAAATGATAGAGACAGAGGCATTAGAAGATCTAGGAATCTGAACAACGTGCGTGGAAACTTCCCATTTGATTCCATGTGACATCTGGTTGTCAAAGTTTAATGAAACTTACCATTATATAATTTTATATATTGTACAGTAAAAAGTCTGTTGTCTCAGACAATAGGTCTCTGAATTAACTAGTATTCATTGAATGGTTCTGTAGTTATATATTCCTGAGACTTATGCACTACAGAAATTCTGATGTGAGGAGACCTTGAGTCAATGACTAGAATTAATATGACGGGCCACATTCTTAGCTACACAGAGTTTGCACTTGGCATCGCTGAGGAGAGGGGACTAAAAGGTGGCTGTAAGTCATCTGTCTATTCCACTGATTTAAAGTGGCCCCAGCATAATTTAAAGTAGCCTATGGGTTTCTTTAAATTATACCAGCTGCAGTGATCATACAGGGTTGGCTGTCCCAGATGGGAATCAAAAAGAGCACTATGCACTACACCCCACTCCCTCCTGCCACTAGCATGTTTCCTCCCCTCCTTGACATGTCCCTTTCATAGAACTGTGGGAAAGTAGGTGGTGTAGAACCAGCTTAACATCACCTGAGGACTCTCCTCTGTTGCAGGAATACTTGCTTGGCCATTAAGGCATCTTTCTGCTGCTTTGTGGTGGTGTTCCATTGCAAATCAGGGCCAGGAATCTGGCTGTGTGTAAATTTTGAGTGTAATATTCTTTCTAGTTTTTGGAAGAAAAAATATTACATAGTTCTTGGCTATTAATAAAATTGTAATATTAAATATTTTCTTAGATGTTCCAATCACATATCAAGCAGAAGGAAGCCGGCAAGCGCTGAAGGTTTACTTTTATCTTGATAGTTACCATTTTGAGCAGCTTCCTCAAAGGCTGAAGAATGGAGGAGGGTTTAAAATTCATCCAGTACTTTTTGCACAAGGTAAATCTTTTTCTATACCTTCAAACAATATCTGGAAAATCTGCAATCTCATTTCAGCCCTGATTCA
>ML675601.1:77327175-77347434 GCA_007922155.1 Mesoclemmys tuberculata
TCAGCAAGATACTTAAGCACACATGTAACTTTGAGCATATGAACAGTCCCACTGAGTTCAGAATTATGGCCTCATTTCAGACACTCTGCTGAATTGGGGTTCTAATTTTGCTCTGAATTTTAATTTAAAAGGAATGAAGATTATTTTTCATATAAAATCTACCAGATCATATTTCTGAATTTAAACCAGTCATACTGACACAGACTGCAGAGAATTAGTGGATTATTTTTTGTTTGTTTGCATGTATGTTTTTTTGTAAATTAATTCAATGAGGCAATTTTCACACCTGGAAATTTTCTTAAATTGAAAAATAATTTCATTGTCCAAATGAAACTAGCATGAAAAAACAGATAAAGGACTAAAGTGATATCAACTGTGATTCTTCTGCTTTAAAATGCATGGAGAGTTCAATATCTTTTCCAGGTATCTGTAGCTATGACACCACAAGCATTAGTGAAAGAATGAATGGCACTGGTGCTTATGCTGTTTGTAAATTGTGAGTATCCTACAGTTAGCAATGGTTCATTAGAGTCATCAGGACAATGGGGTTTGATTCACCAAAGTGGTGAATGCCTCCTGCCAAGTGTTGATTACCTTCAGCTTCCTTTGACTTCAGTGGGAGTTGACAGTTCTCAGTACATTGCAGGAAGCCCTGCACACCCGGAATGGGCTCATAAATCAGGTAAATGAAGGAACGGAAGAATTTCTGGAAATTTTTGATCTAATAAAAAGTGAGTACAATACAAAAATATTTAAAGGTGAACAGCAAACCCTCAGTCTAAAATCAAGACAAATAGGTGTTTGAAATTAAAAGTGCTAGCTCAATTTTAAATAAAATCCCAAAGAAAAAGTTGAATGATTTTTCTTTTAAGCTATTTACAGATTTAAATTAACCCACTAGAGAGGAAATTTGGAGACTGAATAACAGCAGGAACATCTTGGTAGATGATGAGACGATGATAAAGACACACAAAGAAGAAGGCAAATAGCTTGGCTCAAATACGATCTTGAAAATAGTCATGTTTTTTTCTTGTACGGAATGTGCTGCAGAAGCCCACAGGAAATGCCTGTGTCTTTTTACACCCAGTGGGGCAGTACCGTGATTGGGATGAGGACAGGCTAGCCTAGTGTTCAGCGCAGACATCTGACCTAATGGTTGGAGAAGGCATCAGTAGTTGGAGGCTGGAGCCCAGTCAAACTAGAGGGCAGGGACTGGATACCAGAGTCCAGGGTCAAGCCAGAGTCAGTAGTCAGAAAACAGAGCCACGATTCAAGCTGGAAGTCAGGAACTGGAGCAAGAAGGGATTCAAGGCAGGGGCAGGGCAGAGGCAAGGCTGGGTGCAAGGCAGGAGCAGCAGAAACAAGGTATTACAGGAGAAGTCATGGTGGTGGGCATACGCTTTGAGCAGCCAGCTAACTGCTGCTGCTGCTGTTGCTGGTTTAAGAGCCAGCCTACAGACCCCTCCAGCCAAACAGGTGGTGTGGCCAGTCAGACAGCTTGCTGCAGGCCAGTTGTAGTGATGAGGCTGCCTGGAGACTAGTTCTGTTGAAGGTCCTGATTCCTGACAGGTGGTTGGCTATTAAGACATGCCCCCATGGTCTCTGCATCCAAGTTCAGGTATGGCACTAGCTGTGTTCACCATCAGCTAGCTAGAGGAAGGGTTCCCAGAAGGCAGCATTTTTAAATTTACAGTAGTTAAACTCCCCAGATTTTGTTATTCACTATCATATCAAAATGTCATTGAGAAAATCCCTCTTATTTCACCGGTAAGGTTGGCTTTGTGAAATCAGTCAGTTTCACCCATGTCTGTATTGTAGATGGGATCCATGTTAATCTCTATAGCTTTCTGAAAAATACTGCCAACAAGGGGAAGAACAAGATACCCTGCTTAACATCTGTTTCCTCCTTCCTATCATCACTTTACCCAGCAGCAGAAGGTAGGCATGCTATCCTTCTGGTGATGACAAAAGTCTTATGAAATACTGTCACTTCACTTCCCGTTTTCTTACACACCGAGTGAGCAGTGACTCATTTTTCTCATTTTCACATCAGTTTTATAATGATGTATGTACTATCAAAGCTGTGATCTTCATTTTACACTGACCGATAAGAAGCTGCTCTGCACGTAGCTGAACTTGGATGTTGAGACCATGGGGGCATGTCTTAACTGAAACCTGTTGGTGATCAAGAATGAAAATGCCATCTTTTTAAGAACTGAGCCTTTTGCAGATACAGCTGTTCATTCTGCGGGGGGAAGAACTCTTGCTTTCTGAGACTCAACAGAGCCAAGCTATTTTCCAACCTAAACAGAGAGTCTACGTGGCGTTGTGGTATAAAAGATTTTTAACAGCATGAGATTGGAAAAGGTTTCTTTTACTTGCATGATAAAAACATGAGTCAGCACAGGTCACTTCAGATGAATGACACTTGAATCTTTGTGTGTTTTATATGGGCTGCAGACAGTACTTTACAGAAAAAAACAATTTTATTGCTCTGTCCTGCAAATATACACATGCTTATCCTTATGCTAGTGAGTAGTCTAATGGGGCTCAAATGTATAAAGTTCATACACGTATATAAACTGTTGTAGGATTGGGGCCTTAGAAAATTTGTAGAGAGTTTTAAAAATCTTTATCAATGCTATTTTATGTATCCCTCTACCTTTAAACCAGACTTTTTAGAACCATGTGACTAAGTGTACAGATCTCAAAGGAGAGAGAAATTATATCTCCTTGCTGAATCAGAGCATGTACGTATATATATGATGTATATGAAAGAGAAAGGGAGAACATATGTAAGGATGTTTCTCTTGTCATAAAGTCGTTTTAATTTCTGGTGGGTGAGTGTTCAGATTTACTGAATAACTATGTTCAAAAAACCCCAAACTCTTTGTTTAGGATTTACCTTTGCAGTTGAGCTAATTAACCTGTTTAACTTCAGAACTAACTTATTTTTATTTTTGACAGCTCACACTTAACTTCAGTCTAGACTTTTCTTTTCTGATTTTAAATATACAAAACAGAAGCACATCTCCTGTCTGCACTACACTGCCCTTTCCCCTCTTTAAAGAGAGAGCAAAAACTGTTTTACACATTAGGGTCCCGATTCTGCACCAGGACCTACTAACTCACACATCTGAAACCATGCAGATACCATAGAGTACAGTGAATCTTTGCATGGGTCCAGTCTGGTGGATCTCTTAGGGAGCAATCTGACCATCAGGCTTTACATCTTTTGTACGGAAACAAAATCATGAACTCTATAAGAACTCAAAGGAACCGTGATTTGCATGTTCTTGAACAATGAATTAATTATTTACAGATTGGTCACATTAGGAATTGTCAGCAGAATTAGTATTCGGTGTGCAACCGGGGCTCTGAACCTGCAAGCTGTCCCCATAAGGATTCTGCTTATTAGATGCATTTTCGATCATTCTCTTGGGTGACTTACTCTTAAAATTTGCATAGATTATTATTAAAGTGGCAGTGTTCTTAATTGTAAAAGCTTCAGTGCTTCTCTCACCACAAATGTATTTTACTGGAGTCCCGTTTCTATATTATCAGATTAATCTAATCAATCTGAATGTGTGAAGATCTTGATTTTTCAGTTTCGGACTCACAGAAAGCTTTTTAAAGTAGATATGACTCAGCTATGAAAGAAGATTTAACATCCTGACTATCTAATTAAATTGAGTGTTTATCTGAACTATAGCTGGGAAAAATGTGCCAAAAGTAGAAGGGTTAAGAGTTACCTCAGTGCCCATCACTCTGGTATTTTTTCACTTTCCCTCCCCATTTAATTTAATTTTAGATGTATACAATTGGATTGCTTTACCTGCTATAGCAGTATACCGTTCATCTTTGTTTTAGCAGACTCAACGAGAGCAGCACAGCGGAGTCACAGTAAAGTTTACATGACACTGAAAACATTTCTGATACCAAAGGAGAGATTTTCAGTCCACGAGGCATTTTCCTAGCTGTATGGCAAAGTTTTTCAGTGTAGCCTGGTCCTGAGAAGTACTGAACACCTGAAACTTTCAAATAAAGCAATTGCAGTTTCATGGGCTGCACATCGCTCAAGATAAGGCCTAGTAAAAGAAAGTCATCATGTATCTCTCTCTTTTCTATGTCCTAACCACTTCTGCAGTATCTCATTTTACCAGACGTTTCCAAGGTAACCTCAGAACTAAAAACTGGTTCAAAATAGTGCCTGCGTATTTACAATCACAGGGCAGAAACACTTCAATTAAAATCACAGAACTGATATTAGCCCTCACTTGCTCCCAAGGCCCCAGAGGGATTCGAACCGGCGACCCCTGGATTCTCTCAAGGACAAGAAATATAATTTTTCTTTTAAATGAAAGCTTAAAGAAAGATCTATAGAAATTTGATGACACACTGAAACAGCTTTGCAATCCATGTTGAGGGTCACAGCCTCAAGGTTAAGAAGTATGGCACTAGACTGCAGACACATTCTAACTGCAGAGAAAGAGTATAGTAAATATTTAATACTGAGTTTTTTCCACTTATCACAGCACTGGAGAGTATGGAAGGATATTATTACAGAGACAATGTGTCAGTAGAAGAATTTCAAGCCCAGATTAATGCAGCCTCACTGGAAAAAGTCAAACAGTATAACCAGAAACTCAGGTAGGTAACAAGGCAGCCTTCCCTATGGTGGCTATGTAGATTTTATATTTTAAATTAACTTCTAAATCAGACATTCTCAGACTGTGGTCCATGGAGCACTGATAGTTCACAGGGCACTGATTGGTCTCATGGTTCTGGCTCTCCTCATTTCTAGTTGCTAAATTGCATTGAAAGAAAATTAAAAATAATTAAATTGTTTCATAATATTTTTCCATGTAAGCCATTGCTACAGTTGCTGCAGAGTTGTTATATTATTGCATATGGGAAAAGAACAGTCTGGGTGATCACAAAAGTAATGGAAAGTGATTTATGAGACAAGCTCTCTTATAAGAGTCCACATATATAAAAGTTTGAGAACCCCCCAATCAATGCTCACAATTCTTTTTAATGTAGGGGAAAAGACTTAGCAAAATGTTAGAGACAAGAAATGATTCCAGTAAAATATTTTGTAAGTAGAACTAAAAATGTCTATTGTAAATCCTTAGCAATATTTATTTTTATAAAGAGATTAGGTTTACATTTGAGTGGGGTAGGTGTATGGGGGGTTAATTTACAGATTGTCCCACAACTTTCAAATGTGAGCTTGAATGTCCAATACTTATTGGGAGTTTTTGTAGTATGGGTTTAGATTCAGGTTAATCTTTAGTTTATTTTATAGTAAATCTAGAAAAATATAATACAACATCATTGCATATGCTCAAAGAATTCAAGAAATAATCTATCAGTTTCAATTTAAGCTAAGATTGAAATGCCTCACTTAGGACAGTTCAGAGTTTTAGTGCATACCAGTTAAATTAATACCTACCTGGAGATGAACACCATACATTAATACACTTAAATTCCTTAAAGGACACTGATAAATGCTATATCATGAGTCACAGATATATGTTGTTGTTTACTGAATTGATGTATTGATATCAGAAATGTTAAACAATATAATCTGATTTTGTAGGTTTATTTACTTAATTTTTACAGAACAGGATTTAACTGTCCATGCTGTTTTCCTGGAAGCTCAATACCATTTTGTCAACAAAAAAAAGAAAAATAACATGGGTATTTGCATCTACTGCAACTCTGAGATCTGCATATGTACTATACGATGTACATATTAAGAAATCCAAGATGGTGCATTCTAGTAATGATTCCATGTGGAAATTACACACAAATAAAGGCAGAATTTCTTTTGTATGAAAAATTCCACTGGATGTTAAGTAATGTAACAAGCCCAGGAACATAGATATCTCTTCGGCATTTTCACTGCATTTGTGGAAGAGTAGGCCATATTTGCAGATGAATTGTAAAAAGGCTTGCTGGAAAATCGAGAATGCAATAAAGTTGTGGCTCTTTGTTTTTCTGACGTCATGAGGCTGATGAAATCTGTAATGGTACCTGGTTCCCATTAGCTCTGAAAAGGTGGATAGCTTTTAAAAGAAGAAATGGGGAGCAGGGGAAAGAAAGATAAGATGAAGAAGTAGGAGACGGGGGAAGGAGAAGGAAAGAGAACATAATCATCTTGCTCAAGCTTTTCTTAAAGTGACAGTACTTGGACAGGGAACAGTGAGAAAGCTTTAAAAAAAAAAAGAGCGACAATCCCAGCTTTAAATGTACAGTTCCTTCCACTCACCTTTCTTCAAGAGATGTTCTTTGTATTTTTCTTGTGAAAATATGTCTACATGTATATAATGTTCTGTTTTACCTCATTGAGGGACTTTCAGAAATTCCTTTAGGAGTTTGTTAATAAAAATTGTGTATCTCCTTTCCTTTTACTATATCTATCTCTGCACTTCTAATTCAACCATCATCATAATAATTAGTCATCCTGTTGCCTTCACTCTTCCCTTCTTTCAGTTACTATTATTCAGGAGCGTGTTCTCAGTTTCTTTTGAAGGTTCATGTACTGTGGAAGTACTTGTGTGAAACATGGATTCTGCAGCCTTCTCTGATCATGGCAACACATGGGCTAGCTGTGGCCAACCTTTCACTGAAGAAGTTCTACTGCTTCCGTTCATCAGTCTGACTTCCAAATTATTTGCCTCTTATACTCGTGGCACAAGACTGCTTGTTGAGGAGGTTTACTATCTAAGGGCCTGGCCTAAATTCTACTGAAATGAATGGCAAAAATCTCACTAACTTAATGGACCTAAAAGTGCTCATGCTGCCTGGTCCTACTTAGCTTGAGTGAGCTGGCAAGAACACAGAATAAGATGGCTCTACTACTGTGTATTACATTCCTCCTACCTTAGTTCCTGCAGCAGCCTTAATAGGGTACAGTACCTTAAGGCCATTTTGACTCACAAATCTGACCAGTGTCCAATCTATAGGACACTACTTTTTCAAAAAGTCACCTCTTAGAAAGTCAAGATTTACCAAAAATTCTAGCATGGTTTTTCCTATTCCAAGTATAGGAAAAAACTGTTATCTCCAGTACTGACATGGCAAGTGTTCTCAGGTGCTGACTTTTAATGGTGATCACTCTACCTCCCATAAGCGAAGGACAAGGGAGCTTCAAGAATTAACTGCACATGTAATACACTGTGAAAACAGAATACAAGAAATCCAGGAAAGCAGATGCTACTATTCTTGTTTTTCCAGTTACTAGTGTGATAAAGTCAGGCCAGAAGGCCCTAAAGGGTTAAAAACCCTCTGCCCTGCAGGCAGGAGAGAGAACACAGCAGGGCGATTAGAGGCACCTGGCTTCAATGAAGGGCCAGGGAACAAACACAGAGGAAGCTGCCAGAAATCTGGTAGCAGCTGGAGGAGAAGGTTCCTTCCCAGGCCAAGAGACACAGCCAGGGTAGATGGGGTACAGCCATCTACAGCCAGGGGAGATGGGGTAGCTGGGGGTGCCCTTGTCCAGGAAGAGAAGGTAAAGTGCGAGACTTACCAGGGGGAAATCGGCAGTTTGCCACAATAGTCAGTGTAATTGTTTGGCTAAGACACTCTAATAAAGTAAGTACAGCAGCAAAGCTCAGTGACATTTGCATAATAGTTCTCAAGAAAAGAAAATCATAAAATTGAAAGTAAATATCTCAGGGAAATGTACTCGTGCTCACTGAAAGTACTGACAATATCAATTTTAATGTGGCAGGTAGCAGAATTTGCACATGTAGAACCATCTGATAGATGATAGGCTAACTCAGCAAAATATAGTCAGTAAACCCCTTCTCTCTCCCCAGAGCCACAAATATACCTGCTTTCTCCCTGTATTTCTTACCATCACCTCATTGTCTTCCTCAGTTTCTCCAGCACCAGAAAGAAGCACTGTAGAGCGCCAAAGGGAGGGGAAAAAGTGGTTCTGTATAAGGGGGGCATGGGGATGAATAGGAATGAAACCATTAGGAAGCCATGACAGCTGTGGTCCAGTCATCTACCAATGAGAACTTTTGATGTGAGTCCAGTCTCTTTTAGACCCCTAACAATAGAATTGCTATATGCAAATTAGCTTACAGGACTCTGATGCCATCATTTTCATCCTTAAAAATGACTTGAGCTGTTGCCTAATTCAGTCTATAATCTATGCAATCATGACAATTAGATACAACAGTTATTAACAACACATTAATTACAACCTAATTTCTTCAAATGTAGCCTGTGCAGAGCATGTCAATGAGTTTTAGCTATCTAGAAAACTAGAAGTTCCTTCATTTGAGACAAAAAGGTCTGACACTAATTGATACATTTCTTATAGGACTTATTTTAAAATTAATTTTAACTCATAAATAAATCAACAGATTTACTTGTGACTTCTTAGAAAATTTCAAGTAGGATATGTTTTATTCATCCTACATAATAGAGATATTGCGTCCCCACTTTAACTGTAAAACTCAACCGTAACTATGGAACTGTGACCAGCTTCTTCATAATTACACCAGTGATATAGCAGATATGTTGGCCTAGATACAAAACTGCTCTCTTTGACTGAGTTGGGCAGTCATAAAACTTTAATCTTTTACAGTTCTTGTTTTTAGGCTTTTGCAAGTATCAAATATCAAGACTGAAACATAAATCATAGGATTATCATTTTCATGAGGAAGCTGTAGTGCAAGATTCGTATGTGGGAAGGATAGAACCTCTTTCAATCTTTCTTATTTAACTCAACCTTAGCAGATTTAATCAAATCAGTGCTATAAGAAAATACCAATTTTAGTGTGGTGAGGTATTAGAGTTGCTCCAGAATTTCAGAAAAGATGCATCAACATATAGGAAAACCTATATCTGTGTAAAACTGTTACAGCAAAAGTAAATAAATAAATAAATAAAACTACGAGATTTAAAAAATAAAATCTTCAACATCTGCACCATACTTATTCTTAATGGCTGTATATATCTTTTTCACACTGTCAGCCAGATTGCATTTATTTTTATAGTTAACCAAGTGTCGCCATTTCTGTTTCTCTGACATTTGCAGGAAAAAATATTCTATTTGCAAATTGGGAAGGTGGTGACAGTTGCCGGCGCTGTAAATTTAGTCTGACCTAAAGGTTTCTTAATGAGAAAATGTTGCACTACCAAGAGAAAGCAATTAAATCAGCAAAGATTTTAAACATCTTTATTGCCATATGTTTAATAACTTGGCAGTTGTCTTCTAAATTAGAGGAAGAACATAAAGAGCTTCTTGTTAGCGCTGTGGAGTGTTCCTGCTGCAGCGTTGTTACTGCTGCTCAGTGCTGCTGTTCTTGGAGTTCCGATGGCACACAGTGCAGCATGTTAATTCAGCAGAACTCGATGTTATTCAGGCTCAGTTTGGTGGCAAAGGCACTCAGCCAGGTTTATTGTCAGCAAAGCATGGCACTAGCATCCTGTCCAACAGGTCACAGGGACACTAACACATGTATGCTCATGACAAGGAAAAGCCCCAGTCAGGATGCCAGGATCCTATCCCTTGGCTGATACAAACTTGCCGCTTCTATGACTTTTATACATTGATATGAACAAGTTACGTGTTACATTCCAGATGGTGCTAGTTACCACCCTTATACCTGCCAGATCGAACAAAACATCACCCCTTATTCTGTCATTCCATCCTTATCTGACAAGGAGTCGATGTGTTCCTGTACAATCTCTTGGGAATTTGTTAACGTAGATACTTGAGAACTCTGGGTGTTCTTGTACCAGCCTCTCCAGTCAGGAGAGCCAATAAGTGGTGTGTTTCTAATTTGCCAAGGCCAGGTCTACTCTGGTTACAGGCTTTGGTTCACATTGTTAGTTTTGCTTAGGGCTCCAGCAAGGCCTACACTCATGCTATAGTGATACAGTGGTTGATATATAAGTGACTTCCTCCCACCTCCTGATGTCCCTTGTGCCCAGTCTTCTCCTTAACCTCTCACTCTCTAATGACTTTTTCCCCTCACAATACAAGCCTGTTAGTTTTTCCCATTTTAAATAGTATACCCTGGACTAGGGCTGAGCATTTTTTCAGAAAATAATTTCCTGACCAAAAATACATTTTTGGTTAAATGAAATAATTTGCAAATTCAGGTCAAATTCAGCAAACGGTTTGGCCTAATACAAAAAAATGTTTTTGAAAAAGTCTAAATGGTTCATTTTGACATTTTTTAAATGAAATGCTTCAAATTTTTGTTTCAAAACAACATTTTGTTTTGAGATTTAGCTAGATTTGTTTTAAAAAATTAAAAAGGGTGAAACTCACGAAAAGTAATCCTAGAATCATAGAGTGTATATCTGGAAGGGAACTTGGGAGTTCTTGTAGTCCAGTGTCCTGCACTCAAGGCAGGGCTAAGTATTATCTAGAACATACCCGACAGGTGCGTGTCTAACCCGTTCTTAAATCCTCCAATGAAATGAAAACCCCAAACAACATTGTTTGAGGTCAGAATAAACATTTTGTTCAAACTGAAGTTTAATTACTTTGTTTTGGTGAGGAAAAACCAAAACATTTCAATTTTACTTTAAAGAGATGGCATTTATTTGATTTTTCTGTTTATACCTTGAACATCTGTTATTTTCTCAGCTCTGTGCTTGATCTCACTTACCTCTTCAACCACACCTCCCTTTTGTCTCATAACTCATTGAAAACACTGTCTACAATCAGTGGAGCTTTTTCCCTCCAGTTCCATCCTACACACACTACAATCCAGCTTCCATCCCTTCTGCTCCACTGAAATTGCTCTTGCCATAGCCTCTAATGATCTCTTTCTTGCCAAAGCTCGGAACTAATACTCCATCCGTATCCTGTTTCAACTGTCAGCTGCCTTTGACATAGTAGAGCATGATCATCTTCTTGAAATCTTGTCCTCCCTTGGCTTCTGTGACTGTCCTCTCCTTATGCTCCTACCCCTCTAATGGCTTTGTCGGCATGTCCTTCAGAGGATCCTCCTTATACCTCTCCCAACTTTTTGTGGGGCTTCCTGTGATGACATCTTGGGGGGTACCCACAACTGGGAGGCACCGTGATTGCTAAAGGCCACCTGCCTTTAATGTGAACAAGCTTTGTCTGTGCCTGCAGTGGGTCAGCCCCTTGACTCCACTGGCCACAGGAAACACAAGCACTCCCCTCTCAGCTTATGCAGGCTCTGCTGTCTCTCTGCAGTTTAGTGATAGGCACATTCCAATTCCTGAGCCTTCCGAGAGTCCCCCTGGATTGCCCAGCCCTTGTTCCACTGTCTATTCAAAGTATTCACAGATTCACTGCTCCCAAAGAAGCAGTACGCTCCTTGTAATACATGGAGCTTAGATACGTTTATAGTGAAAATAAGGAAAAGTTTATTTAACAAAGAGGAATGATTCAAAGAATAGCAAATAGAAATACTGGAAAGAAATGGTTACATATAAAATAAAATCAGAACATGCATTCTAGAGCCTAAACTTATTTAACAAGATACTTTCATGTCATAGAAAGCAAACCTCTTCCCATAGTCCTTCCAGCATTTTTCAGCCAAGCCTAGCTGTGATCCTTTTCTTCATTAGATGAAATATGCTGCCAGCTTGTCCTCTAGATAGAGGATACTGTGTCTCTTTGCAACCCCCGATCTATCAAAACAGTGCTTTGATCTTTATTAATAAACCAGACACTCTCCTGCTGTGTGTTCCTTCCTGTGGATTTTGCAGTCTCTTGTTCATTTCACAGTCTTGATTAGCTGGTGGTTCATATGCAAATAGACTCACATTGTGAAATGCACAATGGCCTGAGAGAGAACTAAGTGTCTACCACTCCTTGCCTCAACTCTCTGTGATCTCTGCCAGTTGGCACAGTGACGTTCCTGGGTCACAGTTCCACAGGGTTCTCTCTCTGGTTTTTCTTCTTCCCTCTCCACACCTTGTTTCTGAGTAATTACATTCACAAACACAAATCCAACTACCATCTTTGGGCTGATGACTCAGGGATCTAACTCTACTCTAGACCTGTCTCCTGGCCAAATCAAAATCTCAGGGAGCATAAATCAAAACAACTGTCATTAATTTCATTGCCTGGAACTAAATTCTACAATTCTTACTCCAGCCTAAGTCCCACTGATTTCTATGCAGCATTGTCATTAGTTGGGACAAGTTTAGAAAGCTTCTGGAATATAAACTTTCAGGCATCCTAGGACCACAGTTCAGGCTGAACAGTGTTTTTAAGTTAACATTTGAAGTAGTCCACTAATAGCAGGAGGGAGACCTGGTCTGTCCGCCTCATGTTTATTCCTTCCCCACATCAGAAATCAGTGTCATTAATCCTTTCACCATACATGTCAAAAAGAATGGAGAGAGTTACAAACTCAATCTGTGAGAAGAGGATGGGCCTCTTATGTGACATTCTGAAATTGCTATCAAGAGATGTGTTCTCTTAGAAAATGGGAGTAGCTTCCTAGAACGTGTATCTCAAGCTGTCTAGAAGCTTCTGTTCAGCAGCATTCAGAGAAGCAGCTGGACAGTGCCCCAATACTGTAAACACAGAGGAGGAGATTTTCAAAGCCATAAAAGACAATTAATCATCAGGGCTAGATTACTAAAGGTATTTTGATATCTAAACGTGCAGATAGTCACCTAGTGGGACTTCCAAAAGTACCTGGGTGCCTAGCTCTCATTAAATTCACTAATTTCCCATTGATGAGAGTTAAGTGTCCAGGCACTTTTGAAAATCCCACTATGTGCCTATTTGTGTCGTTAACGGTTTTCCTCAAAGTCCTTTGATAGGTTGGCAGATTTGGGTGCAGGGGAATTTAAGCCAACTAGTGACTGATGATGTGGGTGGATTGGTGAGATTTGTTGAGGGGGAGATGGTAGGACAAGAGCTAGTTTGGAGTGGGGAGAGGTTAGGACTAGGAGAAAACAGTGACAGGGTTACAGAGAGAGAAATAATGTTTTCTGCCATGCTGCCCTTCATGATAAGCAGTGCAGAGTAGTACTGTTAATTTTTCATTCTGGAAGGGAAGATGATAAGAAAAGGCAGAATGTGTTTCTTTTTCTTCTGACCTCCCCATCAACTTCCCTTATCCCCCAATAAAACACTTTCCTCTGACATCCCTGACTATGTATATTGTCCCAGTTTTTCATTTTGAAAATATGATCAATCTGTGGAGGAAGAGAGTGCCAATTGTTATGTGCAGCTCCACCAGCCATTTGGGTGCCGGTCACTGCTGTATAGCAATGAAGTTGTGTGTGCATTCAGTGGAGGAATATTTCTTTTCCTATTTTTTATCATTCTTTGTCATTTGGAACCATCCTTTTAAGCCAGTTCTGTCCAGAATTACTGACAGATAGTTTTGTGGCCTTTTGTTCAGCAGAAGAGGAGGGAAAAGCAAAAACTAAATGGTAGATGGAAGAGGTCTATCCAATAACTTTTCTCCTCCATTGTATTTTCTTTAATATTTTTTAGGAGGTAAATGCAAGTCTGTTCCTCTGAAGAAGCAATTATAATCAGTGAATTCAATGACAAATTATTTAGCTAACTACCCTCATTACACTGAACATCTGATTACACAGAATGTAATAGTTGTAATTTAAAAAATATTTCATTTGAAACGTAACGCAAATAGCTTCTGCATCTAAAGATTCCTGTATCTATTTTCTGGCATTAGTAGCCTTTCACAGTATGATGGTAAATTTAATTTAATCCTTTAGTCAAGGATAGCCAATTATGTCTCTGTAGTTTTCATATCATTATTATTTTATTCCTTTAGTTTTTTTAGAGAAAGAAAAGAAAAAAGGGAAATATTTCTGTCTCCAAAATTTACACAAGAGCATAACAAATTGCATGTGAGGAACATAATCTCTTTATCCCTATACACAGAGCAACTCCTCAGTATGCTAGTTTTTTTTTTTCCCCATACTGCATAAAGTAGTCAGGGCAAAAGATAGATATGATAGCACTCTTGACTTCTGACTGTGGACTGAAATTCTCTAATGATTACTTTGACACAAATCATACATGACTTATAGCCACCTAGAAGTCATTAATTACAATTTCAGATTTCGAATGAAGGAAAAGAATCCCTGTCTTGCTTGATAACAAATTTGATCATGCTAATGCTCTTTGTCATTGCCTGTCAAATTCAGAATAAAGTTGACAGACTCTAGTAATTTTCTCAAAAAAACCCTGAGTCTAATGGAAGTATTTGCATTATAACAGAGTGACATATTGATGAGATATATGCAGAACCATGCCTTTGTTTAAGACAAATATTTGATATATTGCGTTGTTTAATTATATATTAAAACTGGGTTACACCACTGTATATGCAAATTCACTATGTGCTTGATATGACTATATCAAAATGAAATCTGATGTTTTGTAGATATTTAAGAAATGCCCCAAATCTATTTGTTTTTGGAATGATGTCCCTATGGATTCTCCATTGTAGGTGCAGCAGCACCCCCTGAGCTTGAGATCAGAGATCTTTATCAGCAATGCTTGTTGGGCCGCATATGCGAACCTCCCCTGTCTTGCTCTGTGCATGGGAAATATATATAACTCTGTGTTGTCTGACCACCCCCCAGTTCCTTCTCTACTGTCTTTGGTCTCGGGCACAATCTGCAGCAGAATCTGCTTCTCCTGTTGTCTCAGTAGATAGTGTCTTACCTGTCAGTTGTAGTTTAGTTAGTAGTTCTTCTTTTTTTGTCTATCAAAAAATATTTTTTTGTTTTCCCTTTAACTTTACCAGTATTCATAGCTAAGGTTTTTATTTCCCTGCCACCTGCTGTCCCTGACCAGGAAGCCTTTTCCCTCACTCTTATGCCCAGATCTCCTGAGTTTAAGAGGTGCACCTCCTTATGGAGATGCTTTCCCAGTAACGGACGGCCACCCACAGTGTATTCTCTGTCTGGGGGAGGGGCACATCCACCCTCCACAGCCCTCATGCTCTGCTTGGTTGTCTACCAACCCCCATGTCCTTCCAAAAGAGAGTCTTCTCCCCATTCAGACATGAAGAAATGGACTCCCTTGTTACCCACTGAGATGCTACCTGCTAGAACTCCATCTTCTGTGAGGTTGATTGCCTCAGCATCCTCGGAGAGGGACATAGTTTCAGGTCCCATCCAAGTACATGTTACACCAGTGCCAACCAACATTCCCAGGACCATACCTGGGCAGACCTACAGCCCTTGGCATTATCTCTTGGCACTAAAGACCAAGACACAAGACCTCTGAAACCAGCATCAGCTATGCCCACAAAACCAACTTCAGGCATCGTGACACCAACAAAACCACTGGCGCTTATGTCCCTTTCAGCGCTAAATGAGTCCTCAGCACTGAGAAGGATACCAGCACCAAATAAGACATCAGCTCCAACTACGTCCTCAGCCCCAAGCAAAACCTCAGCACTAAGCAAGTGTATGGTCCCATCTGCTGGCTGCTCCGGAGAATGCCCTTCTCCTTCAGCACAAATTCACCGGTGCTTATGATGCTCTTCCTTCTACCACAGGAATTTTAATACCACAAAGACTTGTCTGTCTCGGAGGTGCATGAGTCCCTGCTCCTCAGACACAACCTATCTCCACTGCCATCCTCATCGCCAGAATCACATGACTCTTCCCCGAGAATGACACCTCAAAGAGGACAAGAAGTACTCAATTCCATCCTCACTCTAGACAACCTCGGAAGGCTTCTTCTACACATTATGCACAATCCATCACTGCATCGAGTCGCTGGTATGGACCACTGTGGATGCAATCCCCTGTGCTGCTCCCTCAGCATTGGCCATAATGGGATCCTTGGGCCATTTATAGACCACAGTTTGGGAACCCTCCCACAGACTTGCAGTCATCTGCAAGTAGGAGCTGTAGAACTGGTCTGCAGAAGAGAAGAGTGAGAGGGGGATTTGATAGCAGTCTCCAACTGCCTGAAGGGAAGTTCCAGAGCAGATGGAGCTAGGCTGTTCTCAGTGGTGGCAAATGGCAGAACAAGGAGCAATGGTCTCAAGTTGCAGTGAGGGAGGTCTAGGTTGGATAGTAGGGGAAAAAAAATCACTAGGAGGGTGGTGAAGCACTGGAATGGGTTATGTAGAGAGGTGGTGGAATCTCCATCCTTAAAGATTTTTAAGGCCTCGCTTGACAGAGCCCTGGCTGGAATGATTTAGTTGGAGTTGGTCCTGCTTTGAGCAAATGGTTGGAGTAGATGACCTCCTGAAGTCCCTTCCAACCCTAAGGTCCCTTCCCAACACAGAGGAAAGGGTTTCTACTCCCATTATTTTTTGATCCAGAAGAAATCTGGTGGGTGGTGGCCAGTCAAGGACTTTCAAAACCTAAAGAAGTTCATCAAACTGCCACGCTTCAAAATGGTTACCCTCTCTACCATTATCCCAGCACTGAAAGAGGAGAACTGGTTCTCAGACTCAACCGCCAAGATGCATATTTCCATATCACTGTGCATGCTCCCCACAGACATTTTCTCCAGTTCACACTGGGCACCAACCACTATCACTACAAGTTACTGACTTTTTGGACTGTCAACAGCCCCTCGTGTGTTTTTGAAGGTTCTTGTGGTAGTTGTGTCTACCTATGCAAATAGAGTGTTGCCATCTTTCCATACTTAGATGAGTGTCTCCTCAAAGCCCTGTCTGAGACCAATGCTCGTCACACCATCTGGGTGGCAATGGACCACTTCATGGATCTAGATCTTTACATGAACTTGGAGAAATCTACTTTAACACTCAAGTAATACCTGGAGTTAATCAGGGAACAGTTAGATTCCGTACAAGACAGAGCTTCCTTTCCACCTCACAGATTTTTGGCTATAGTCGACTTTGTATCCAAGGTACAAGCCTGCCCCCAGATCTTCACCAGAATGTGTCTTCAGCTACGTGGCCACATGGCAGCAGCCATGTTTGTGGTAAAGCATGCACGGTTACATATGCAATGCCCTCACACATGGTTACGTACAGTATATGTCCCTCACAGGCACAGCCTTAACAAATTGTATCCATGCCAATGAGAGTAAAGGACTCGCTACTCTAGTGGACGCAGCCCAACATCTGAGTGAACATTCCTTTCCTGCAACTGCCACCTACCATGATTCTAACAACTCATGTCTCCTTAATTGGTTGGGGAGCACATCTTCACACTCATACAGTGAAGGACAGATGGTTCTTAACTGAATCCATCCTACACATCAACCTCCTAGAGCTACAAGCAGTCCACAATGCTTGTCGACACTTCCTTCCACTTATCGCACACTGCACCATCAGGCTCATGATGGACAATGTTGCCTGTATGTTTTACATCAAGAGAGAAGGCGGAGCGAGGTCCTATTCGTTATGTTCAGAGGCACTGAATTATGGAACTCGTGTATCCAATATGGCATCACCATCTTAGCCACATACTTCCCTGGACACCAGAACATCACTAGACTCCTTGAGCAGAAGGTTTTGCCAGGATCGTGAATGGGTATTGGATGTGCGAACCCTTCATCTCATTTTCAACCACTGAGGAACTGCCATAGGTCTTTTAGCCACACCTTAAAACGTCCACCGCCCTCAATTCTGCTCAAGAGCAGGCCTGGGACATGGATCTCTGGGGGCACACATTTCTCGCCACATGAGATGAACCACTGCTCTATGCGTTCTCTCCCTTTCCCTTTCTGTTTCAAGTACACCTCAAAATACAGAGAGAACGAGCCCATTTCATCCTCATCGCTCAAACATGGCCATGATAGATCTGATATATTTACCTGCTTTGCATGATGGTGTGCTGACCGATCTCTCTCCATCCACTTCCGCGACTCCTCTTAAAGGATGTGAGTCACATCCTCCATCCCAATCCAGCTGCTCCACCTCAAAGCCTGTCTCCTCCATGGTTCCAGGATTCAGAAATAGCCTGTGCAGAGCCAGTTAAGCAGGTACTTTTGAATAGCAGACATGACACAACTAGATGTACTTACCTTCACGAATGGTCTAGATTCCAACAGTGGTGCACCTCCCACCAAATTGACGCAAGACATATGTCTGGACTATATTTTACATCTTAAACAATCGGAATTATTGATCAATTCTGTTTGCATGCATTTGGCAGGCATGAAGACCTTTCACTGTCACATAGATGGCCATTCCATCTTCATGTGCTAACTCACAAAGTGTTTCCTGAAAGGCCTCAGAAATCTTTACCCTCCTATATGGGATCCAACTCTGGCTAAGTTCACTTTGCATAGTTGGTAGAAAAGAGATCCCCAGTGGTTTGAACAGAGTTTGGATTTTTCTTTACTAGCAGTGTACTCTTTTTCTTTAAGTCTTTGACAAAATATAATGAACGTTTCCCTATATTAGTTTATATCATAAAATCATAGGGCTGTAAGGGACCTCGAGAGGTCATCTAATCCAGTCTCCTGTACTCATGGCAGGACTAAGTAATATCTTGACCATCCCTGACAGGTGTTTGTCTAACCTGTTCTTAAATATTTCCAATGATTGAGATTCCATAACCTCCTCAGGCAATTTATTACAGTGATTAACCATTGTGACAGTTAGGAAGTTTTTCCTAATGTCCAACCTAAACCTCCCTTGCTGCAGTTTAAGCCTATTGCTTCTTGTCCTGACATCAGAGGTTAAGAAGAACAGTTTTTCTCCCTCCACTTGTAACAACCTTTTATGTACTTGAAAGTTGTTATAATATCCCCTCTCAGTCTTCTCTTCTCCAGGCTAAACAAAACCAGTTCTTTCAGTCTTGCCTCATAGGCCATGTTTTCTAGACCTTTAATCATTTTTGTTGCTCTTCTCTGGACTTTCTCCAATTTCTCCACATCTATCCTGAAATGTGGCGCCCAGAACTGGACACAATACTCCAGTTGAGGTCTAATCAGTGCGGAGTAGAGCAGAAGAATTACTACTCCTGTCTTACTTACAACACTCCTGCTAATACATCCCAGAATCATGTTAGCTATTTTTGCAACAGCATTACACTATTGACTCCTATTTAGCTTGTGGCCAACTATGACACCCAGATCCCTTTCTGCAGTACTCCTTCCTAGGCAGTCATTTTGCATTTGCACACGTGCAACTGATTGTTTCTTCCTAAGTGGAGTACTTCGCATTTCTCCTTATTGAGTTTCATCTTATTTACCTCAATTTACTCAATTCTGCAGTTTGTCCAAATCATTCTGAATTATAATCCTATCCTCCAAAGCACTTGCAACCCCTCCCAGCTTGATATCGTCCGCAAACTTAATAAGTGTACTCTGTATGTCATTATCTAAATCATTGATGAAAATATTGAATAGAACCAGAGCCAGAACTCATCCCTGTGGAACCCCACTCATTATACCCTTCCAGTATGACTGTGAACCATTGATAACTACTGTCTGGGAACAGTTTTCTAACCAGTTTTGCACCACCTTATAGTTCCATTTAGGTTGTATTTCCCTAGTTTGTTTAAGAGAAGGTCATGTTAGACAGTATCAAAAGCCTTACTAAAATCAAGATATACCACATCTACAGCCTCCCTCCACCCACAAGGCTTGTTACCCTGTCAAAGAAAGCTATCAGGTTGGTTTGACATGATTTGTTCTTGACAAATCTATGCTGACTGTTACTTATTACCTTATTATCTTCTAGATGTTTGCAAATTGATTGCTTAATTATTTTCTCCATTGTCTTTCTGGATACAGAAGTTAAGATGAATGGTCTGTAATTCTTTGGGTTGTCCTTATTTCCCTTTTCGTAGATGGGCATTATATTTGCCCTTTTCCAGTCTTCTGGAATCTCTCCTGTCTTCCAAGATTTTTCAAAGATAATTGCTAATAGCTCAGATATCTCCTCAGTCAACTCCTTGAGTATTCTAGGATGTATTTAATGAGGCCCTGGTGACTTGAAGACATCTGACTTGTCTAAGTAATTTTTTACTTGTTCTTTTCCTATTTTAGCTTCTGATCCTGCCTCAATTTCTCTGGCATTCACTATGTTAGATATCCAATTGCCACCAACTTTCTTGCTGAAAATTGGAACAAAGAAATCATTTAGCACCCTGGCCATTTCTGCATTTTCTGTTATTGTTTTTCCCCCCTCATTGAGTAACAGGCCTACCCTGTCCTTGGCTTTCTTTTGCTTCTAATGTATTTGTAGAATGTTTTCTTGTTACCTTTATGTCTTTAGCTAGTTTAATCTCATTTTGTGCCTTGGCCTTATGCATGCATGCCTCATGCACTTAGGGATTAATAATAAGAATTTTACATATACATTGGGG
>ML675601.1:77947834-78229713 GCA_007922155.1 Mesoclemmys tuberculata
TTTCCTCAGTTGGTTTAGCTGACTGTTATGATAATACTCATGTGAGTAAGGACCATCTGATTGAATAGGGTTTGCAAGATCACACTCAGATTACCTGTATGTTTATTTTATGTGGCCTTCAAAACTGTAGATTCAGCTTTTTGGATTTTGCATGAAAGCAAATTCCATGGCATGGATTGCTAAAAGCTCTCCTGTAGTTTCAAGCTTATATTGAGGGTATACAAGTTAATGAAAGGGGCTAAAGGAAACAAAACCTGTAATTCCCCTTTTTCAGAGCAGACGGGAAAGTGAATTGTTTGAAGAGGCCAATTATGGAAGCTGAGATCAATATAGCATTAAAAATCAGATAGAAAGGGCAAAATGGCAGATGATGACAGATTATCATATGAATTACATCTTTGCTTGAAGGAACAATTATCACAGCACCTGCAAAAAGCTTTCTAAAACTACTTCAATGCAGAAAACCTTCTCTTACCAATGAACAAAAACCTCAATAATATTGATTAAGAAAACAGGGAAAGTGCCCATTGTGGATAGAAGTTGCAGACCAGTGTAACAGATAAACTGCTCACTAAAATCTGGCAGATTGCAGGCAGATTGTCTATAAAATGAAACTGATCAAATTGTTTTTAAGATTGATTGTTAGCAGATAATGCTATGAAACGCCTCAATGTTACCCACAAAGCAAGTGATATGTGTGAACCCATAAAGCAGGCTTTGACTGGAACTACTTTCTTGTTAAAGTAGAATGTAGAAGTATTACATTCACCCAGTGAATTAAAATACTATACAAATCGCACACAGCATCTGTAGTCACAAATAACTCCTTTTCATAGTGATTCAGTTCAGGCACAAGCAAAAGACAGGGTTCTCTGCTGTTTTTGTGCTTGCTGGCCATTGAAACCTTGGATTACCAAATTCATGAATACCTCCCCAGACAGAGGGTCTTCCTTCTCTTCCTCTCCCCCTGCCCCTTGGAAATAAAGGGACAGATTATGCATCTATGTATTTGTCTTTATTTCTGATCTTTCAAAACTCAGTTACCAGTACTCCCTGTCTGATATACAATTTGCTAAAGTATTAGTCTGGCTAATTCTGAAGTAGTAGGTGTAAACATTTTAAATTCTTAGGAGACAGAACTATTATATGTCAGTCCCTACCCCTAGTATTATGCATATACTATGCCTAGAACCATGGAACCCTGATCTCCAGTTGGGGCCTCTAGGTGTTGCCACAATAAAAATATCCCAATTTTCAATAGAACTGTAGGCTTTGCCTAGAAGGAGAAAGATTGACGTGTTTAGAAATTCTACTTTATAAATGAAACCTCTTTATAAATCTATTTAAAAAAGACAGGCTGGCTGCCCTCCCTCTAGATGAATTTGGTGAAGATATGCATTTTACCAAAATATTTTTTTAAATTTATGTTGTTATGGCAGTTCCACCTTGAACTCCTAAGATGGTCAAGGGAATGCCAGTTTGGCTACACCCTGGCTCTTTTCCCCTGACTTTATCGCTGTGTCCACATCATTTTAGGCCTGGCATACACAAAGAAGCTTCACCAGTTTAACTGAAATAGGATTTTCAACTGATTTATCTGAATCAGTGCAAACCTAGTGAAGACACTCTTATTTTGCTTGAAACCAAGCTTACTGCAGTTTAGCTTTAATTGATTAGGAATCAGTTTAAATTAAACCAAAATAAGTCACTTTTAAACTGAAATAAGAGCATCTACGCAGAGTTTGCACCAGTCTAACAATCTATTTAAAATCCATTTGGTTCATCTTTCTTGTTTAGACAAGGCCTTCAACTAGATTACACTGACTCTTCAGGTAAGTCTTCTCCCTCAGTTAAGGCTGTCAAAAATGGTCTAAGTGCATATAGTGAAAGAAAGAGTGGTG
Source organism: Mesoclemmys tuberculata (assembly GCA_007922155.1). Lineage (NCBI taxonomy): Eukaryota > Metazoa > Chordata > Testudines > Chelidae > Mesoclemmys > Mesoclemmys tuberculata. The sequence continues at coordinate 77,949,736 of ML675601.1, forward strand.
CATTTCTAGTGGTTTTTGTTTTTCTCTATTTTTGAATAGTAAGGAGGAATAGGTCCTGGCATGCGGCTTCCAAGACTGGGTTACAATGAACTGAAGATTTCGTAATACAAGTGGCATTTCCTTTGTCCAAACTGAGCACGCCCAATCCTGAAAGAGACTAGATTGTTAGCAGAGGTGCTTGCCCACCCTATGTTTATATAGGTGTAATACATTTTCTGTAGTTTACATCGAGAGGTCTCTGTTTAAGAACATGTTAGAAAAAATATATCTAACTTATTTATTGCAAATGTTTTCATTCTTTTGAAAATGTTTATGAAACTCTCCTGTAACTCTTTGATAACATACGGGGAGAATTAACCACGTTAAACTGTGACTCTTAAGCACAATTCAGAAATGAACTTTGCATTTTGGTTTTTGTGTTACTGACATGTAGTTTTGCTAACAAGAAATTTAAAGAGGAAACTGTAAAGTTTCAAGTTTCAGTTTGACATGTCTTTAAACCTTTTACTGTCATTGTAACTACAGCACACATGCTAACAAAGATTTTTTTTACATGCAGGATTTTGAAAACCAGATAAACCGCTGCAACCAGTCAGATCAGTGGCTTTCAGATTGTAAACTTTCATATTATGGTCCATTCCTTGAGACAGAAAATTTCTTACTTAAATCTTCTCTCCTAACATCCTTTTCATGATTCCACATCTTTGCTGCAGACAGCCTTTGAAGTCAATGGGTGGTGTGTAGCAAGATGTTGTGTATGATTTCTCAACATAAACACCGTACAACAAAAATTTTTACTTTTGCATGATTCTAATAACCACTACTTCATGTTGGTCAAATTTCTGCACACTTTCCATCAATCCTTTTGGGGTATTATAACAGCATTTAAAAATCTATGTAATTCTATATAATATAATAGTGCAGTACAAATTCTTATTAATCTATAAGGATAAAGAGATTCAGGCAAAAACAGTGATAAGACCAATGCTATGAGTCGAAATCACTAACAGCTTGTGGATCGTTACAAGTAATTTATCCTTCATTAAAAACTTGATTAGTTAATAAAGAAATCTAGTTACTGCATCTCATATCGATTCATATTAATTTAGATCCTCTGACTGGAGAATATAAATGTAGCATAGCACAAAAACCAAAAGTTTGATCCAAAGCCCACTGAAATCAATGAGAATCTTTCCATCGACTTTAATGGGATTTGAATCTGGTCCAAAATGTATATATGGAAATAATATATTTAGGGTTTACTGATCTAGAAATCTTATGCAGGCAGATCTTCCATTGACTTCAAGGACGTAGGATCTAGTACAAATACACAGTACTCTGATTGGATTTTACTGATCTTCAAGTAAAACAAAATTCCAAAGAACTTCAACTGAATTTTCTTTTGCTCATGTGTCATTCACCTTTGTTGCCATGGCGGCTTTCACACTGTAATTCTTCAGTATGTAATATCAAATATTAAAGGCCAAACAAGTGACAGAGTAGAACTGAGTGAATTTTTTTTGGGGGGCTCAAATAATTTTTTTTGATGAAAAATACAGATTTGGGTCATAAGTACGTCAAAATGGCTATGCTGGATCAGATCAATGGTCCATCTAGCCAGCTAACTTTTTCCAACAGTAGCCAGTGCCAGATGTTTCAAAGGCAGGGAACAGAGCAGGCAATCATCAAGTGATCCATCCCCTGTCATCCAGTCCCAGCATTTGGCTGTCAGAGGCTTAGAGACACCCAGAGCTTGGGGTTGCATCCCTGACCATCTTGGCTATCCCCCTTGAATTTATCTAATTCTTTGTTTAATCAAGTTATATTTTTGGCTTTCACAACATCCCCTGGCAACAAATGACACAGGCTGACTATGAGTTGTGTGCAGTATTACTCCCTTGTTTGTTTTAAATCTGCTGCCTATTAATATCATTAGGTGACCCTGGGTCCTTGTGTGAAGGGATAAATAACACTTCCTTATTCACTTTCTCCACACCAGTCATGATTTTATAGACCTCTATCATATCCCTTCCTAGTAATCTACTTTGCAAGATGAATAGTCCCAGTCTTTTTAATCTCTCCTCATTTCTTGTTGTTGTTGCTCTTCTCTCTACCTTTCCATTTCTAATGTAACTTTTTTGAGATGGGCTACCAGAACTACACACAATATTCAAAACGTGGGCAGTCTATAAATCTATATAGTGGCATTTTAATATTTTCTGTCTCTCTTTACCTATGGTTCCTAATATTCTGTTACACTTTTTGACTGCCACTGCACATTGAGTTTTCAGAGAACTATCCATGAAGATGCCAAGATTTTTTTTCTTAAATGGTAACAGCTAATTTGGACCCCATCATTTTGTATGTATAGTTGGGATTATGTGTTCCAATTTGTATTACTTTGCATTTATCATCACTGAAATTCACCTGCCATTTTGCTGTCTAGTCACCTAGTTTTGTAAGATAACTTTGTAACTTTTCGCCATCTGTTTTGGATTTAGTTACCTTGAGTAATTTTGCGTCACCTGCAATTTTTGCCCTTAACTGTTTAGCCTTTTTTCCAGATCATTTATGAATATGTTGAACAGCACAGTTCTCAGTACAGATCCCTGGGGGACATCACTATTTACCTTTCTCTATGCTGAGAACTGACCATTTAGTCCCACCCATTGTTTCTTGTCTTTTAACCAGTTACTGATCAATGAGAAGACCTTGCCTCTTATCCAATGACAACTTTCTTTTCTTTGGTGTGGAACCACATCAAAGGCTATTTGAAAGTCTAAGATCACCTTTTTCCACATGTTTGTTCAAGCACCTCAAAGAATTCTAGTAGCTTGATGAGGCATGATTTCCCATTACAAAAGCCATATTGATTCTTCATCAACAAATCATGATAATCTATTTGTCTTTACTATAGTTTCAACTACAGTTTATCTGTTACTGAAGTGAGGTTTACCAGGCTCACCTCTGGAGCCTTTTTAAAAAATTGGCATCACATTAACTATCCTCCAGTTGTCTGGTACAGAAGCTGATTTAAGTGATGGGTTACATATCCGAGTTAGTAGTTCTGCAATTTCATATTTGATTTCCTTCAGAACTCTTGGGTGTATACCATCTGGTCCTGGTGACTTATTACTCATTCATTTATCAATTTGTTCCAAAACCTCTTCTATGGACACCTCCATTTGGAATAGTTCCTCATATTTGTCACCTGAAAATAATGGCTCAGGTGTGTTAATCTCCCTCTCAGACTTTGCAGTGAGGATCGATGCAAAAAATTAATTTAGCTATTCTGCAATGGCCTTTTCTTCCTTGAGTGTTCCTTTAGCCCCTCAATCTTCCATTGATTGCACTACTGATTGTTTGGCAGACTTCCTGCTTCTAATATACTTCTAAATTTTTTTTTGGTGGTTCTGTTTTGGGTGTTTGCTACTTACTCTTCAAATTCTTTTTTGGCCTGCTTAATTATACTTGTCTTGGCAGAAATTATGCACCTTTCTATTTTCCTTACTAGGATTTGACTTCAGATTTTTAAAGGATGCCTTTTTGCCTCTAATGGCCTCTTTTACTCTGTTGTTTAGCCATAGTGGTGGTCATTTTTTTTTATTGCTCATCTTCCTTTTCTTTTTAATTTGGGGTATACATTTAATTTGAGCCTCTATTATGGGGTTCTTTAAAAGTTTTCATATACCTTGCAGGTCTATGATATATATATTGTGATAAAGTCAGGCTGGACGGCTCTAAAAGGGTGTGCCGGGGTGTGATGTGAGGGTCTGAAAGCATTAAAATCCCTCTGCCCACTATTTGAAAACGGGGGATGTGGGTGGGCACAAGACCACCCACCGCTAAAGGTCCCTCTCCCAGCCTAGAGGAGGAACCACTGGACCCAGGTCCAACAAATTACGGGGGACAACAAATGAATAAAACAGGAAAGGGCGTGAAGGTCACAGGGCCAAACGTAGGAGACCAGAAGGGGACACTGAGCAGAGAACCTCGAACAGCGCCCCCTGCTCCTCGAAGGTGTCCAGGGAGCCAGCGGACACTGCCCAGAGGAACTCCGCCCGAAGACGTGAATTAACAAGGGAACGGAAATAGGCCCCACAGTTGCCGGAGCCTCCCCTGCCAACATCCTCTCCCTGGACTTGTAGATGGTTAGTTTGGCCAGGGCTAGGAGGAGGTTGACGAGGAGGTCCTGCGACTTCGTGGGGCCACAGATGGGGTGTGAGTGAGTGGATGAACAGGTGCGGGGAAAAGTGCAGCCAGAACTTCAACAAGAGGTTCTGGAGGAGCCAGAAGAGGGGCTACAACCTGGCGCACTCCAGGTACACGTGCGCCAGGGTCTCCCTCATGCCGCAGAAAGGGCAGGTGTCAGGGTGGGAGGTGAACCGCGCCAAGTACACGCCCATGCTCACGGCTCCGTGAAGGAGCCGCCAACTGATATCCCTGGCGGGCCGCGGGGTCAAGGTGGAATACAGACTGGCTCACCAGGGGTCCTCGCCCTCCAAGGGTGGTAAGAGGTCCCACCACTTGGTGTCCGGGTGGGACGCGAGGGTGAGGAAGTGAAGGGTGTGGAGCACGAGCGCGTACAGATGTTTTCTAGGCGCGGTCTGGAAGAGGACCGGCTGCAGATTGAGCAGCCGGCTTGGGGTGTGAGGATGGGAGGCCGAGGGGCCAAGGCCCAATGGTAAGCACTGGAGGGCCGGGTCTGAGGGGAGGCACGGGGAGTACCCTCCTGCAAGACCCGCTCAAGGTACATCAAAGCAGTAGGGGGCAAGGCTGCCCTCACCTCCTGGAGTACGCATCGGGGGGTTCGAGGGGTGGAGAGCCCCATACGCTGAGCCAGCACATAGGGGTCCACCCAGGCCCCCCAGGAGGTCTCCGACCCTGGTGACTCTTGCCAGGACCAACCACCGTTGCACCGAGGGGTCTCTGCCACCTGCACACGTAGCTGCGGATTGTGTAGCAGGGGCTCCATGAGGAGATCCTCCCCCTCGGTGACCGCAAGGGGCCTGGAGGCCGAGACAAGCCTCCAGGTCCGGAGGAGGTCCTGGTAGAAGACCGGCAGCTCGGAGAGATCTTGCGGAAGACCTCTCGGGTGGAGAAAAAAGAGCTGCCGGTCGTATCAGAGCCCTCGGAAGCGGCGGAGGAATACGTGCACCAAGTGGCTCCACGCCGGACTACCTGCACCATAGAGGAGTCTCTGCGGGGCCTGGAGGCGGAAGGCGTGGACCTGGCTGCAGATGGAGCACAGGCCCTGCTCGCCCTCCTCCAGGGGAAGACTCAGAATCCCTGCAGAGACCCAATGCAGTCCTGGCCAAAAGAACTCCAGAATTGTTTTCTGGAGGTGGACTAGGAAACTCGGGGTCGGGACCAGAGTGTTGAGCCGGTGCCAGAGCATGGACAGGACCAGCTGATTGATCACTAGTGCCCTCCCCCGGAGGGAGAGGCACCGGAGCAGTCCTGTCCATCTCCGCAGCCGCTCAGACACCCTGCCCTCCAAATCCTGCCAGTTCTCTGCCGGGGAGGGATGGGTGGCGGAGAAGTAAACGCCCAGATAGAGCAGCGGGCCTGCGCTCCACCGGATGGCTTGAAGCGCGGGTGGGAGGGAGCTCGCCTGCCACCCGGCCCCTACCATCAGGGCAGAGCTCTTGGCCCAGTTGACCCGGGCGTAGGAGGCTGCCGAGTAGACGGCCAGGCAGTCCTCCAGCCGCACCAGGTCGCCCGGGTCCTGGACCACGAGGAGCATGTCATTGGCATATGCCGACAGCACCAGCCTCAGCTCTGGCTCACAGAGCACCAAGCCTGTCATCCTCCGGCGGAGGAGACAGAGAAAGGGCTCAATGGCCAGAGCATACAGCTGGCCGGACAGCGGACAGCCTTGGCGTACTCCGCGCCCGAAGCTGACCGGTTCGGTCAGGGTCAAGTTGAGCTTGACCAAGCACTCTGTGGAGGTGTACAGCACCTGGAGAAATCCCACAAAACGGGGTCCGAAGCCGAACGCCTGCAGGGTGCCCAAGAGATACCCGTGGTCCATCCTGTCGAACGCCTTCTCCTGGTCCAGGGACAGGAGGGCGAACGACAGACCATCCCTACGCCCAAGCTCTATTGCCAGGGCAAACATGTTTCACGACTGAAAAACACTACCATCACATTTCAGTCTCTGATGGTTCAGGTGACATGCTTTGCCCTTTAGGCCACGCTGGAGAAGATCAGAGATTCCTGTATAAATGGGTATGGGTGCTAAGCAAAGAAGTGTAAATGTCCAGCAGAAACTCCAAAAGTGTAATGCAGATATTTCAAACCATTTTTGTCCCATGAATCTGCATTGTATAAACAGCAGCTGCAGTGTGAAAGCCTGTATAGGAAGGATGACACTGACATTCTTCCTGATAACCATGTTTTAAAAGTTATTTAAATGTCTCAACAACCTTTTTTTTTAAATGCTTTGTTTGCTTATTTGTCTTCTATGTGAATATTTGTGCCCCAAATAATAACATGGTATTTCTTTTGAGACCCTGACCTTTCGCCACTAAAAAGATGTAAATTCAGAATTTAAATGCAATGGCCTTAGGTTAAGCTCTTCAGAATGCTTGAAAAGACAGGATTTTGTCCTGTACACCTGTAAAGAGTTAAGCTGATATATAGGCAGAGGACTGTCGCAAGTTTTGTATATAATTTGCCCTATTATCTCAGTTACAAGACCATGGCTTGTTCTGCACTTATCCCGGCAATTTGGTGGCAGTCAACTGGAATTACACAAACTATGCAGAAAACTTGCATAACTCCCGTCAACTGCTGTGCTTCTCTTCTGTGCGCCGTCTTCACTGCACTGCGCCAATGGTAACCGCATTCCCATCAACGCAGCGCTACGCCACTTGAGAGAGAGGATTAACAGTGTCGATTTCTGGATCAACTGACCTGGTCTTCACTGACCGCACAGTTGATCCAGATCAGTTGATCTGATGGCAGTGACTTTGCCACCATCAATGCAGACGTAGCCCATGTCACACTGCTGTCCCCAAAATTCATGTCAGAATTAGTTACAAATAAAAAATTCACTGTTATGGTTCTACAAACCTTGTTAAAAACGTAAGTGATTTTGGGGCTCAATTTTGGATTTCTTCTAAATGGAAGGGGGGTCTTCCTTCTGTATAGCCTCTGCTTCCACCAACATGTCCCAGGTTTCTCCATTCCTTTAGCCATTTTCTAAATAGACCTTTTACCTGCCCATTTCCTAGTTAATCTTCAGAGGACAGTTTGCCAACTCACTTTTTCCCATTGTGATATTCAGAAGGCACTCAGCAGACCTACTCTCTTTTTTCTGACATTCAGATAGACTCATAGACTCTAAGGTCAGAAGGGATCAATATGATCATTTAGTCTGACCTCCTGCACAGCATAGGCCATAGAACCTCACCCACCCACTCCTATAGGGTAATAGACCCCAACCTATGACTGATTTGTTAAAGTTTTCAAATCATGGTTTAAATGCTTTAAGGTACAGATGGGCCAGTCCAAAATTCAGCTCCCCTAATATCGTAGTGAAAATTTTAGGGGCAATTGTGCAGTAGTGGAACGTTGAGTGTGCAACCTGGTCTCACTGCTTCTTCTGCAATGTCCTTGGGCAGAGACATTTCCAAATGATTGCACTTCTGGAAAACCTGGAGTGCATCTGTAGCATACCCTGGAGCATCTTAGCCGTAGAACTGGGGAAAGAGCAACTACAGAGGCAGCTGGCGATGAAGCCCCTAGCATTCTCTGCAGAATGAGGTGTAAGAGAGAGATGCAGGCAGGACTGGATTAGTGCATAGGCAAACAAAACATGTGCCCAGGGCCCAAATCTGGGGTGGGGAAGGTTGTTTTTGATTTTTCACTAATGCAGGTGTGTGTGCAAACTGAAAAAATGTCACCCACTTGCCTGAGTGGCATTGCAATCTCATGCATGGGGTTTGAGCCAGCCATTCTTCTGTCAAGATGGTGGAACCTCTGTGGCAGGAGGAATTGGATAAATGTAATCAATATCATAATCCGGCCAATGGGATAATAAGTAAAATCCATTATATGATTGTGGAGTAGGTTATGTTGCCAGTATATGAAATATATTTGGGGTTAAATTATGTGTCTTGAGAGGTAAAGTCAGGGCAGTCAGTGTATGGCATAAAGGCTCCAGGGTACTGGGGGAGTGTAGTGAGAGGTAGTCTTTGGGTATGTCTACACTGCTGGTGGCAAAGTCGCGGTCATCAGATCGACTGAGCGGTCAGTGAAGACCTGCTCAGTCGATCCAGCAGTCGATGCAGTAAAACCACCCCCTCAAAAGGCGTTGCACTGCATCAACGGGAACGTGGTTCCCGTCGACACAGTGCAGTGAAGATGCCGCACAGAAAAAAAGCACAGCGGGCGATGGGAGTTACGCAAGCTACTCTGCATAGCTTGTGTAACTCCCGTTGACTGCAACTGAATTGCCTGGTAAGTGTAGACAGGGCTTTGTTACCCAATGCAGCAAGGATAGGTCTATGGCAACACTCCTGCTCCACTCCAGACATGTCACTTGGGGCTGGGTATCATAACTGTTGGCAAGGGTCGGCCTCCCTCTCACTCCTTTTGTACACTGAAGAGCTAGGAGTAATCTTATCACTGCCTCCTGCACAAATATACTGGAACATGAGTCCTGGGCACTGCAGCAAGGGTAACTGAGTCTTTAGCATGAATTTAGAAATGTGCATGTGGCATGATATCTTACTAGTGCCTAGTATTCCCACGATAAAAGCCAATGAGTCCTCTCCCCAGTTTGGCGTGTGCAGTACTTGAGTTCGCTGCTCTAGCACATGTTCTTCAGGCAAACTAACAGAGGAAGGAAAACATCTCTCTCCAAATGTCTGACTTATTTTACTGTGACATGGACATGAATACTTCTTATGTGGGTTTTAAATTAGTAGGAATATACAACCACTTTCTTTACAATAAAATGTTTTGTGACCACAGCTGTGTTTCCCACCGTCATGCAAGCCCAGGCTGCTACCAAAGATTTTGGCTATGTAATATTATGATGTAAAACATAATTCTTTTGTGTGCAATGGTCTTTTCAGTAGGCAGCAAAAGCCTGGGAAGACTAAAATAATTCCCCATAACTATGTCCTTTAGGTTAATTTTGAAATTAAAACAGAAATTCCCCACTGAATATACTGGCTAATCTTTATGAACCATCTGCCTGACACAATTTCCCTTTGGTCTAAACACAGTGCATTTTTTAAAAAACTACAGTTGGACTAAAAGTTTAAAGGGTTCGATATTTCATGGATGTTCCATTTTTTTCCCCCTAAACATGGGACCTGGAGTAATTGTGGCAATCCAGGGTCACAGATTGATACAAAAAAATACCAATAAAATGTTTAAAACTCTCAAACTTTTAAAAATGTCATATATTCTGTATTTACCATGGTGTGCAATGTACAAAATTTTTGTTAGCACTCCTTTGAGATAATGTGCATGATTCAATCATTGCTTTACTACTCATAAATCTTTTAATTTCTCATGGTGCCTATCACCACAGCATCTGGGTAATGCAGTCATCCCAAACTCATGTCAACAAAAATGTTATGCTGTACCCCTCCATTGTGTGGGTATGTATAAAATACTTAACTACAAAACTAATATGAAGAATCAACTATCAGTTATAAGATACAATATATCAGTTACTCAATCAATTTACATTATAACACTGAAAAGCTTCTAGTACTTGATTTTTTTTAAATGCACTTCTCAAAAATGATAAAATATGAATCAGGCAATTTGAGGAAAGGGGGGGGTAAATAAATAAATTCTCTCTCTCACAAATACACAAATAAATAAATTGGGGGGAAGGTTCTCTTCAAATAAAGGAATCAGTGCTAATAACTTTTCACTTCACAGATTTCACTCTCTTTAAGCCCAAATGCTTGGCAACCGCCAGTAACACAAGAGATACTGAGCACTCAGTCCGTCTGTCCCCAGACTGGACATTAATCATGCCATAGTGAAGTAGGTTCTGAGATGATCATTGCTCTGTTTCCCACCTACACCGGGAAGGGCATTAAATGTTATGTAATGACTGTTTCCTAGCAAGATATGGTGTGATTGAAAATTAGGCCACTGGCTTTTATGCATGTGCCTCCAAAAGAGTTTTGGTGATGCTGTTCCTATATTATTCTGTGGCATCCGCAGGACCCTGAAAAGGTTAAATTGGTTTAATCTGAGAATTTCCTCTTTACTCTAAACATCTTTTTTTTTAAATCCCACTTCCCTACAAACAGCCATTGATTATGTATGACAATAGTATTTGTTCTCTAATAATGCAGAGTAAGCAGGCAGCCATCAGAAGGATCATGAATTAACTAGCATGCTCATTATTCCAGTGCTTCACTGACATTCTTGAAGCATTTATGGTGACATCAATAGGGCACAAAAAGAGGTAACCACTCCAAAAAGTTCTGTGTGTGGGCGGGGTGTGGTTTGGGGGGGGTGGTTGTTTTTTGTGGTGTTGTTTTTTAATTTATATCCCTGGAATTAAAACCACAGGAAACAATTCAGTGTGTGTCAAATGCGCAAACATTTTTATGTTTTGTTTACAAACTGTTAAGATGTACAGTAAATAATTGTTTTTTCAAGTAAATCTGTAACGAATTATTCCAGAGAGCCCATATCTGTCTGCATCTTTACTTATTGTTATAGAAGTCATGGTTTTTCAAAAGTGTTGAACACCTGCTTCTCCAGTTAAAGTTAACGGGAACTGCTAGCTGTTAACACCACAGAAAAGCACTTTAGACAAATTCAGATAATGACTCTGCCTTAAAGAATTTCTAGCCCATAGCAAGGGACAACAAACTGTTGTGCTGTCCCTTGAGCAGTCCAGAAAAGAGATTTTCACTCATAGAATCTGGCTCCCAGCTGCTCTGGGGAGGGAATATATACTTGTCACCACATATGCTCCTCACTGTACCCATGGAACTTCACCATCAGGTGTGTTGGGTAAGATGGAGTCAAGTCTAACCACTGTTTATTTGCTTTTAATCAGTTTGGGAATACTCTATGGGTCAAATTCAATCCCCACACAATGGTAAAACTTAGGTTTCATGAGCAGTAACCAGTGGGACACCTAGCAGGTTGGTTCCGTCAGAGCCATGTTGCCTTATAGTTTAGGGAAGGCCAGACTAGGCACTGGTGAAGGGCGAGGGGGGGGAGACTTTTGGTGGCAATGCAGAATCATGGAACTGCTTCACAGATGTCTCTGGACTAAGGTAGAAATCTTCATGTTTGAGGGGCCAACCCACTGCCTCTGCCACTACAGAGGATGAGAGGGAGATTCTTACAGCTGATCCATTATTTTAGGTGACAAATCAAATGAACTGTACCAGATTGAGATGCCAATAGAAAAGGTTTGGGAACAAACTGATCATTTAAACAGTAATAAGTCACCAGGACAACATGGTATTCATCCAAGAGTTCTGATGGAACTCAAATATGAAATTACAGAACTACTAACTGTCATATGTAACTTATCATTTAAATCAGGTTCTGTACCAGATGGCTGGAGGATAGGTAATGTGACACCATTTTTTTTAAATGTTCCAGAGGCGAGCCTGGAAATTACAGGCTGGTAAGCCTAACTTCAGTACTGGGCAAGTTGACTGAAAGTATAGTAAAGAGCAGAACTATCAAACACATAGATGAACACAATTTCTTAGTGAAGAGTCAGCATGGCTTTTTGTAATGGGAAACCATGCCTCACCAATCTATTAGGATTCCTTGAGAGGGTCAAACAAACATGAGGACAAGGATGATACTGTGGATATAGTGTACCTGGACTTTCATAAAGCTTTTGAAGTTCCCTTACTAAAGGCTCTTAGGCAAAGTAACCAGGCATGGGATAAGAGGGAAAGTCCTCTCATGGATCAGTAATTTGTTAAAAGACAGGAAACAAAGAGAAGGAATAAATGGTCGGTTTTCAGAATGGAGAGAGGTAAACAGTGGTGTTCCCAGCGATCCATACTGGGACCAGTGCTGTTCAACTTATTCATAAATAACCTGGAAAAGGGGCTAAACAGTGAGGTAGCAAAATTTGTAGATGATACAAAACTATCCAAGTCCAAAGTAGACTGCAAAGGGATCTCACAAAACTGGGTGACTGGGCAACAAAATGTCAGATGAAATCACTGGACAACAAAGATTTTGCTTCCTGAATACTTTTGGGTGTATCTTATGGATTTTGGGCTGCTGATTACGAAAATCACCATGAAATTTCCCTATCACGTACCGTTTTTTGAAATCGCCTATATTTTTTTATTTCAATTAATAATTTAAATCTATTAAAATGTTGCCCACAATGTAGGCTGAAAAGTTTTCTATCTTGCGTCCAAGCATGCCTGGGCATGCAGTGACACTGCACCTAGTGCAGGCCACACAACATGCAGTGGGAATGCTAAGGCTTAGGCAGGGCAGATGCTGGCAGGACAGGTTTTAGAAAGGCTATAAAAGCATTTTGCACCACCGTTCTATGCATTGAGTTTATATCAGTTTGCATTCATGCTGATGCGCATGCTGTATCAAGTGCAACATGTCACTAAAGATTCATTTTCTGCATTCGCATTTAGACTTCTTCCCTGCAAATCTTGGTGCAGTCAGTGATGAGCATGGTGAAAGGTTTCACCAGGACATTGCAATCATAGAAAAATGGTATCAGGGCAACTGGAATCCATCAGTGCTGGCCGATTATTGTTGGACTCTTAAATGAGAAGCCTCAGACACTGAGTACAAACGAAAATCATGAACAAAACATTTTTAGCTCAGTTGAACTATTGCAAAGCATCAGCACCATTATGTGATTAAACGCATTACATTCGATAAAAGTCAATTTCTTGTTTCTCCAAATTCCTACGTGACACAAGGAGTGTGAAATTATATCTGTGTTCAGCTTCATGCGGTCTAGCCTAATCAAAAAAAAATTCTGAGGAAGCAACACTTTTGAAAAAATGTGTTGTCCAGTGCTTCGCAAACATTGTCCAGTGAATTCAGTGTTGATAAATGTAAAGTAATGAGTACTGGAAAACAAAATGCCAAATATACATACAAAATGATGGGGGTCTAAATTAGCTGTTACCGTTTGAGAAAATGGTCTTGGAGTCTTCCTGGAGAGTTCTCTGAAAACATCCACTCAATGTACAACAGCAGTCAAAAGGGCTAACAGTATGTTAGGAACCATTAGGAAAAGTATAAATAACAAGACAGAAAATATCATAGTGCCACTATACAAATCCATGGTACGCCCACACCTTGAATCTGACATGCAGTTAAAGATACTTTAAAATTAGAAAAGGTACAGAGAAGGGCAACAAAAATGATTAAGGATATAGAACAACTTCTGTATGAGGAGGGATTAAGACGACTGGGATTTTTCATCTTGGGAAGGGGGGGAAATATGATAGAAGTCTGTAAAATCATGACTGGAATGAAGAAAGTGAATAAGGAAGTACTATATATTTCTTGACATAACACAAGAAGCCGGGGTCACCCAAAGAAATGAATAGGTAGGTTTAAAACAAACAAAAGGAAGTTCTACTTCACACAATATACAGTCAACCTGTCAAACTCATTGCCCACGGATCTTGTGAAGGCCAAAATATAACTGGATTCAAAAAAGAATTAGATAAATTAATGGAGGATAGCTCCCTCAATGGCTTTTAGCCAAGATGATCAGGAATGCAGCCCAATGCTCTAGGTGTCCTAGCCTCTGACTGCCAGAAGCCAGGAGTAGATGAAAGAGAACTCAGTGATTGCTTATTCTGTTCATTCCCTCTGAAGCACGTGGGATTGGCCACTGTCAGAAGATGGGATACTGGGCCATTGGTCTGACTCAGTATGGCAGGTCTTATACTCTTATGCCTGGGGCACAAAACCTCACATGCTCAGGGAAATGCTGTGGTGGGGATAGTTTTCTGTCACCTACATTGAAATAACTCACAGCGGAGATTATTCAGCCTTCTACAATATTGGTTGCTTAAACCACATACCTATTCATTTCAGTTAGAGTTTTCTCAATAAGAAGTGCTGTATGAGATTCATTTTTAAGATACTGAGCCAGATCCTTAGCTGCTGTAAATTGGCATAGCTCCATTGAAATCAACGGAACTATGTCAATTTACACCAGTTGAAGATGTGGCCAATTATGTTTACAAACCCTTCTTTATAAGACTGTATGTAAAATTGGATTAGCAAGTGAAAGTACTATAAAATAGATTGCCTGCATAATTAAACATGGCTGGAAACTTTTATCATCTAATTTCAATTTATGGAGTGCAATTCATGAAGAAAATCAGTTTAATTAACAGATACATAAAATCAGTGATACATAATCATTTAAAATAACATTATGGTCTTTGATAAGGCTTTCATACTTGTACCAAAATCCATATGAATTTTTATTTGCATGTGATCATGCCTGTTTCCTAGAAAAGATGAAGAGACTGAGAGATTAAACATACAAAAAGCTTTTTGTTTAATTTTTATAATGATGTGGAAATGACTGTATTTGGAAGTTTAGATTGAAGCATAATATTTAAAAGAATAACACAGGAATGGCTCCCAATTTAGATACTTACATCTTGCAATCTAAAACAGGGTCTCCTTGTAAGATTACTACATAGCAAATATTTGCAGTCAGATTGGATTATTTCCAGTAAATGGGTCTTGTCTGCATTAGCAAACTTCATATCCATAAATCATTCCTGGCAGTAGCAATGGTGAAAGCTGTAGTGTAGATGAGACTCAGGGAGTTGTACAACATTGGTGGAGCTGCACTGGCAAAGACGTGCTGCTAAGAAGTTTGTTCATGTAGTTGCGGCGTGAGTGTGAAGACACTCATTAAAATAATCTCACAAGTTTTCAGCTTGGGTTTTTCTCTCCAGCTGGAAGTGGTAATAACACTTTTGAGTCCACCATGCAATCTAATTTTGGAGTGAGATGTGTGCCACTGGCTATGCACCTACTCTATCTTTTTCTTCTGTAAAAACATATAGCTATTATTTCTGCTTCATGGATGACTTCCTGAGTTTGAGCATATGTGTTTTCTGGTATGTAAATTGCTTTCTTGTCCTTATTAAAACATTGATATGGATGTTGCTGGAGGAGTGAAGAAAGGCTTAATTATTGAAATGAGCCACCCTTGAGGCTTAATGTTCTTGTCTTAATTTTGTTTTGTTTTGTTGATGAAGACTAATAGCAGCAGGGGATATATAGTCCTTGAAATCACTATCAAATGAAAACACTGAGATGTATTTAGTGCTGAGGAAGAGCTTAGGACTCATCTATTGTTCATTGGTAGTGAAAGATATTTTATTTTTCCCCTCTTACACACAAAAAAATGGCTTTTGGGTACTTGCACATGGCTATCCGCAGGGAAATTCTTTCCTGTCTTCTCAGTTCAAATGCCTAGTGATAAAAGGAGTGGGGGGAAAAATAAATATCCCCATCATCTAGCATTACATTCACAAAGTGGTTGAACTGGATAAACTGATCACTTCCATGTTCTTTATTATCACAGGCATTTTCCAGGCCACAGAAAAGGGAGGGGTTGTGGGTATGACGCTGAGCTGCCTGGCTCTACAATAGCTGCTGCAATCTGTATCTTGGATGAGGGAAGAAAGAACCTGGGATCAATTTGGGATTCTGTGAAGATGAGAAACTTTACCCGGGAGTGTGGGGGGGGGGAAATCTTCATATATCCATGTTTTTATAATAGATTTTCAAAATGAATTCATATGAAGAAAATGGCTCTGAAAGTGCTTTTTGGACCAGCTACTGGGTTATCAACATGCAATTTACTGCTTTGTAAAGTGGCAGTAAAAACATTGAGATGCCTAAGTTTCAAAAGTTCTGTGGTGTACTGAAACCAATTTTGCTTCTATTTTATTTTAGGCTCATTGTTTTATCTCTCTGTCCTTTGTCCCTTCACATTTCTAGAGCCACGTTTCTCCCAGCTCCAGCAGATTGCTCTCATTCCCCACCCTTTCTGTTGTTTCTGCTGTACTTCTGGTGGCAGATGTATTTATTTTCTACAGGCCTTGTGGCTTCAGGGTCTCCTCCCCAGATGTGCATCCCCCTTGAATTTCCCCAACACCCCCCAGAGGTCAACTAATTACACGTAATGTTGCCAGTTTAGTCATTGATTGGAAATTTGAATTAAAGTTGAAACATTAATACACACTTTAAAAGCATATACAGTATATAATAAACTACTTGTACCTGAAAAAGCATAAAAGGTTTGAAAAGCATGAACAAAGACTAGCTTCCTCACATCACTGTTGTTTTTTATGACAATGTTGGCACATTCATTTTGGTGATGTTGGTCAATTTAATGATTTCAAATTATGATTTGTCAGCAAGGTCTGAATAAAGTCTCCCCGGACAGCTAGTTATGAGCCAAGGGTGTGGGGAGGAAAGGCTTCAGGACCAGACTGTATTTACATGAACAAACCCACTCTACCTTGGTATCCAGCAGACAGAGCTGTGTTGCCCAAATGATCTGTTTTGGTTGGCATTCGGTTACAAATCACTGGTGCATCAGAGGGAATGAATGGAACAGGCAATCATCAAGTGATCAAGTGGGATCATCCACTCCCAGCTTCTGGCAAACAGAGATTAGGGACACTCAGAGCATGGTTTTGCATCTTTGCCCATCCTGGCTAATGGGCCTATCCTCCATGAACTTATCTAGTTCTTTTTTTAACCCTGTTATAATTTTGGTTTTCACAACATCCCTTGGCAAAAAGTTCCACAGGTTGACTGTGCGCTGTGTGAAGAAATACTTACTTTTGTTTATTTTAAACCTGCAGCCTATTAATTTCATTGGGTGACCCCTACTTCTTGTGTTATGTAAAGGAGTAAATAACATTTCCTTATTCGCTTTCTCCACACCAGTCAAGATTTTATAGACCTCTATCATATTCCCCCTTAGTCATCTCTTTTCCAAGCTGAAAAGTTCCAGTCTTTTAAATCTCTCCTAATATGGAATCTGTTCCATACCCCTAATCATTTTAGTGCTCTCCTCTATACTTTTTCCAATTCCAGTATATCTTTTTTGATATGGGGCGACCAAAACTGCATGTAATATTCAAGATATGAGCATACCAGGGATTTACGTAGTAAAAGTGGAGGAGCTTGGTTTGCCAGACCAATCAACAAAGCAAATGCTGACAACCTATGTGAAAAGGCCATAAAACACCAAACCTCTGGACTGCATCAACATGCAGAAAGCCTTATAAGCCAGTAACTGTCAAAGCCAATTGTAGATGTACTTAATGAGGTAATTAAGAATGCTGGAGACACAACACAGTTTATGCAAACAAACATGGCTGTCACATCATGCTTTCTATTTAAGCAAGAGATACCACACACTACAAACTGGAGGCCAGTGTTAAGTGAAGTGATGGTGAAATGCTCACCATCTTTCTGCAAAAAACTCAACTGACTGGTTAGAAGCATCTGGTGCAACAGTGAAAAACTCAGTTGAAAAAGTGAAGATCTCTCTGCACATTCAAAAAATGTGCACACATGGCTCATAAATGCACTGATGCATATGAATCTCAAGTATTATGTCACTGTGTACATTATCTCGATGTCAGTGATAGGCCAATAGATGCATTTCTAAATGTTCAGGTCAGAAGATACATTGGCTGCATCTCTGACAACCCACGTCTTAGAAGAGTTAAATGCTTGTAAATTGAACCCCAGACAGATGGCTGCTTCTGCATTTGGTGGAGCTGCAACTTTCTCTGGAAGACACAGTGGAGTACAAGCTTTGCTTAAACAAATGTGTAACCCTAATCTCTCCTATACACACACTGCAGAGGTAATCTATTCCAAATAGCACTCGTACAAACTGCAGAACCTTCAAAAGACATTTAAAAGCCATAAATGTAATGTACTCATTATACTGTTTTTTCAGCAAGAATCCAGAAGGACTGAACATCTTGGAAGAAACAGAAGTTCAAATTAGTCCAACCTGGGAAAACCTGCTGGCTTTATCATGAGTGATCCCTGGCTGTTGTCTTCCCATTACTGCAACTGTTCTTACTGGCTTTGGAAAGTATCTACCGAGATGAGATGGATCTAAGTAGTGAAGCTGGTGGACTACTTTTGCTACTAAGTTCAGAGAAAATTATCGCCATTCTCTCTTGTAAATCTGCTGTTGAAACCAATTGGGTCATTAAATAATGCCATCCAGGCACCTACTACAGCAGTAGTATATCTTTGTCCAGCAATAGAAGCGACATTGGATCAGTCAGAGAGATATCCATTGAAAATGTACTGGAAGAAGCAAAGACTTCTCCAGTTGTCTAATGAAGGCTCTTACATTGAATCCTTAAGTGAAGAGAACATGAAGTGTTTGTTATGCCAGCTGAAAAAGTACACAGACTTGATTCTTATAAATCTACAACAGTAACTTCTGGATTCTATCAACCTCTTACATAGCTTTTATTGGTGCCTTTCTTATAAAACACTGACAGTTGAATGGAATGAGGCACTACCAGCAATAGGGCTGCTGTGTGGTCAGGACAGAATAGAGAATTTGAACACAGAGTGGAATGTCATATGATGAATGAATGAAGACATGACTTCAACTATTTCTTTATCATCACTAGTGGTATGACCCAATCTTTCTGCTATGTTTTTTTGGATGAAAAGTGAGAATTCGTCTCTTCTTGCTACTCCCAGTCACAACAGATACAGTTGAGAATTCTTTTTCCTCATTGAATAGAATTTTGTTTTCTGAAAGAAGTTGCCTTCTGCCTGATCATGAGCATTTCATGAAGGACTGGAAGAACCAAACACATGAGAAGCCACCAAAGATGAATGTACTGTGCATTCGAGAAGTTAATTAACTAAATTGTGCAAAATGTGTGATGATTTTAAAACATTTAATTTAATAAAATGACTGTGAAACATTTTTCAGTTTTTACTATTGTGTCATACAGCCCACCTTCACCCTCATGGTCTCACCTCTCGTTAGTCCTCATCCCTTGTAAATTTGAACACTCCCCCTAATTTCAATTCCTAGGAAAAAACACTGCTCCTTCCACTTAGCCTTGCATTGAATCCAATAATTTGTCTGAATAAAGCATATCTTCCAGGCAGGCATCCAGTCTTGGTCTGAAGACTCCAAAAGATGGAGAATCCATCATTTCCATTTGTAGTTTGTTCCAATGGTTAATTACCCTCCCTGTTAAAAACATATGCCTTATTTCTGATTTAAATTTGTCTGATTTCATCTTCCTGTCACTGGTTCATGTTGAGACTTTCTTTGCTAAATTAAAAGCGCTCTTCTTGGATCTGATGTGTTCTCTCCACAAAAGTACGTGTACACTGCAACCCAGTCATCTCTCAATCTGTTTGATAAACAAACCAGACTGATCTATTTAAGAGTATGTGCACACTGCAAAAACAAAAAGACCCACGACAGTGAGTCTCAGAGCCTAGGTCAAGTGACCTCGGCTAACATGACCAAAAATAGCAGTGTAGACATTTGGGATTGGGCTGGGTTTCAGGGTCTGGACTGACTACCCTGCTCAATTTGACCTTGTCCTGTGAGCCTGAGTTAGTTGATCTGGCTCAGAAGGTATGTCTACACAAGGATAAAAAAAACCTGAAGCAGGCCTGGATCAGCTGACTCGGGGGTCATGGAACTGAATAATTGCTCTATAGACATCTGGGCTCAGGCTGGAGCCCCGAGTTCTGGGACCCTGGGCGGGTCAAGAAGACCAGAGCTTGGGCTTCAGCCCAAGCCTGCATGTCTACACAGAGATTTTTAGCCCCATAGCCTGAGCCCTGCCAGCCTGAGTCAGCTGACCTGGGCCAGCCACAGCCACTCCCTAGATCTTTTATTCCTGTGTAAAAGTATCCTGATGCTCACTGTTGTAGAGTTATTTTTTTGTTTGTTTTGTTTTTGCTGTTTAGACATGCCCTAAATCTCTCTCACTGTAAGGCGTTTTCTCTAGCCCTCAGATCATTTTTTGTGGCTCTTTTCTGCATCCTCTCCAATTTCTTCACATTTTTTTTTTAGAAAAAAGATCATCCTCAAAGCATTTTACAAATATATACAATAGTTGTCAATAACCTGGCCAAGATTTTCAGAAGTGACTAGTGATTTGGGGTGCTTTAATTTTTTGGGTGCCCAACCTGAGACTCTTTAAGGGTACCTGATTTTCAGGTGATACATGGATGTACATATATACATGCTTTACTTCTAAAAGACACCTGTCACCTCTGGTACAGAGGACAATAATGAAAAATTGCTTAGCTGTTTGTGCAAAAGTAAGGCCAGGGAAGGAGGAGAAATTTTGGCCTAAGTCACCAGGACAAACAGCTGCTCTTATTTAAGATCACATGGTGCTCTCCAGGTTTTCAGAGCCAGGACCTCTTTTTTAAGCTTGCATATGAAAGAACCAAATGCAGCAACCATGGATGGATGTAATTTTCCCTCCCTCCTCCCTCCTTCGATCCTGCATTTAAATCATAATGCTGAATTTGTGACGTCACTCTCAATCATTTCCACATGGCTTCACTTGTAGAATCAAAAAGAAGGTGAAGTTCTCTTGTGTCAGGCAGAAAGCTGATTTTTGGACAGAAAGATCATTCTGGGTAATTCCTAATAATAGCAGGGAGACTACAAAGCAACTCCAGGTAAATTTATTTTTTCTTTAAATACATGCTTTCCTTGAGTTGCCACAATGGGCGAGGGATTCAGTTTTAAAGGTATTGTGCTGTTGAGTAGAACCCAACCTTTCAAAAGCTTTGGTTCCTTTAGAAAAGTGTTAAAACTACAATATTTTGAATGGATTAAACATTCTTAAAACAAGCATCTAATAAAATAAATCTTAGTCACAAACAGGGCATGATAATAGCACATTTGGTCACACAGCGAGCTCATGCTTCCATTTTCTCTGGTATGCTAGCTTTCTAAAAGTAGGGTTTTGGCTCTGATTGAATGAAAGGGCAAAGGTTACAGAATGTGAGGCTTTGGTAGCTAGAAGAGAGAACAGCTATTACAATAGTGGAGAAATGCAGGCCCACCAGCTCTGAACATAGAGTGGTGTGTGAAACTGACAAGTAGGAAGAGGATGTAATTTTATGAGAGGCCAGGAAATGAACTTTATGTCCAAGTGTTTCTATTTACTGTATAATCATTGCAAATATTGTATACAATATGTAATATTAAGAAATTCTTAATATAATTCTTTTGTTCAATATGGCAACAATGGGAAAGGGGGGGGGAGGTGAATGCTTTTATTGGATTTCCTAACACAGCTTCTGGCAACTTATGCTAAAAATATTGTAACCAAAAGGCAGAGGTTCCCTGGAGACTATGAGTAAAATTCTGCTCTGTGACCATGGCATAAATACAAAATAGCTTTACTGTCTGTACGCTGAGAGCAGCATTTTCCTCTCAGCAGTACTCAGCACTGCTAGTCCTAACTACTAAGTATTTTTAAGTGCAGGTTCCTCATACCCACCTACCTGCCCTGTTCTGCTGCTGAAGGTAATGCCACTGTTCTGGTTGCTCATTACTCTTCCAATGATTTTGATGCCTTTTTCCATGTTGTCCCCGCACATAGAATGCCCTCCCTGTGCTGTTCTGCAAAGCGAATGCCCTCTCTTCATTCAGCAACCTCTACTTAAAACTCACTACTTCCATGATGCTTTAAAAAAACCAAGTTAATTACCGGAAAAAAGTCATAATCCTTTTTAATGAACCCGCCAGAAATTCATGTGCATAAACCAAATAACCATGTAATCATAATGCTACCTTTCTATACCCCATCTGTTCCTTGACTATTTTTCATATCACATCCAGATTTGAACTTTAAGCACATCAGGGCCAGGACCTTGCTTGGCTAAGCAGCTGCAACTCCCACTGAAGTAATCAATAGATGTGTCGAAGTCAATAGCAATTGCAGTGCTCAGCACTCTTGAAAAGCAGGCCACTTATTTATCTGTCCAAATATAGATTTATGTACTTTAGGAATTTGAGATTTATAGCCCTAGGATAACAAGATAGTTAAAACTGATTAACTCTTAAATCAAATATGCTCACATACAAATTAAAGAGCAGAATTTAAGTGTTTAAGACCCACTTTTCTCAGGTCTGCAGGTGCTTAAGTTACTCAAAATTCTCTACTTTAGAGTAGACAGATGTGCCCTCACATCTCCTGGATGAAATTTATTCAGCGTTTTAGGACTAAGCCAGGGTGCATTTAAGAAGAGAACATAAATATGTTTTGGGGGAAATATCTTTTCTTTCTTATGTGATTAAAAGGAGAAAGGCAACATATAGAGAGCAAGCTGTTGCTGGAAGAAGGGGAGAAAGGTATAGAGAAGGCTGCTCCCCAGCTCTGTCCCACCCAAAAGTTTCAGTGTCCCTGCCAGACAGAGTGGCATTTGCTTTGAGTGAAGGCCAGCTGTATCATATAGTGGTTCTCCTCCCCTCCCCTCTGCTGTAGTTCTGTGCCTTATCTGCCATGTTTTGCTTTGTGGAAACTGCTGATTGTCTCAGGGTTGGCCAGGGAGGAAAATCTCTGAGTATTTTCCTCAGGCCAGTACTAATACAGAACACCCAGTGAGATTCTTATGGCATCTAGAACAGTTTCAAAGCAGCTAAATAAAGAGAGAAACCTGATAAAAATGACTGCCTTTTTCTGGGAAAAGCATCTAGTTTTTCATTGTGTTTTAAAGCCATAGAGAATTTTTAGTTTTTACCAGGGTTTTATAATGACCTTGAATTTACCCCTCCACTACCTTTATCACTAATTTCTAATCCCTTAATGCCTTTAACTGAATCTTTGTTGCTTTAAATTGGCTAACGTTTTTGGAGGATTTACATTTTTAGCATTGATTATGCAATGAATATATATCTGCAAATATTCATCATATAAGCATGATTAAAATGCATAATCCCCTCAAGGATGTTTACAGATATTTAAACTACCCCTAGGGCTCAGTGATAGGAGTTAGGAGATTGAAAGGCAGAAACTACAATAACAAGTGTATTTTTAATCACTGAAAAATAAAACCAGGAGGTGATGAGGATTCCAGTGGAGTATTTTACTCTTCAAACACATTGGGTCAGATTCTCCCCCCTTGGAGAGCTCTACTCCAGGCACAAACCATGTTATGGTGGGTGGTGTCGAGGAATAACGCTTCTTGATTTCAAGGGCTGGTCAGCCTCACTGTGTACCAGAGCTGCAATGGGGCTGCTCTAGCTTGTGCAACTGACAGAGGAGATTTAATGGATCCTGTGCCACTGGACAACAGGCATGGCCTTCCTGGCCCTGAAACACCCTGTATCCTGGAAGGACTCCTGATGCAGAAGTCACCTCTGCCAGCTGTATGCATCCAGAGAATTGTCCTGGGCCAGGAGAATTCCCTGCTGGCCTTTGTGGTTGGAATCTGGCCCATTTGTACCACCTAAGCAATGTAAATGGCCTGAATGTGAATGGAGAATCTGTCCTGTTAACATTTTTGAATAAGGCCAGAAGCAAGAAGGGATTGTTGGACATGAGAGAAGATGGAGTTTGTAATTTATGATTGCCATTTGGGGGTCTCAGCTCTTAAAATGTGTTTTTAGTGCCTGAATATATGTGCCTGAGTGTTAAGGGTCTCTCTCTCTCTCTGCCTAATTTCCCACTACGACTGAGGTGGTATCTGAAATGAATGTCCTCACCCTTCCCCACTCTTTTATATCATTTTAAACATGGCTGAAAGAATCATGCTTTGTTATTCTTGGTCTCCTCACTCACCGTTTTTTATTACGTACTAAAACCTCTGGGCCTGATTTTCTCTCTCTCCCTATATGCATATCCATAAATGCATTGCGAATTGAGGGGCACTCAGCACCTCTTAGGTCAGGCTTTTGATGGGGAGAATGCAAATATCTCCTTTCTTACAATTTCCATCTCTGTCCTTCTTCCCCAAATCTCCATTTGTTGGACGTTAAGAGCTTTTATATACCCATGTAACCCTGAGAACAGGACTGAAGAGAAATGGGATTTAAGTAAGATAGCCAGCTTAAACATATCTGAAGCTGAAGTTCCCCGTAAATCCTCAGAAGTGCAGCAATACATGTCATGTATCTGGGTCCAAAAGTTGGCCACTATGGAAGACAGTGGTTGGGATGTACATAGTATGCTGATTTGAGCCCTGATTTGAGTAGTCCCACTGATTTCAGTGGAGCTACATGCAAAGTAAGGGCCTACTTATCATGAGTAAGGGAAACAGACTTGGGTCCTTGATGAGGAAGGGAAAAAAGAAATGTGAAGTTACATCAACACAATTTATAGAAAGACCAGTAGTCCAATAAACTAAGTATATGACTGGGAATTCTCCTCCTGATTCTCCCACCAGCTTGCTGTGGGAACTTGTCAGGTTGCTTAGCTTAACTATTTTCCCCATCTGTAAAATGAGAACAATACTCACCGTTGTAAGAGCTTTCAGATCCGTGGATGAAGGAGATAAGGCCCTAATCCTGTAAAGAGAACTGCATGAGTGAACCCTTGTGCCTGTGTTGAGCCCCACTGAAGTCACTGAGGCTGCAAGCAGACAGCATGGTCCACTTCCCTGGTTCTTTTTGCTGGAACAGGGCCTTTTATTATTACTTAATGTTTGCAAAGTTCCTTGAAGTTGTAAAGCACTACAGTAGAACCTCACTAATCCACATTTGGAACAAAAAATATTCCTCTGTTCTTCCCCTCTTCTGATCAAAGGTTTGAGACATCATTTGTTTATACAATAAACATATTATAGTTTATATCAGGAAATGATAAACTATAAATACAATATAATTACAATTGTTAAAATAAATGATTAAAAAAGTGATGTAGAATCTTTGGTTTAATTACTTCCGTTCATTTAAGAGGAGATTTTTCAAGGGCATAAAGGACTCTCATTAATAGTCAATGGGAGATAGGTGCCTAATTCCTTTTGTGCCTCTGAAGATTTCCCCCTCATTTGTTAATTTGCAAACCTTGGTGATCTATGGTGGGTCTCATGGTCATCAGTGTGAATTAGTGTGGTCCTGCACTGTGTAAGTACTAAGCATTGTTGTTCCATCAAAATGTAAGTTAATGCAATCAGTGGTTGTCATCCGACGGATACCACATCGTATGAACACTGAACCATTTCAAACTACGTATTAAAATGGTATTTATAACATTATTTAAATTCTGTCCTTAGTTAAATTAATGCACTTTCCATTGAAATTCCATCGTGTTGTGAATGTTAAGAAGGGCAAAATTTGAACATTAGGATACAGTGATTTTATGTTGCAGTTTGATTTAAAAACCACAAGCCGTTCTGTTACTGATCATCTTTGAACTGCTTTAAAGAAAGATTGTTATAGCTGTGTTTAGTCTGTTTTCAAACAGACAGTGAAATAGCCATTGTTCATGAACCTTCTGTTTTTATAACTTCTGTGCTTTGATATTGTAATCGGTGCAAGTGGATGCAATTAAAATCTTTATTTGGAAACCTGCACTGATCCAAGCCATTCAGAAAAAGCCACCAAGTACTTTGACTCTAGATTCTCACACATATTTACACTTACAATCAAGGCTTTTGTTCAGTTAAACTAACAAGGTCCGTTTAGCATAAGAAAGAGTTCACGCAAGCTGCTTTAGGTTGTTCTAATTTCAAGAAAGGCAGGAAAAATCTACACCAAACAGCCTTAACTCCTTTAAAATCAACACAATTGTATTTTAACAGGCTACTTCTCGTTATTTCACAGGAAATGTACCTGATTTCAAATGGAAAAGCACGTTGTTAAAATGAACAAAGGATAAATTAATGACAACTCTCATTCAATGGGCAAATGTCTTGCCACTGGTTTCCTTAAGCCCATGAAAGAGACAGATCAGATCCTCAGTCTAAGCCTCTTCCAAAATAGCCAAAAAACTCCATTACTTTTGTTTGGTTTATTACTTTTGTAAAGAGGGAAAAACAGGATTTTCAGGGCTGTCTATATAACATGGTATGTAGTTAACACTAACATACTGTTTACTAATACATCATTATTACTGCTGGCGTGATATGGCTTTTGAACAATTATCTTCTCACTTATGGTCTTGGTACTGCTGATGCGTCAACACGTGCATGCACATGTGGGTCCAGGTTCTGCAGCTAGATTCAGGAGAGTGGATGTTTATGTCCAGGGAGAGCTTGGTTAACTTCAGTGAAGTTCTGCTTGTTTGGTGTGACGGTGGGATTAGGGCCATAATAGTGTGATGCTAGATGAATAACTTTGAATTATGTCAAGTGTTTCTGTCAATGGCATCGCTGTATTTGCTTCAGCTCATTGAAACTTCATCTGTTGTTATAAAAAAAGTAGGGTCTCGAATGTAATGGACGATGAGCTGTGTATATTTAAAATACAATTCCTATGTGGATTTTATTCAGAAGGTAAAGTAGAAATTTTAACATCTGTGAGATCTGGTTTCTTAGCAAAGCCATGATCTCAGTGGCTGTATGCCTGCAGCTGCTTCCCAGCTGCTTCTCGGAGAGCCTTCAAATGCATTTCTCTGGTAAGAATGCTACGTGAAATAGTAGCACCAAGTTACCTTTCTTAATGCCGCAAAGAAAGGAAATTTCAAAGGGCCCTCTCTAGCACAATATGTGCCGGGCTCTATGAACAGCACAAGCATTGGGAGGCCATGCATGCTGTTTCTGTGTCTGGCTAGCTTATGTAAAAGAAAGGTCACTCTGCTTAAAGCTCTTTAAAAACAAATATGAACTGCTCTCTGGAGCCGCTTGTCCTGATTTTTGGTCTAGCTGCTTCTGTCACCACCAAAAACTCTACCCAAGTGGGAGTTACTGTGTTCATAGGCAAGACTGACCTTAAATTGCAAACAAGCAAGTGGCCATTAAAGGTGCCTATCTTTTGATGATCCTTTGTCCATGGAAAGCCTGTATCTCACAGGCACATCCTGTCACCAACTTCAGGAGGAGGGTGATAACTTGTTACCAGATCTCTCCTTCGTTATTGCCATTCCACAGTGGGAGCAGGGGAGCATCTCATGGTCTGAATTGCCTAAAGTGTGTGTGTGTGTGTATGAGGTAACTTGGATTGCCATCAAGCACAAAGCTGCTTTAGGGCTGGAGTAAACTGTGCAGTGCGCAAAGGTCGAGTTAGAGCTGGGTGGAACATTTTCAGTGCTGTTTCATTTAATTGAAATATGCTATTTCATTTTAACAGGATTGGGGTGGGAGAAAGAAATGCTCATTTTATAGCCTGGTGATTAGAGAAATGGCCAGGGACCTCCCTTCAAGTCCCTGATTGGCCCCCGCCTGATTAGGAGTGATTGCGGATGGAAAAGCTCTGCTTTGACTCGAGCAGAGCAAGGACTTGAATCTGGGTCTCTCACATTCCAGGCCAGTGCCCTAACCAGCAGGAGTCATTCACTGGCATTTCAACAGTTCATCCTGAATCTAAAGCCTGAGGCCCTCAGTTCAAACATGGACACTTGGACAAAATTCCATTTCTGTGAAAACCTTCAGAAAGGTTTTGGTTTTGTTCCAACGTGCAACCAAAAGACATTTTGAAACCTTGAAAGCTGCTGCAAAACAGAATTGTCATCCCTTGGTCAGCTCAGTGAGCAGCCCTGGAACACAGACAAACCAGCAAAAAATAAGAAGTGGGATGTAGGAAATGATGTCTTGTGCACTATCCCCCAAAACATCGGATTGTTACGTTGCTCCATCCTCCCCCAGTTGCTGGTACAATAGGGATGAGGAAGAGTGATAGACAGACCATATGGACTATCCCTTGCTCCCTCTGACCTACAGAATGGAGCCATAAACCAAGCAATACGACTTCTCACTGCAGTCCCTTTAAAATTATCTCCCAGGTGTGAAACGCCTGGGATACACTCTGTCATTAGGTTGGTATTAATAGTAAATAATGGATGCATAGATCTGCACATGCCATGGATTAAGCTAGACACAAGAAGAGCCAGGAAATAGACTGCCAAGACCCAGTTACAGCCACTATAATGGATTTTGCTTTCGCAGAATAGGAAATGTTGAAGGGTAGAAGAAAGGTTTCCCTGAGCAGCCTCCAGAAAGGTCTCTGGACACCGACAACTAGCATGTCAGATCAAGGTTATACTTGTGGCAGAAGTTACTTCCAGGCTGCAGCTGGGGCTTTCTATTCATACCCTGGGACTGCCGAAACATGCAGTGTAATCCTGGCATGTTCCCACAGGTTTCCAGTGACCATCCCAAGCTTGCCTCTCCCCAGGTTTACATTACATTTCCCATCTGGGTTCACAGGATAACCCGAGTCTGTTGGACTCTGGCTGCAGCCAAACCCTGGGGCAAAGTAGTGCTGCTCTGCAGGTGCGTCCCAGTGTCAGGGTATTAGTTCAGCTGTGTATAGAATAGGTGATGTTTGCTGGAAAGAGGAGGCAAATAACTGAGGACCTGATGCGAATACACAGCATACTGACTGGCCTCGTGGAAGTGGGCCTGGCACTTCTATTCACCGTTTCTCATAAGACAAGGACTTCAGGTAAACTGGCGGGTAGAACATGTGAGACCCATGGAAAGAAGTACTTTCCCACACAGTGCACAATTGGTTCATGGAGGTCAGTATATCAAAGCTAAAAGTTTAACAGGATTCAAAACGGGACTGAACCGTGAGATGGGTAACAACAATAGCTAGAGTTACAATAATAAGGATTTTTTTAAAATAAATAATAAATAACAGAGCAAAAAGCATGCTTCAGAGCCTAAACCAACCTCTGCTGGAGGTTAGGAAAAAATGTTCTTTATGGACAGATGATTCCACAACTGCCTAGTGTAGGGTTTTGTCCACCTTCTTCTGAAGCACGTGGTACTGGCCATGATTGGAGGAAGGATACTGGGCTACACGGAGCTCTGATATTGCCCAGCCTGGCAATTATGATGTTTGGGATACTCTAGTTCAGCAGTCAGGAAATTCTATGGGAGATTAATTTCAATTTTAAAATGGAGGCTTTATTGACTATTTATCAAATAATCCAATCAACTCTGGAGCCACTCCTTTATACTGATATTAATTTTTTTACACTCTCCCTACATTTTCAGTTTTTCTGGTTCACAGGTTTTTGTAGTGACAACACATAAGTGAGTTGTAGAAGTTTGCAGTTTTGGCAATGGAGTCAAGAAACACAGAGCTATTGACATCTCAGAAAGCATACTAAATATTTTGGGTTGATGAGTGAATCATATCACTTTTTTTTTTAACTGGAAACAAGCAGCTCATCAGAAACACTTAAATTGTCATCTTTAGGTTTCAGAGTATGGCTCGCCAGAAAACAGGAGTTCTATTTTGAGAAATATTTTGAGGCTTCAACATTTGGTTTTGTTCGGCATTGGAACCAAAAACAGATCTTTCAAAAGCATTCATGAGGAAAGGGGAGAGAGACTACAACCCACCCACTGCAGAATGCCTCTAAATCGGGCAGAAGAGGGATTTGAACCTAGGTCTCCCACATTCCCGGTGGGTGACCTAACTAGTGTTTAATAATTAGTGTAAATGCTTCTCTCTTTCTTTCCTGTTGGAGTTGTTTCCTTTTGTATAAATGAGTAAGTATTTAGTAAGAGAGAGACAGAGAGTTGGGGTTGGTCCTGCTTTGAGCAGAAGGTTGGACTAGATGACCTCCTGACATCCCTTCCAACCCTAAACTTCTGTGATTCACTCTATAGCCTGGTGAGGGTAGACAGCTATGTTGTAGAAGAAATGGGTTTGTAGAGGAAAGTCTTTATTCAGAGTCAGGCAGAGCAGGCTATTCTAGAATGGTAGATTTTTCCTTTCTTTCTGACCAGAAATTCCATCCTGAAACCTGAGAAACCTTCTCATTGAAGCTGTTACGTTTTTACAAAACGTTTGTTTGATGAATCAGAATTTTTCAACTAAAACTTTGTCCTCAAAAAATGTCTGACCATCTCTTTTTCAGTTGGCCATTTAAGATACATTGGGCAGTTTACATTTCCATGCTGTTACTGTTTGTTTCCTGAATTTGCCATGTCATGTGGTTCTTATTTTTATGGAGACAAAGGGCCTTTAGCCTCAGAATTGTAAGTACAGCAAGCCCTGACTGTACTTGAACATTTGAGGCTGGATCTTGGCATTTATGATATCTCCCTGTGTAGGAGGGTGGTGCCCATTTCCTCAGAGAGAGCACCAGGGAAATTTTGGCTCAGGCAAACACTTTCTTTCCTGCTCCTGCTCCTTGCATGTTGGAAGCAGATACAACTCCCTCTGATACGTGTGATCCTGCCATCTGCCTGCCCTTTTTTGAGCTGTCCAATCCCTGGGTGAGGATGGGATCAGGAGAGGCACTGAGCAGTCCCTGTACTGCCCCCAAAGTATAAGAACAGATATATTGTCCTTGTAGGAGTTGTCTTTCTGCACTGCCTCCGTTCCCATATCTCCTTGCAAGGGCCTCTCAGAATCTGGCTCTAGATGAGATTGCAAAGGGGTTAACTAATACTTTCTTGACGTGTTATGGGATGTTGGTGATCAATTGTCACTGTAAATAAAAGGACAACTGTTACTTCCTTGAACTGCTAGAGGGAAAAAATGAATCTGTCTGTGAAACTGTGTGTATTCCCACGCTCTGTCCAGAGCAACATTGTTGATCTGATTGTTTTCTTAGGCAAGTAGTACCTTGATTATATGTAATATTAGAGGCAGTCTCAGGGGGAAATGGCCAGGCTGAACCTTCGTAATGAAAGTTTTTACAGCGTCTGGCGGGCTTAATTTATCAATCACTCATGGCCTTCACTTTCCTTTTTTTTTTCTTTTGCCATCTCAGGTTTTGGACCTGAGAGGGAGAATGATGAGAACTATATAAGAGGAACAGGCTTAAAAATGATGGTTTGTCCCCAGTTTACTAATACTTAAAACTAAAAGCCCACAAGACATTTTATCTTCTAAGTTACTGGCATATTTTCAATTTTACTATAAGTTTTGGATGGTTTACCTCAAAATTTTTCTGTAATGAAATTGAGCTGGGTCCAAAAATGTGAAGTCAGCACAAATTATGAGAGTCTGTTGCTCCCAGAGTTCTCACAGTTTAAAGCATGAGATCCCTGACACATCCCCTCCCCTTAGCACTTTCTCTTCTAATGACCATGGAATCACTTACCTAGTGCTGACTGCTTTAAGACTGCTGATTTTCCTTCCTCCATTTGCCTCTGTCCTGTTAAGTGTTTGGTGTAGTTAGCTCTCCTCAGACTCTCACTGATCACTTGTTTACTAGGCTAGGGTTGGGATTCTTGGCCCACTGGCAGCAGTGGGGAAAAGGAATCACAGTTTCTCAAGTACATTAAATCTTCATGTTAAACCCTAGTCTGGAAAAATCTCTTGCTAGTTTTTTCTGTTTCTTAAGGATGACATGACAAATTAGTGATTTTTGTTTGTTTGGCATGTTTTCTTTAATGGATATCTTAATCAAAGTGAATAGTTGCATGTGAGAGTGAGAGGCACTCTTCTTTAATTAGTTTTTTGTATAGTATTGGGTAATTTGAAAATAAATTACTAAGCAATCAGGTTTCTTTAAAATACAGTCAACTTTCTTGGATTCCTTTCCCCCTCATATTAGCCTCCCAGGGGATCCTACCCATCAGCTCTCTGAGGGAGTCAAAGTCTGCTTTTCTGAAGTCCATGGTCCATATCGTGCTGTTCTCCTTTCTTCCTTTTGTCAGGATCCTGAACTCTACTATCTCATGGTCACTGCTGCCTAGGTTGGCACCCACTTCTACTTCCCCTACCAAATCTTCCCTGTATGTGAACAGCAGGTCAAGAGGAGCATGGTCCCTAGTTGGTTGCTCCAGCACTTGTCCCAGGAAGTTGTCCACAGCACTCTCCAAAATTTCCTGAATTGTCTGTGCTCTGCTGTATTGCTCTTCCAGCAGATGTCAGGGTGATTGAAGTCCCCCACGAGAACCAGGTCCTGTGAACTGCAAATTTTCCCTAGTTGACTGAAGAAAGCCTCATCTACCTTATCCTCCAGGTCTGGTGGTCTATAACAGACACCCACCACGACATCACCCTTATTGTTCTTGATTCTAAGCTCTGGTTTATCTCCAGTTTCATACTGGAGCTCAGAACAATCATAGTGTAATCATACCGTGTAACTCCTCCACCCTTTCACCCCCACCAAATCTCAGTTATTCCAATCATATCATAGTTTCTTGACTGTGCTAGGATATTCAATTCCTCCTGCTTATTTTCCAGGCTTCCTGCATTTGTGTATAGGTATATTTCTAGCATTCCAACCCTGGAGACCAGTTATAGTTGCACTTAATGTAACCATTTTTTTTTTAGTTATTTGCCTTTCTTTTTTTTTTTGTTTAAGAGGAAAACAAAACAAAACATAAACACTTGGACACGACTTTAAAAAAATCAGCTATGTTAGTACCAGTCACCTGTGTACTGGTAATCTGTGTACAGGTAATCTTAATTCCGGCCATTCCTAAACTGAATTCTTGACATTCTGTCCTTAATAGCATTCTTTTAATTTATTTATTTTGTATGTGGGATTTGCGTGTACACACACACACATACACACCCCACATACAAAGTGTGCGTGCATACCAGAATTTTCAAAACTGGAGTCTTTGGTGCCTAAATATGGATTAAAGTCAAAGTGGTCTGATTTTTTTAAGGGTGCTGAGCTCTTGCAGTTCACCTTGTCTTCAGTAGAAGCTACTGCATGTGCCACACTTTTGAAATTCAAGCCATTTTTTCTTAGGCGTCCAACTTTAGGCACCTAATATTTTAAAATCTTGGTTGAAGTTTTTAGGAATTTTATCTCTCCCACAGTACACATGGGGGCCAAGACTTACTGAGGGGCGAACTCTGCTCTCAGATACATGTATGTGCCTCCCATTGATTGCAGCAGGAGGTATGTGTGTGTGCATGTCTGAAGCTGGAATTTGATCCTGGTAATACCTGGTTTATCTCTCCGAGGTGTTATAACTATAATTTAATAAACAGTGAAATCAGTTCTGCCCTCACATATTCATGTAGAAGTCTAATTGACACCAACAGGAGTCAGGAGTTCTAGGGGTGCAGTGAAGGCAAGAGTGGGTCCCATGCACATGTGTAGTATGGATGAATTAAGGCCTCTGCAAGAACCATGAAGGTTGCATTTTGTTACTTTCGAGAGTTTAAAACTGTAAGCATAATGTAAATTATATTTTGTGTGTGTGTGTGTGTGTGTGTGTGTACACACATACACAAAACGAATTGCCAATGCCATCTGTGGAGGGGATGAGTCTAGACAAAGATGAGTGAAGCTCATTGCACTGACTTACAGGGGCTGGTTGGTTACCATGGAAACGATTTTGCGCTAATAAGTAAAGAGACATGTTAACTGTGGGAACAAAACAGGAGTGACTATTTTTCAATATCACAGTTACCTACAATTAATCTTGCATATGAGGATTGTCTTGAGTTACTTTCAACAGTGCATTATTCACTTTGTTACAAGCCTTATCTGAGTGGGGTCAGTCTGACCCAGCCAGGAGTTCACCATTTTGAGAATCAACCTCAGAACGTGTTTTATGATGCATTATATTAACAATATTTCAGGTACAGTTGCTTCAGCGCAGCTTTAATTTCACTTTCTAAAATCTAAACTCTTTGCTGATGACAGGTGGGGTAGGAGGAAATAATGGAAAAGACTAGCTGATATAAACAGTCACTTCTACTGCAAGCTAAATCTGTCTACGGTCACAGGGAAGCAGTTAAGATAGCCTACAAAATCATCAGCAGTTTTTTACTTGAAAACATGATCATGCACAGTGCTTAAAGGTTGTAACTAACTTTGTTTTTTGGAGTTAAAAGTTTGTAGTTCCCATTGTTAGATAAAAAGCTCTTTGAAGACTGTCCTGCTTCATTGTGGGTAAAATGCACAATTGTAAGTCCTTTTGATGATCTCATACAACTTTTACATTGTTGTCACTTCCTTGACATTGGTGGAGGTACCCCTGATTTAAACTGATATAAAGAAATGATACACACATACTTTACTGACCTAATTTTGGTAAGATACCTAACATATGTATATGTACACACACATAGTAGGTGTGCCCAGGTAAGTAAATAAGCATTATATCAAAATGTTTGTACTACACATAATTGCCTTTCATATTGCCAGAACAAAATATACCAATTTTAACTAAAGCTAGTTTAAAATATTAACATTTAGTTGCTTCTCATCTGACAGACATTCAACAGAGTGAGTCCTCAACTGATCAATGTTTTATGCAAAGATTCAAAATCTAAGATGATGTATCAAATTATCTTTGTGACTTTTTGATGCTTCACACCTGACTTATGCATTTTTAATGTAGTATTACTAATACAATACTGGTAAATTGTTATTCAACGTTTTTGCAGTTTCTTAGATTCTTTCTTTTGTACTCAAAGTACAGTTAAAGAGAATCCAAACAAGCTTAAAATGCCTCCAGGGTTTTCTGAATCTACAAAGTTATCCAGTCTCTTTCCAGACCTCAGTCTGGTAGGATAAAAATTACAAAAAACCTGCCTGGAAGCAATAATTGTCACTGTTTAAAATCTTATGATACCCAAGGGGACTGTAGTTTCATCCCTGCCTTGCCACTTAGCATTGTTGAAAATATTGTTCTGTTGCTTGTTTTTCTGGATTTAACAGATTAAGGAGCAGTGTTTTAGTGAATACCCAACATCTGTGAAGGCAGTTTCAATTTAATAGGCTGAAACAGACACCATATAATCACTTCTGGGAAGAACTTGAACAAATGCAATCAGGGCTCTGTAGTGCTTCTTTTCTTTTCTTTTCTTTTTTTTTTATAGGTCAACTATGGAAACTACTAACTGAGCTGAAATTATAACTATCTAACCTCATGTTTTATAAAAGGTTTGATTCCTCCCCCTGCTGATTCTAAAATAAGCCTCCAACAACATGCACAAGGTATTAAAGAACAAGCAAGACAAATTGGTATTTCTAGGCTTTAAGATCTCCTCTTTTACATGGCTGTGCAGAGTATATTAAAACTGTTTATAGTTGCAAATTTTTCTACACATTGGATTTTAGCACTTTTTGGAATAACTTTTAATGCCAGAACAAACAACACTTCTCCTTTTAGCTTTTCCTTTCCCAGTTCAAAGAAAACCAAATCTGTCATAATGTGAAATGTAGATTTCATGCAAACATCAAGTCAGGCACTTGGTAACAAAGTAAAAAATCCTTGGGTGTTTTTTTATTTTGTTTGTTCTCTCTCTCTCTTTCACACCATCCTATTTCAGTGAAGAAGGAAGGAAGGATCTCTTTGTTGTATAGGCTTTTCTGTGGCACTTACCAGTAGTATGTGAGCATCTCATATAAATTAATGAATTTATCCTTACAGCATTCCTACGAAGTAGATAAGTAGCACTATCCCCATTTTATAGATAGGAAACTGGGGCCCATAACCCAGATATAGCAAATCCCAGTGCCTGATAACTTGCATGCACTGGATAGAGAGTGCTTACATGTAAGGGCAATTAGCTCTGTAGTATTAACATATTTCAGAGCACAACTCCATTTATAAGATTGAGTGGGAGAGAGGGGTGGGAAAGTTAGCAAGGAGTGGACCTGGGAGTTGGGGGCAGAGGTGACACTGTCCTGGTTTGATCGGAAACTAAAACAAAACAAAACAAAAAACCCACACACCCACTTTAAAGGAAAGTAGTCCGCGAGTTATTTGGAATGCGCTTTTAATCATAGAATGAGGAGTCGCTGCTCTTAGTTTTAACCATTACAGAAACCTTGCATGTTCACCTTTCTCATTCAAAAGGAAAATTTTGAAAAAACAGGAGAAACCAACTTTTAACTTTTGAAAATATGCTGTTTAAGATGAATAGAAATCCACATATTGCCATGAAATATTGAGAATCATAGACTTGTGGCAAACAGTGCAGAGCTCTCTGCTGTGCAAAAACGTTGTGCTCTTTAGCTGCCCCCCCCTTCCACCAGGAATGCTGGAGGCAGCCACAGTGTAATCATGGGAAGGTGGGAGTTGGGGTTTCAAGATGCAAATGTCACATTTCAGTGCAAACGACTCCCACATTAACACTCTATCCGGATCTGAAGCTGCAGCTTTTCTCTCTTTTTAGGAAAGTGCTTCTGGGAGGAGATTGCCCTCAATAGAGCTGCAATGAAAAGATTTTACTGTCGCTGTTGTGCTTCTGTGCATCCTACTGTGAGGGTCCCAGTGGTCCCTTGGGAATACAAGGAGTTGTGAGAAGTAACACAACTGGCCACCAGAATAATCCACTCCCTCTACCTTCCCACTAGCACCTCCCACTTCTACTTTATAGCCGTCCTTTTCTCTCGCCACAAATCTCAGGTTACTTGGCTAAGAGTTCTCTGAGCTACAGTTTCTGCCCTTGTCTCTGCCTTCCAGCTCCTTAAGAGACACCCAGCCCAAGCGACTGGATTGGGCAGCCCGTCTTGACACACCACTGTGCTGAGTGCTTGAGGACGTGTTTCACCAGATGGTTGGGGTTAGTGTGTGTCATCACATTCGAGTGGGGATTAGGGAAGGGAGGCTGTCTTGCTGGAGCTGTGTGGTCTTCTGCAAGTGTGAGTTGCGAGCGAAAGAAGAGCTCTTTAGCTTTTGGGAGAAGAGGGAGGATTCATTTTCAGCAGCTAAAAGAAAAGCAGTTTGTTCAGGTAAAGTAAAAGGCATCTAATGCTTCCCCCCCCTTCCCCTCCCTGGCTTTGAATGGAATGCTAGCACAGCACACTTGTCAAAGCCAGTTGCTGCTATCTTATCAATGCAGCTATTGTATGGCTGACAGATAACTGCGAGCATAGCTTGATGCTTGGCTGTCTTCATAGAACTAACACTCTTCATGCAGCTAAGGTCACGTTAGAAGGTGTAGATTAGAAAATTTCTTTGGGAGCAACGTATCTACTACCTCTTGCCTCCCGCTCTCTCACACAAACACATGTGCTAAAATGTGTATCGGAGTATAGTGTGTAGGAGACTGCCGGGGCTATATATAACAGTAGTTTCATTTTCTAGGACCATAAACATCTCTGTGTTCACAGAATGAATTTGTAAAAACTATTGGGGGGGGGATCCTAGCATGGTCCTTCGATTCTGACAAGATGCTTAAGTGCTTTTGTGCAGCCAGGGCTGTGTCTGCCTCATTGTGAAACGGACCAAAAAGGTTTTGAAAGTACGTTTTGAGATAGCTGTAGCGTTTGAAGACTAGAGACCTGGCTGGGCTCTTGATCATTTGGCGTATAGATGGCTTGGCTTATCCAGGGACTTAAAGTTAAGAGAGCCCCAGAAAAGGAGGAAATGAGAGAATACCGTGTAATGCTCGCTTGCAGCTGCAGCAGAGCAGATGGATGGAATTCATTTGCAGATCTGTTTGTGAAAGTTTTACAAGTCATTGAAAACTAAGTAGCTTCACTATAACGGATCATTAAAGGCTGGCTCTATTTATAGATTCTAAACAGGCTATCTGAAGTGTTAATTAAATGTACAGGGATTTTTACCGTTAGGAATGAAGAGAGGCGGAAATTAATTAGAAATTAGTCACTGTAAGTACTTACTGTCACTTTCATTTAAGGACTATTAATTTCACTGGTATCTGGGGAGGAAGAAAGCTACCAAATTAAATAGAAAGCCAAAAAAGTAATCACAAATTAGTTTCTGAATATCTTAGAATTAATCTTCCCAGTTTATTCTTCTAGTCTCTCTGTTTTGACAGGTACTGAAGGCTGAAGTGGTTTATTTTAAAATAAATCCTTCATTGTTTTCCCTTAAAGAATAACTAAATGGTTTGTTTCTTTTGCCACTATAACAGCTCTTTCATACAGTAACTCAGCACACCTGTGGTGCTCTGAGTGATTGGTTTCTCCCACTTGTGAAAGAAATCTAACACTGTCCTCATCATATACAGGTGAGATATTCTGTATGTAATCTGTTCTGAAATAAGATCGGTTCAGTAGACTGAGCAAGAGGATTTATGGTTGGTGCTTTGTGATTTTGGCACTCAACTGTGTAACAAAGCCCATAAAACCATGTTTCAAGTTGCACATATATTTTTGCCTCAATCCAACTTTGTTTTGTTTGGTTTGGTTTGGTTGAAAAGGCTATTTGGCTGCTTTACAGATTGCTCTCAGCTTGTATTTTCCAACACATTCTTTAATAAGATTATATCCTCATAAATGACCCACAGCAATTTTAAATAGAGTATTAGCTAAATCCTAATAAGATAGCATAACCTGACTAGGGTTGTGTTAATAAATTGGACCATATTGATTTTTCACTCAGCCCAATTTTTGTCCTTCTAATGAGTTTTGGAAACTTTTGCAAGTCTTCAAAAAACCAAAATGAAACAAACTATGCTTGTATTAAAATCTCCTATACATGGAATAAACTCTATTAGCTGTAAATTTAATTTCTTTATTTTATTCTACCGATTTTTGGTTGATGTGAAGTCCCTTAAGACAGCTTCTGTCCATGAAGGTATGGCTTAGCCTGCTAACAAAGACAAGGTGCAGCAGTTCAAGAATGTGAATTGCACTGCACATTCTGCTGTCACAGTCTAATTATAAGGCTGTCTTCTCCATGGATTTCTGTCAGATGGGTCATCAGATCTAACTTTTAAGAAAATGTTTGGATAAATATACATATCCATCTTTTTATTATTATTTTACTATGGAAAAATAGTTTGCCTAACAATGACATAAAAGCTTATGAAGAAAGGGAGACACAAAATCATGTTTTCCCTTCCGTTGTACTGATGGGCCTGTTTAAAAGACAGTGTCCCCAGGGTAGTCCAGCTTCTTGTCAAAATGTAATCTACTGTTCCAGATGGTAAACATTCAAAGACATATTTATGGCCACTTCTACATACCTCACTTTGACATTTGTTTTCTTCTTGAGAGCACTTGTGCTGGGTACACATGAAGTTCCCATTAGCATCCTAACAGCTGTAAAAGTGTTCAAGAGCTCACAAAGATGTCCCTTATAGCGAGATAAAAATAATCTGAAAAAAGAGCTGGGACCAATACAACTGCTGTGCCCCAGCAGATCCGTCGAGATCTGCAGACACACAAGGTCAGAAATTCCAGAGGTACAAAAAGATCTAAAAACTGCTCCATGAAAACTGCAATACATTTTTGTTGCTGCTAGTTCATCTTTACTTGGTAGAATGTTGAACATACCAGGCATGTCTGTATGACCAATTGTTCTTGTGATAAGGGGAGACTTAGCCTAAATGAAATCGGATTTTTTTTTCATGTTCCTCCCCAGTGAAGTTTGGGTCAGATACAGACTGATTTTGCAGTTGTTTTTCCTAATTATCTTTTTTTTTTTTTTTTTTAAATCCAGTGCTGCAAGCAAAAGTCAGAGTCCAAGAACTTTGTTTTCTAGCCAGAAGGCTTTTTGCTGTGGGTTGTCTTAATAATGTGTCAGTTTGTTACTTGTCAGGGGCTTCCCCTTTTTAGCACTTTATAACCGAGGTGGGTCAGCTTGTTCGTCATAAGCAGCAGAAGCTGAAGTTTCAAATCGTCATGACTTCCTTGAGCTTTCACTGGCATGACTCAATTTCAGATAGAGAAGCTTAAATATGCCTGGTGTAAATTCACATTTTCAAAAAAAGTTGATAACTTTCCAAATAGTGTGTAAATACTTTTTTAAAAAAACAGTCCAAATAGGACAGCATTAGTAGGAAAGGGATATATATGGCAAGTATTGGTGTGAGAGTTATAACAGATTTCTCACTCCAGGCAGGGACTGATAAAAGCAAACTATTTAAAATGTTGTGATGCTGGGGACGGTATTTCCAAATGTGGAAGACATTATAAACCACACTCATTGGAAGTTAGACAGCTATGGAAAGAATGATTTTTGAATGATTTGCAAATTCTGTTCTGACTAGGTCATTTTATTACAGAGTATTCTGAATGTCTAGTATTGTGTACATTACAGAGTGCATTCATTTTTATATTACTGTCCAGGGAATATGAAGAGTTTTAAATGTTGTTTAATGATGGTGTTTATCTTTATTCATACAAGGCTGGACCCTTGTCATGAATGTTATGGGAGTCATGAATTCCATGACTTTCCTGGCTTCTAAAAAATATATGAATCTATGACATTTAGGGATTTATTTGAGAGGGGAAGTGAACGGATGTGCTAACAGTTGAGGAC
This sequence comes from Mesoclemmys tuberculata, assembly GCA_007922155.1. Lineage (NCBI taxonomy): Eukaryota > Metazoa > Chordata > Testudines > Chelidae > Mesoclemmys > Mesoclemmys tuberculata. The sequence continues at coordinate 77,989,999 of ML675601.1, forward strand.
TTCACTCTGAGAATCCTGAGAGCTGCAAAATTAAATATGGAATGGAAGTTCAGTGACCAGTCTATGGTGGTGCAAAAAGAACTAAGTTAGTGGACTGTTCTGCTAAGATCTTTGCCTCAATCTCTTGTGGAAGTGTGTTCCTGTTCTCATTAGTTTTAGTTTGAGTCTCCCCAGGTTCTTGTATTATGAGAAAGTGCCCAACTGACTATCTGTTATCCTTGAAGATGTATAAAACTATGAACAGCTATCTTCACCACTAAAAGGCCTAGGCAAGTGATCCTATTTAAACAAAGGCTGAAATGACTCTTGATATCTATAGTTTCCCAAAATCAGGTTGGCCATGCCAACAGCTTTGTGGGCATAACAAGGCTTAGGGAGTTTGGATAGGTCTTTCATAGATTTCGGCATCAGAAGGGATCTTATGATCATCTGGTCTGACTTCCTTCATAACATCAGCCATAGAACATCCCCAAAATAATTCCTGTTTCAACTAGAGCATATGTTTTAGAAAATGATCCAATCTTGATTTTAAAACTGCCAGTGATGGGGAAACTTCCACAATCCTTAGTGTTCTCTTTTTTTTATTCTGAGCGTATTAAGGCTTGTGTCATTTTGAGGTTCTCCCAGGCAAGTAAGGGATTCAGTCACTATCTGCCTTATAACCATAGGTGTCTTGTACCTGTGCAGCTCTGGTCCAGAACTCTGACCCCAACAGCCTGCCAGCTGCCCACAAGCCTCACCCTGGCTTTGGTCAACTGAGTTATTCCCTCCAGACTAACCTTAGTATCCTGCCAGTCCCAAATTCACCCCCAAATCATCTTCCTGCAGGGACCAGGCTCTCATACTGGACTCTCACAGAGAACATGTTAGGTTCATTGCCTTTACAGAGAAAATGAAACACTCCAACCTGTCAGCTTTCCAGAAGCACAAACTTTATTGAAATGACACAGTACTGATGATTTACAATGAAGACAAAACAAGTTTATTAGCAAAATTGAAAAACTTCAATTCTGTTTTTTCATGGGAGCTGTCATTCAGGTGCTCACCCTTCAGTTCTCTATAGGAAGGTCTCCTTGGTAAAACTACACTGCAGCACATCATGGTGAATGAAGTTCACCTGAAGTTCTTGGCCCATGGGGGAGAATGGGAGCACTTTGGTAAATGAATGGTGAGAATTTGGTTCTGGAAAATGGGCATGTGGGGGAGTAGGAAGGTTGCTTTCCTCAAGAACCTCTACAAAAATGAGCCAATGGCCTGTTCCAATATTGCAATTCCAATGTTCAAAGCTGATCATTATTACAGCACGTACGTTGTTTTCAGCTATTTCATTTAGAAAGAGAATAAAGTGTTAGTGAGCCTACGAATCTAATATCTGTAGTATTACCAATTGCAGTGCTTGCAATTTTAGTTTGTCTCATGGTATTTAGTGATGTTTTTAAAGCTCCAACTATTGGGATCAAGAGGTTACATGAGAATCCAAGCTCGTTTTAAGAAAAAATGTCTAGCCCTCATTTTTGCAGAGAAAAACTTGAAAAAATGAAGTTACGGCAGCGTAAAGTTCTGAAACCAGAAGGCAAGTAAAAAGAACCCAAAATATATTTTAAAAACAAAAAGCTTTTTGATTTTTAAGCCAATCTCATCATTTGTGAATGCTTGGGATCGGCAATACCATATCTGAAATTTGCAATATATTAAAAAAATGAGTTTTGCTCTGTTTCATTGTGATAAAATCCTGTGGCACTTCTGAAAATTTTCCTAAGAAACTTTTTTTTTCATGTTTTCTTGAAACTGATAGCCCAGCACAATGTAGTGTGTGACAACAGAGCCTTGTAATGAGGATGGAGTCTCAAGCCTGGACATACATGATGAGTAAGAGGATAAATGTGTTTAGTTTCATAGAAAAAAATATCTGGTTTAATGGGGAAAATTGTTCCATTGTGATTCAAAATATTGAAGTGTCTGTGGACTGCTTCTATCCATCTAAATGAAATCTGAAGAGAAACTATTAAAAAGAAAGAAAAAGTGAAACGGAACTATACACTGAATTGCTGCTTTGCAAAAGCACCTTTAATTATTAGAATATAACACTTCTTTCAGCTGAGCAAACATAAGGTTGAGTGAAACAGGCTGATGAATGGGGCCTTCAGGTTTTAAAATTAACCTACAAGCAAGGGATGAGAAGTAAATGGGGGTGAGCATTGACTTTATCTAAACGACTTTGAAATAGCTTTTGGCGTTTGCTTGAGTCTGTCTTCTACACCTTCTACAGGATGAGCATTTGTCTTTTTATAGCATTTACTGAGACTCTATTGCATTTAAGAGATTAGGAGAAGAGCTGGTTAAGCCATTTCAAAGAATAATTGGAGATGAATTCAGTCACTTTTCCTACTTTCAAATTATCCATGAAAAGACTTAGTTGTTTACAAAATTGAGGCCCTGAACCTGCAACTGGATCTGCTAGTTCAGAACATTGCACCTGTTAGGAGCTTCATCTAAGTCAAAGAGACTCTACAGGGGGTTTGTGATGGCAGATGTAATTGCAGGTTCTAGGGGCTAGTTCAGTTATGCTAAATTATCTGACTGTTACAGCAAAATATTTCTGTAACACCCACCGCTGCCACCTGATAGAGTATCCCCAAAGACAGCGCTTACTGGATTTGACAGGGGGAGGAAGTGGAGGATGAGGAGAAATATAAGGGGGTCAAAGATCTTGTAGGTCACACATAGGGAGCTGGGGGGGTAAGAGAAGGAAGAAAACATGGGGGCGAGAGGAATATCTGACTGGGGTGAAAGGGAGAATGGAAAATGGAGAAAAAAGATGCTGCAAAGTTCAGTATCATATGTTTCATCTTTTAGCTGTTCCAAACCTTTTGAGGATTGCCTCCCACTAATCTGGCTGCATGGGAGGCATGCCAGTCCAAAATTAGAGACCGGTAGTGCCATAGTAAACTGAACATACAATAAATAGTAAGTACAGAATGCCTCTTCACTTTCAGTTTTTCCAAGAACTGCATAAAAGAAAAATGTTAGATTTAAAAATAATCCTAGAGCATTGGTGGGTGTGGTTTTTTTGTTTTGTTTTTTTTTGTGTGTGTGTGAAAAATATTTAAATATTAAATCAATCATTGTTGCCATTTTATCAGAGACTTTCCTTGATTATTGTCATTCTCCATTATTTCTATTAAAGAGACTAGATTAGCTCTAATATCTGAATTCTTTAATCTATATCTAGCCGAATACATAAGAGATCATAACAATGTACTGTATATTTTAATATACATTTGGAGCCAATGTAGTAACTGAGATTGAATCAATATCTACTTGGCCACTAGAATGAGAGATTATGGGGGAGTGGATTACCATGGTTAGATCAATAGAAATGTTCTGAAGTAAACTCAAGTTCTGTTTATCTGCCAGGCATTATGCTATTTCCTTTTATCTAGTATCCTTTTACTATCAGGAAAAGGTCAACATTCTTATCTCACTGTAAATTTGAGCCTATAGCTGGCATCCAGACTCATTGGCTAAATCTTCCTCTACTCTGAGGCTGTGTGAATTCAGATTCCAGTTCACCATGATACTGAAGTCTTTTGATCCCTGGCTCACTGGTAAAAAGAGGCTCATTGGCAGTGTGCCTCCTGTGCAGGAGGGGAAAGTAGAGAGAGGTGGAGGATAAAAATCAGAATCAGTGTTCTTTGGACACCAGACGCCTCAAAAAAACAAAACAAAAAACAACAACAACAAATAGCTTGATTCATGAGCATTTGCAGGAGACATAAAAAACAACAACAAAAAGAAGTAACCATGTGCTTTCAGGTTTTCCTCCAGCTTGCATTCCTATTGCATCCTTCAATTCCTTCTCTTCATGTGACTCTCTACCTGCATTTTGAATGTAGGGCTTGTCTGCACCACAGCAACATGTCAGGGAACCTACTTGTGACCCACCCATGCCTAGGGTAGACCACCTGAAAATGCCAAGGTCAGGGCAGGCTGTAAAAGGAGAACAGATTCTCCCAGCCCTGGTGGGTAACACTGATGTTAGACTTCCCAAACAGCTACAAACACTGGTTATGAAGAATCTAAAACAAAATATACACAGCTCCCTTTACTGCATTTCAGTCTCTGGCTTCCAATTAGTCACTAGGTCCAGTAAAGAGATAAGTCACTTAAAAGTTTATGCTCTTTACCAAAAAGGTTCTTCTGATTCCCAAAGGTCAGCCACATTACCAGACCCTCATGCGTTTGTATCTTACCCAAATTACCATGGTGCCAGCCAATCCTTTAGTAATTCAAACTGAAGGTTTATTATAAAAGGAAAGAACCTATAAGAGAAATGTTAAATTGGTCAAAGCAATCACAAACATACAAATGATTTGAAATCCCATAAATATCAGGTTTCCAGTAGAATTGTGGAGTTTGCAGGCTTGTACAATCCATCCGGTGTACATCCAGTACCTGGATGGGTCTCAGTCCCCTGTTTCACAGCTTCAGTTGTAGATGAGTCGATCCAGACTCCAGAAGTAGGTGAAGACTGAAGACAAAATGGATGTGGTGCAGCTATCTTTTATGTCCCTTGGCCTTTCCTATGCTGCTTGTGGAAATGTACAGAAATAAGATGGAGACCAGAGTCACATGAGTAAGTCCTGGTGACTCTCCAGGTTTAGCCCCTTGGCGCTTTCCTTGGGCTTATTGTATCTTTGAGTTCCCTTTAAATAATATCATAAATGGTCCTCCTAATCCGGCCAGCATCACACTACTTACAATGCGGTTGTCCCTTGATACGTTTTAGAAAGTTCTATCTTGCCATGTAAACAGAATCTAGTGGAGCAGATCATGCAAATTACAATATTTATATCTGCACAGGTGCCAGGGAACTCTGTGATGCTCCTTTTTGAAGACCTGCCCTTGTATTCTTTCATTTGATGGGCCAGGGCTTTCCATCATTGCCTCCATCTGCCTCATGGGAGAAAGAGAGTAGTGGCCTTCATACCCTCTGAATCCTCTGGAATCCTTGGGGAGCACAGGGTCATCCATGTGGAGGCATTGAGCCCCCTCTGGCTCTGTTCTCTGACAATGTCTGTCACCCTCACTCTTAAGCATGGAGGCTTGTTTTTCCTGATTGCAACCTCTGACCCATCACTTTCTATGTGTGCATCAGTGGATTCACGGAGTGGACTGATGGGGTAGAAGGAATGCTGTTGTGGAGGCAATTGAACCCATTTCCCCTTTTTCTGCATGGGGAGAGTGAGCTCTGCAATTATACCCTTAAATGAAAACAGCACACTTTTTTGATTTTTCACCTGTTCTGTTTTAGAGTAGACTCAATAAACTCACTTTAAATAAAACAGTTAACTAAATACTTAGTGCAGACCTCACACAGTTGTTGCAGTGGCAGATACGGGAAACTTTGGTGTGTTACAACACACAATTCTGAACCAAACCCTTGACAGCTGGAATGTTGCTACTGTCAAAGGTGAACCAATTCCAATGCTGGTGGCAAAAAGCACTAATATGCAACAGTATAACATTACCCTATATTGACGGCACCCACCCGGAGCTTGTTAACATGCATCAGCCTTAGTCTTGGTGTAGACTGCGCATTACTTCTAGGTACCCAACTAAACACACCTGCCAAAAATGCCATTGTGCTGTCCTTTTGGATTTTGAATTAGTTGCGGTGATCTATTTGTATTTGTGGCCTGGGGCTTATTTATAGAGATACCTTAATATCTAGATGAGAAACCACCTCCCCATTGAAAAGTTGCAGTTGGATCAGAGCACAGTAGCTTCTCTACAGGGCAACACAGATCTCTAAGAATACAGTATTCCACCCACATTATTGACTCAGATCTGGTATTAAATATTTGCTCTCTATTTCAATCCTCATCTTCAAAGACCTCCATGGAGCTGGTCTCAGTTGCCTGAAGGACAGCTTCACCTTGCATTATCATGATCTCCCTCAACTCCATTGAAGTAACAGAACTGTAAACTTGAAGAGCAAAACTCATGTGCGGGAGATAGATTTCTCTGCAACTGGTGTCCTGATACAATACCATAAACAAACCTGGATGGATAGATAAGGAACTGCTAAGACTGATGAAGTAGGAACATGAATTGTAGCTGGCAGAACAACCTAAGAAACACAAGACTCTTCAAGGAAGATTTAAAAAAAATACAAACTGGGCTTGTTCTAGTATTGATGGTTATTTGGATGGTATGCAGCATATTGATTACACACTTCATTTGTGGGTCCTGCAGTTCAGATAATACTTGGACATCTGGTTCTGAATATCATCTGGCTTAAATCTCAGCCTGATCCCACCTCCCTCCAGTCCCTTATCATATGATTCCCTCTCTTAATCCAAATTCTTTGCTGACTTTGTATTACTTCCAGGGCAGAGAGGCAATCCAGTACCCTTTTCACCTCCCTGATTTTCAGTATCATCAGGAAATGAGGGGCTAGCCCACTCCTCCATCCTGCATCTAATGGGCAGATTCATTCTGGGGCATCTTGCCCTCTTATAGTTAAAGGGCAGGGAGAAGGGCTGTTTTCAGACCTATTGCAGCAGGTTGGGGGGGGGGAATAGGGGTGGAAAGGAATAGCCACAGCTAAAGTAAGTGTGTGCAGAAAAAGGTCACCCATAAGTCAGCTCTAGAAATACAAAGGAAAGGGGCATCTAGGCTGGGAAGGGAAAAGGTTCCAGGGCGTGCTGAACTCTTCACCCCTTGCACTTTCACCTGGGAAACTGCTGCTGGGGGCTCTTCCCTCTGCTACAGGTGTGTGAGAAGTGGTTGTTTACTATCTTCTGTTAGAGGAATGGAGGATCTTGGGCAGGAGCACTGGAGTCACCTGAGAGGTGAGATTCACTCTTCCCTTTCCAACAAAGGAACACCAAGGGGTGTTTTTTCCTTTCCACTGCAAGCTTGGGAAGAGAATAAATTATCTCCATCTATAACAGGGGTGTCAAACTCACTTCCTATGGTGGGCCACATTTAAATTAAATTTAGTTTAAGGGGGCCACGCATACCACTAAAACACCTCATACTCTACTCTAAAAACACTCTACACTAAAACACCTCATACTCTACTCTAAAAACACTCTACACTAAAACACCTCATACTCTACTCTAAAAACACTCTACACTAAAACACCTCATACTCTACTCTACTTTACATACTCTACTCTCCAACGTCAAATTTCTCCCGGCAGGGTGAAATTCGGCGGCAGAGTAGGAGAGTGGGACTCACCAGGACTCACAGACTCTACTCTCCACCATGAAATCTCCCTGCAGGCTGTAATTCGGCGGCACAGTGACAGAGTCCAACGGCCTTTTCCTTTTTCACACGAGATCTCGCGGTACCATAAGCTCGGCTCAGAAAAAACTGCCGGGCCGGATAACACGAGGCGGCGGGACGGATTCGGCCCACGGGCCTTGTGTTTGACACCTGTGATCTATAAGCATCTCAGGCCTCTGGTGATCACTGCTTTTCCTGTACCTCTTTCCGAGACCAACTGCAAATCAATCAATCAGGCTCTGCTGCTGTCTCTTGATAGGAACAAGTCCTGAGTTCATTGTTGTATAGCCAAACAGCACTAATAATCATTCTACTGAGCAAAAGGATTATTTGATTGGCCCGTCTCTATGTTCTAGTATCTCTTGTGGGTGTGGAGAGGTGGCAAAAGAGAAAATACTAAGATTGACTAAGCTGTGTCTGTGGGTGATGTGGAGTGACAAGTGTCTCAAACCTGAAAGCCTACCTTTACTTTTGCCTTCCTTTTGATGAGAGCTGAAAGAAAACTGCTGCTTCCCTTTTTGGAGTTTCATGTAAAGCTAAAATCTTTTGAGGCTATCTGAAACTATATAATTTCAGGGGACAATGTAGCCTATCATGCACTTGGAAAGATGGGATGAGACAACTTCCTGGGACATCGTTAGCAAACCAGGGATTGGTAAAATCACAAAAGCCCAGGAAGAATCAGTTTCTCTTATCTCCCTCATTCTCTCCTGCTATATGCAGTATGTGAACTGTCCTGTGACTCTCCTAGTCTAGGACTTAGTCACTATTTTGTGGTGTTAGAAAGAAGCTTCAAATGACAGTGCAAAATGCTGCAAAATGAAAGCAAGCAAAAATGTGAATTTAGGTGAGTGTGCAGCCAGGGGAAATGACCAACCACTTCTTAACCTCACATTTCATTTAGGGTTCATTCTTATTTTTATTAAACCACCTCTTTCTCCCATCACAAGCCACAGTAACACAATTAACACTAACTTGGCACCCTTTGTTAAAAAAATCTCATTAGAGAGGCTGAGGGTCGCTTTTTACCCTTGTGGATGAAGCTTAAGGAACACTTGTAAGACAGCGGAGAGAAGTTTGCCCACTCGGCTGCTGCATATGCTGTAGATGTTCTGTACAGAGAAGACTTCAGTTTCCTGGGCTGTCAATCAGGCTCCTTGTGGAAACATTATATTGGCTTTTTTATTTTTTTTATAAAGAAATTTGCTTCCTCTGTTATAAAGATGATATAATTAGATACTCCCAATCTTCAGTTAATGTGCTGCAAATTAAGTTATGTGAGGTGTCTTTCCTAGATTTATGCTGAGTACTTCTAAAAACACGGTGAAAACAACCCTGCAGTATATCTATATCTTTCCTAATCTACCAAGAAATAGTGAGTGCTCCTAAATGTTAAGCTCCTGGCTAAGTATTTCTGTAAAATGAGTTGATGTGTCATGACTGACTTCCTGTAACTGCCGTGTAGGTCTCTAGCAGCACTCACCCGCTGGCAACCACCCTTGTCAGACTTTTTCAAACTGCTGCTTTGATTGCAGTCTGAATTAGAATAATGCACAATTTTTGTAATTATGGAAGCCAAAGCCAAGTGAGATTTTTCTGGGTCTGAGGTTTTGTTACAAACCTCACATTTGAGTCAAGTCCACCCAAAGTTTTTGAGACTCCCTTAGATGATTTTTGTGACCTTGAATTGCCTTAGGTGAGTCTCAGATTAACCTCAACCATGGATAGGTATTTCCAGGATCATTCAAAACTGAAATTCAGTGTGAACCTCTCCTACTATACATTATCACAGAGCTTCACACAGCTCATGTTATAGGATTTGTTTCTGCACATTTATCATCACCCATCATTAGCATTGGCAGTGTTTCCCTTTCCCCCATTTCATGTTGCATGTTCCTTCAGCAATCTGTGTCATGGTATTTTAATCCTCAGAAATGTTGGTTCTTCTATGCCTTTATTGTTCTAGTAACTTTAATTTAAAATAATATAATGAACATGAATACATGCTGCTAGCATTTATATAGAAGGAGACTATTTTTAGCTGCCCTTTCATTATCTTCCCTCTACCTCTAACTCTGTACTCTAACTAGTATAGCCTGGATTTATTAATTTGGCACATGGCTCCTTTGAAAGATTTTTTGCCCACTAATTTAATGATTAGTCTAGACAATTTGGTTTTTCCAATGAGTCAGTCTGCTGATTTTTCACCTGGTTGAGTCAGCTCATATCTATTCTGCTTTTTCCCAAAAGCTCCTTGTTGTCTGAAATGAAAAACTTTATGAATGGCATCAACTGTCTGTCAGTTTATTCTCTGACAAGCTTTACCTAGGGACATATCAATGCTACCAAATGCTGGTGGTATCTTAGAAAACACGATTTTTAAGTTCTCCTTTCTCTTTATTTCAAGACAAACTATGGGAATTGCCAATTTTGGTAAAATTATTGTTTTATACCCAAGAGGTTAAAGAGAACGAGAGCCAGAAGCATCCTGGGTTTTAATCTGAGATAAACTGCTGACTTCTCTGTGCGACCTTGTGCAATTGGTTTGACCTCCTTCTTTCACCCCATTTAGAATATTGGATTTAAAAAAAACAGTCTTCACTGAAAACCACATTCCACTTCTGAGCTTCATTGTTTGTGATATTTATTTCGATTGGTATCATTTCAAACACTCATACTAACTTCACTGTATAAGCTTTATCTCTGGAAAAAGCAGTCACTCTTACGTTGGTTTTGACCTTTTCGCTGAACTGACTGACTGGGAAGTAAGATCTTAGTGGATCACAGCACAGTATTTATCTGTTCTTAATTTACTGCATGGGTTCCTTTTCACTTATTTACCATCTTTTTGTATCTTCCGGGTGGCATCTAATACATGAATAGTAGCGGCCAATACAATTTGCTTAGCTGCTTGCTATGCAGTTCTCTTTTACTCAATTCACTATAGCTGCTGTATTCTTTTTCTTCAGCTGTCACTATTTCTAAGGCTAAGGCCTTGTCTATGCTAAAAAGACCTAAAATCCCTGTAAACCAGCGCAAACCCCTAAAATGGTTATGCTGCCTTAATATTTACTTAAATAGATTCAGCTAAATTCAGTAATTTATTGAGGCAAGTTAAAACTGATTTTAAGAGAGGATTAAGTCAGTATAGGTGCATCTACATTAGGGATTTGCACTGATTTAACTAGATTGATTTTAAATTAAGTTGCATCAGTTTAGCTAAATTATCTAGTATAATCAAGCCCTAAAACCAGACTATATCATCCATAAACTTCACTACTTCCTCCATCTTCTGGCCTAGTGATCAGGGTACCAGCCTGGGCTGTGAGGAAGCCAGTGTTAATTCCCTGCTCTGCCACAGACTCACGCTGTGGCCATGGGGAAGTCACTTAGTCTCCCCATTCCTCAATTCCATACCTCACAGGTATATTGAGTATAATTACATGTAAGATTATGAGGGGCTCAGATATTATGGTGATGGGGGCCATAGAAGTACCTTAGATAGATAGGATGATTTATCACAGTAAGTCAATTTTTTATGACTTATTCCATTTTATTTGTTTCTAGAAATCATTGCCAGATGGGAGGCAGGGATCTGAAATCATCCTGAAAGGGCAAGGATAAAATGAGAGACAAAGTAGAATAGGCTCATTTTCAAACCACTTACATAGAATTTTGACAAGGGTGATTTAGATAAAATGTTAAATTATACAACAAGATTCTAACCAGAGATATTGTGTGTATGTTTTCTGACATCTTGATAGGGCTAACCACCATCAACAAAATTGCAAGGGAAAAGAGCTATTAACAATGTTACAGCCTGCAGACTTTGGGAAGACTTTGTAGCGCATCAACTAAAGATTAGGCAAAAAAAAAAAAAAAAGTAGAAGGGTTGTAAAAAGGCATCTTGAAATATTAAGGAACTTCTTTTCGGTGGGCTAATATAACTGTTGTCCTCAACTCAGCAGGGCAGTACAGACTTTGCTTCCTGTAGATGGGCAGGATGTGGAAAAGATGAATGTTCGTGCATGAAGTCATTTTATCATCATGTTGTAAAAAGTTAAGTGTACATTCACTACCAGAACAACAGCAACAATCCTTACATATTTATATGCCCAGTGTTTGGAAAATTTGAACTCGTTTTTGGAATTATTTTAGCTCCAGGATTTATTTTCTTCTGATTATAAGACAACCCTTCAGTAGATCCCCACTATCTAGTTTGTATGTAGTTATGAGAGAGGCTGATGAAATGTTGCACTGTTGGGACACATTATGGAACACAGTTAATCCAGACTTACAAACATTGGTAAGTAAATGTAAGTTTTAGCAAAGCTATAGGAAAATCAATTTTTACTGGGGAACATCAGAATGCTTCTAAATGTGTATCTCATTAGACTCATAACCACCTTTTGTATGTTTAAAAACTATTTCAATTGATTATTAAAACAGATTTGCTTAAGGTTAACAACGTAATAGATACAAAGCCATTACATAACTGTTTAAACCTCAGTAAATATGTTGCAAATGTTAACTATTTTTGTGTTAACATAAAGCAGAAGTCTTAATTAATATAAACAAAATAAATGCATAGGAAAATTAATTTAAAGTATGTTTTCAATTTCAGAAAAACTCCTTGTAGATTTTCCTTTATTTTTTCATATCTAGAATCTGAAATAAGCCAATAAGGATTTTCCAAAGCACTGAGAAAAATGCCATGGGAGAAGAATCTTTTCCATTCACATTCATGCTGCCATTTAGTCACATTTCAGCCCATGGAAAAAAACCATTGTAAATATGATTAAACTCCTTCAAGCAGTTCTGACTTAATGGTACTGTAAACTCTAATAGAAGGCAGAGCTCTCTGATGTATCTATGGAATATTTAAGATGGGTGAGGTAATATATTTTATTGGACCAACTTCTGTTGGTGAGAGAGAGAAGCTTTTGAGCTTTCACAGAGCTCTTCTTCAGGTTGAAAGCTTGTTTCTCTCATCAACAGAAGTTGGTCCAATAAAAGATATTACCTCACCTACCTTGTGTCTCCAATATCCTAGGAGTAACATAGCTACAACAACATTGCATATGGGTTATTTATCCATTTCCATTAATTAACATAAAAAGACAGTGACATTCTAATAATATAGTGAAATGACCTTCTCATTTATGATTCACTTTTTTAGTTCAAGCAGAAAATGTGCTTATTTCTAAACCAGAGAGGTAAACTTCACAGTCTGTAGTTTTCTTTGCCTCTCAAATATTTTAAATTGCTGCTAGACTATCTTTCTGTTTAGAATGCTTTCTGATGCACTGATTTTTATGCTATTGTGGGGAATTTAAAACAAGCAGGCTGCAAACCACAATGACTTTGTTGCTTTAAGTTTATGCTGAAACTTAGGAAAACCTGCATTATTAAACCTTTGAGTTTTTTTTTCCTTTTGAAAGTATCATTGCCTCCTGTTAGTGACTTTCACTAAACAACAAACTTCACTTGGCTGCTGAAAAAACAGATCTGCCAGAACAGAGAGGCAGATAGATATGTTGATATTTTATCAACTAAGAAAGCATACACATACTTGGGGACTCATTAACCTCCATCAAGTCACATCTAAAGAATTTTTCTGTTCTTCTCCCTCCCCTCAATTACTTTGAATTTACTGCAAAACTATTTTCTTTTCCATATTATTAAGTCAGAACCCCTTCCCTCCCCCAACTGAAATAAATTTCTCTTTAAATGCAAATTATTTGCTTCTTTCCCCCACATTTGCATAGCAGAAATGCATTTAAGAATGCTTCATAGACTGAGTAGCCATACAGGTGTACATGGGCATTAATCAGAAAATAAACATCTGTCAGGTTCTGCCACCCGTACAATTATGGAGTAGTCCCTTACTCCATGATTAATGCTGTTGAAATGGTAATGGGGACTTCACAGAGCAAAGTTCTGCTGAGTGTGAGTAAGGATTCAGAATCTGGCACTTAGTAAAGGTCTAGGTTGGTAAAAATGGAAGTTAAATGATAAAAGGGCTGGCTAAGCACATGACCTGAGTGGTGTGTCCCATTCCTCGTGCCTATCACTGGGGCTTAAATTCTGTTCTCAGTTATACCAGAGAATATCTGGACCAATTTTTTTTAATCATTCCAGATCTACAGTGCTCCAACAGAAAGCAGAATTTGGTCTTTGAACTTTGCAAATAGAACAGCATTATCCAGTTTTGTCACTAGCTAGCAAAGCTGGAAGTAAACTGGAAGCCTTGTCAGCCAATGCATTTTTACAATGCAACAATATATTGATGTGTCAGGCTCTCAAATTCTCCCAGGTGGGATCCTCCAGGTCAAATGACCTGGCATTTTTTCAGTCAAATCCACAAAATCATGAGGGAAAATGCAATGAGCAAAGCCTTTTAACCTGGGGGGCAGGAGGAGTATTTTTTAGTTTAGGTGATATTCTTCTATCAGAAAACTTCTGTTCTAAACAATATGAAATTGAAATGCTGATCACATAATGTCAAATCCTGCATTCTTTACTCAGGCAAAGCCCCCAGTAGAGTTAATGGAGTTAATGGGTACTTTGCCTGAAATCAATGAGTTTTACCCTGAGTAAGGAATGCAAGGTTTTGCTTGTTGTTGCTAAGACTGAACAGCTTCACATACTTCCTAAGGATGACACTAATTAACAGTTTTTAACATGCCTTTCTTTCCCCAGGAATAGAAATGAGCTGACACTTTATTAGACTGGTGCTGTATTACTATTCCCACTACTGAACATACCGTTGAAGGAGCGGACTTAATTTTTACAGTTATTCTAATAAGGAATCTTTACAAGCATGACAAGAGAGTTGATTAGATAATATTTTACTGATCCTTCTCCACTTAGCTATAAGAGTCCTGGAAAGCCCCTGTAGCATAACACATCAATTTTAATCACTGTCACTTTTTTATTATTTACAAATAGAAATAAAACTATGATTGATTTGTAGGTCTGATCCATTGGCCTTATCTGCACTCGTCTTTTTTGCCTAAATTTTCTACTGTTACTTACACCAGTCTTGCTCTGCAAGCACTAATGTCTATAAGATGTTGGCACTTGATCACATTTTTGCCACCTAGTCATCTGTTCTGAATAGGGTTAAATGACATTGTTATAATGCCAGTAGCCATCGCCTTTTCTATGCTAGACTCCCAACATGATCACCATTGGAGCTCTACCACTTGAGAATGTTAGGGGTGGAAAAAACTAGTGTAGACGAGGCCTTAGAAGAACTGAACTCCTGTATTGCTGTGAAAGTTGTGGGTGTTCAGCACTTCTCAGGATCGGTTCTAGAGGTAATCCAGCAAAAACCAGGACTCACGTTTCCTGTCACTGGTATTTGAAAAGTAAATCATAATTTACTATTAAAATGTTTCCTATCATTTTCTCTACAGTTACTAATCAGAGTTCCATTTTGTATTTGCAATAATAATATATATTTGTAGAATCTTTAATGCCCCCTACAAAAAAAATATCCAAGCACAACTGTACACACAAGAATCATTTCACTCCAATGAAACCTCTCTGGGGTGAAATGTGAACTGTTGTGTACCAGCATTCTCCATACAGAACTCTTTTTAGGAAGTAATGAAGTAATGATGAATAACTCCCAATTAAATCTGTAAGGAAAATGTAGGTCTTGGATTTTCATTCTATATGAAAGGCTTCTCTTCTGGGAGCGTGCTGAGTGCAAAAATTCAGCGTGGATTTGGAGATGAAACAACTGTCCCTCTAGTGAATCACCGACAATATCTTCTGCAGCTTCTTGGATTTTTCTTGGAGGTTTCTCAGCTATGCTTCTCTTGGGAGCTCAGATAAGATCATTACAACACCAAGACATAGATCATGGTAGGATATTGTCACTTCTTGAATAATTGCGAGGATTCAGCAGCACAGTCTGCCCTAGGCATTGTGATATTCTAGCATGACACATACTTATTGTTTGTTTACATGGTGCAGCAGGGAATATACACTAAAGGAGCAATAGAGGGGCCAGAAAGCTGCTGAAGACCTGCTCATCACAGACCAAAAATCTGACAGTTCAGAAAGGCCCAGCATATGCTACAACTATTCTTTAGGCCCTGCATTCCAGTATGTTCTGCGCAAAACTTTTTAAATTCCAGTCTGCACCACAAATTGGACTATTATTTGTAACTAGTATCCTTGTATTGCATGCAGCGCCTGAATAGTGAAGCAGGGAACAGAAATTGAAGAAGCAAAGTGAAGACCAGCAGGTGGCAACCCCAAAGGGAAATCCGAGAACAAATTTCACAAAACACCTGCATTGTAGAATCACTAGCTCTTCTGAAGTTGCTCTTCTGAAGCAAGCTCTCCTTGATCAGTCCCTTTGTCCTTCTAGGATATTATAATATACACATAGAGGTAGAAAATAGATTTATGGAAGCTCCCTAGGGGCTCAGTCTAATGCCCACTGAAGTCAATGGAAAGATTCTAATTGACTTCAATAGGTGTTAGATTAGGCCCTAAATCTTCATGTGTATATATTGTTGTAATGGGATCTATAAGCCCCATTCAGGACCTAGGCAGGAGGGGTGGGAAGCCTTTTCTACCTGCAAGCAAGCAGACTAGTCATACCCACCCGCAGAGTTGCCAGTCATGGAGGCAGGCACTCACAGCTGGGCCCCATAAAGGAACCAAAGCCTAATATAAAAGAGGGAGGGCAGCAAAGGGGAGGGGAAAGCAGAAAGCTTTGAGACAACAGAGTAGGCAGGCAGCTTCCCTGAGCAGTGCTGCAAGTCGGTGACATGCCTGCAGGCCCTAAGAAGGGAGACACTGAACCAAGGAACCACTCTGAATAGGCAGAAACTGAGAAGACCAGTGAGCACAGCAAGGGGACCACAGAGAGTCCTCCACCAGGAGACTGTGACACATGGTACCAGAAGTGGGGACTTCTCGATGGGGACCCTCCTGCAGAAAAGCAAAAAAGGGGACAAATTGGAACCCTACCTCCTCCACCCTCCCCCGCTGGAGGTAAACCAGCTCTTGAAATGGCTCGCAGACTCACAAGCCCAGCAACACCAAAGGCAACAAGAGTTGTTGGAACCAATGGCAACCCACTAGCAACAGCTGCTGCAATGGCTGGCTGAGATGATACCGCTGGTACTGGGCAGGTGCCTGCAGCCATAGGGTCCAGCCCTGCTCCCAATACAGGGGATCGCCCCAACCCCTACACTCCCCAAGATGATGACAGAGGATGACCCTGAGGCATTCCTGACCACTTTTGAAAGGGTAGCCACTGCATCGAACTGGCCTGTGACCCAGTGGGCAATCTGCCTTGCCCCACTTCTCATCGTGGAAGCCCAAGCAACTTAGAGAGGACTAGATAACATGGCGGCACAGGACTATGTGCAGATATAGGCATCCATACTAGACAGGCTAGGCTAGAATAAAGAGGCTTACCAGTGCCATTTCTGCCACAAACACTATCCCCCCAAGCCCAGCTCCATGCATTGGTCCAAAGGTTAAAGGACACTTGCTAAGACCAGAATCCCAAACGGGGCCCCAAATAGCGCAACTCATAGTGCTGGCACTATTTATACAGATTTTTCCGCCTGGGGGACAAGACTGGGTCTGCCAACAATGGCCAGTGATACTAGCAGAGGCCATTCACCTAATGGAAGATTATATGGCTGCTCAAATGGTTCGGAAACTCCTTGCTGAGGCTAAGACAATACCTGGTACACCTAGAAAGGGAACCAGCTGAAGGCCGAAAAGGGATGGTCCCCCCCTTGGAGGGAGCTCTAAAAGTTCTGGATTCCAACCCAGCATATGGGTAATACCTGGGGTAACACCATGACACTGGGCCTGTGAGGCAGATTGCTTCACGGCAGTAGGGACACACCCTTACAGACTCAGTGGCACCCTGTCCCTTGCCTACGCAGGAGCAGGGGCCTCCGCAACGCTGAAGGAAACTGACACAGGCCCCGGGCGATGGGGGATCAACACAACAGCCTACTACTCCTGTTGGCAACAAGGCCATTGGTCTCAAGACTGCCCCTACATAGAGTGCAACTTTGGGCAGGTTTGGACTGGAGAGCCTTGATCCTGTAAGAAGAGCCTAAGAGGACTCTCAATCCCCGTAAAGGTGGAGGGTCAGAAGACCCTGGTCCTCATCGACTCTGAGTATGACCGGGAACAGATAGCTGAAATGGTGGAAAAGCCAAAGAAGGGGAGAATCCCCATCAAATATATGGCAACATATCACCATGCACCAGCACAACAATAAGACTGACCATGGATGGATGTCAAGACCACCTGAGAGTCTGCATATCCCAGACCTCACCTGCCCCATGATACAAAGTTGGGACTGGCCAGATTTCCTGGAGTTCTTACAGATACTCCCCTTGATAGTGGAGCCTGAGGAAGATGACCCTATGGAGACAGTCAGGGTTCTGTTCCCATTTAAAACCTGGATCTCCTTACTTCATGACCTAAGACAGGAAAATCCCAAAAAGAGAAATGGATAGCAAGGAGGGAACGGTTGGAAGTGAAAGAGGCAACCGCTTCTGTGGGAATGATGGAAATTGTAAACAATCGAGTCGATAACAGGGACACAGACAACCCTAGGCCAAACACACAATGCCCCCTGCATTTCCACCTGTAGAAGCTAACCAGCTTCTCAGAATTCCAGGTGAAGCCAAGAAACAAAAAGACTTTGAGCTGTGCCTTCGAGCAAATAGTGGTGATAGATGACAAAGAGGTGGACCCACTGAAAACATGACTACCCATATTTTGCCCTTGGAGCAGATTTGTTGTATCCTGTGGAACAGGACACACCACACACAAGAGGTACAGACACAGCTGTTGGTGCCACGTGTATACCACAGTGAATTATTACATTTGGCCTATGCAATACCAGGTGCAGGGCATCTAGGGAAGGATAAGACATAATCCAGGATCCTGGCCCGATGCTTTTGACCCAGGGTCTTCAAGGAAATTGAGGATTTTTGCACCTCATGTCGAGAGTGCCAATTAGAGGGTCCCACTGGTCCCACTAATACCTCTCCCCTTTGTAGAAATTCCTTTTGGAAGAGTACAGTTTAACCTGGTGGGGCCACTAGAGAAAAGCACTCTGGGGCACCAGCACATACTGGTTTTCATGGACTACACCACCAGGTACCCAGAGGCCCTTATCTCTACACTCCACAAACGCAAAGATGATAGCCAATGAACTACTAAAAGTCTTCCCTAAAGAAGTCCTAATGGACCAGGAAATGAATTTTACCTCCAGGCTAATGAAAGAGGTGTGGAAACTACTAAAGGTCAGACCCTTACACATGTTTGTGTATCATCCACAGACCGACAGTTTGGTAGAAAGATTTAACAAGACTCTCAAGGGGATGCTCAAGAAATTTAGCACACAGGATCCCCGACACTGGGATCAGCTACTCCCCAATCGTTCTTCGCCACCAGGGAGGTACCTCAGGCTTTGACAGGGTTTTCACCATTTGAACTGTTATACGAACGGTGCCCAAGGGGTATCCCCGACCTAGTGTGGGAGGCCTGGGAAAGCCAGACACCCAGAGCAAAGAATATAGTACAGTATGTCCTGAAGTTACGGGAACAGCTGGAGGCCATGGGTGCATATGCTAGAAGAAATCACAAAGAAGCACAAGTGTGGCAATAGGGCCGAGCACATATCTTCCAACCAGGTGACTGGGTCTTGTTGCTATTCCCCAGCACTGAGTCAAAGTTAATGGCTAAGTGGTAGGGCCCTTATGAGGTGATGAAGCAAGTGGGGGATAATAGACTACTTAATCAGGCAACTTGGTAAGAGCAAGGAACAACAGGTATATCAGATAAACCAGTTGAAACCTTGGAAAGACTTTTTATCACCCGGATGAACCAGCACTAAGACCCTGAGCTGATGACTGCTTAATGGGGGATGGATGGGAATCGATATCCCTTGGCCTGACTTTGTGCTGAGAACTAATAGAGCAGGCACTTAACTGGTGGTGACTTTTCCTCAGAAGGGTTAAGAATACCTGTGGGAGACGCTTCTAGCCCAACACAACATCAGAACAAAACCAGGTAAAGTAATACAGGAAGGACTTTGCCCTACCCCCAAGAGGTTGAGGAGGGCTGTCAGGAGAGAGATTTTTACTACATTGGCGCTTGCAGTAATAGAAGAGACTCAGAGCAATTGGAGATGCTCCGTAGTGCTGGTCCCTACGGCTCTCTACATTTTTGTATCAATTTCCAGAAGGTGAACCTGATCTCTAAATTTGACACCTACCCCATGCCACATTTAGACAAACTGTTGAACCAACTGGGGGAAGGAAGCTCGATACATCACCACTTTGGATCTCACAAACGGGTATTTGGCAAATTCCCTAGACTCCGGAATCTTGGGAGGAAACAGCCTTTTCTACATGCCTCAGCCTATTCCAGTTCAGAACCATATCCTTTGGGTTGCATGGGTGGTGACTACATTCTAACATTTGATGGACCGAGTACTGCAACCACAGTTAATACACGGAGGCATATTTAAATGACATCATAATCTATAGTAGGGATTGTAACTTGCATCTAGACAAAGTGGCTGCCATCCTCCATTCACTAAGGAATGCTAGGCTAACAGCAAACACCACAAAATGTACAATAGGAAAAGATGAAGTCTGTTACTCAGGGCATATGGCGAGAGGAGGCCAAGTCCACCAATTAATAGGCACGGTCCATGCCCCACAGGCATACAAGAACCCTACGACCAAAAGACAGGTGTGGGCCTTCCTGGTTTTGGTAGACTATTACAGCCAATTCATACCAGACTTTGCTATGATAGCAACCCCATTGATCAATTTAACTAAGGACGCCGCCCCCTCGGTGGGTATGATGGACACCCAACTGTGAGAGCACTTTCCAAAAACTCAAAGCCATGCTCTGTGAACAGCCGGTACTGTTCAACCCAAACTTTGAAAAGGAGTTCATGTTGCAAACAGACGCATCAGAAGTCGGGCTGGGGGCAGTCCTCTTACAGGAAATCGACAGAGAGGAACATCCGATCGTCTGTATCAGCTGGAAGCTCTTCCCTCGCTAAAACTCAGTAACAGAAAAAGAATGCTTGGCTGCCAAATGGGTGACAGAAAGTCTACGATACTACTTACTGGGAAATGAGTTTGCTCTGGTTACCGATCATATGCCCCTGTGCTGGCTAAATGTGATGAAGGACGTGAACCCAAGGATTTATGAGGTGGTACCTATCACTATCACTACAACAATACGCCTTCTGAGGACAACACTGGGCCGGGAGGCTACACAGTTTAGAGTTGTCAATTTTGGAGGCAGATACTCACAGCTGGGCCCCATAGTGGAACCAAAGCCTAATATAAAAAAGGGAGAGCAGTAAAGGGAAGGGGGATGCAGAAAGCTTTGAGACAGCAGAGTGGCAACAACTCTGCTTCAGGCAGCTTCCCTGAGCAACGGCTGCAAGGCTCCAAGAACCAAGGAACTGTCCCGAACAGGGACAAACTGAGAAGCCCAATGAGCACAGCAAGGGAATCACAGAGAGACTCCTCCAGGAGACTGACAAGTGCCTAATAACGTACTTTACTATCTCTTTTCTGCACCAGCTCACTGTTTTTATATATTGTATGCAGTCAAAAAGGTCTATAATATTTTTTCAGTACTCTTCTTGGTCTTGCTACTTTTTGGCTTTGTCTTTTTTATTCATCTGTGTAGCATTATTGAGCATATGGGGTAAGGTGGTGATCATGACAGAAGATAAGAAATAATTAATCCCTCTCCAGGAAAAACATGGGAAGCTTAAGTAGGGAAGGAAATATGCCTGCTGCCATATGTGTAAGGTCAACTTTTTAAAATGTGAACATGGGAGATGAGAGGGCTGCTTTTTAGGTGTCCTCCCTCTGTATTATCCGCTTTTCTAACTGTTCTTTTCTCATCATGATCTTTTCATTATTTTCTCTGCTTTGACATTCTTGGCCTTTGTAAAGCAATTTCCTTCCCAAAGTCCTTCACCCAATTTGTTTCCAGGAACAGCAACAACAATAATAGGAAAAAATACTACTTTAATAGCAAGTTTGGGGCCAAAATCAGTTTTCTGGGACTCCAGTGCAATTCTCCTTGATTTCAAAAGGATTTGCACTTACGTTGCTGAGGGAAAAATCTAGCCTCTAGCATGGCCATCCACCTAGAAGTGTAACTACAACAAGCAGCTGTCTCAAAATAAAGGCAGCCCTTATTTATATTTCAAAACTGGGCGGGAACAACTCTTGCACAGTCTTCCAAGTTCTCTCATGTTGTGACTGACTGTTTCTTTGCATATAGTGGCTTTGCATATAGTATCCTTTGCATATACGTCAGATTGTGACCAGGTAACACAACCAGCAGAATGGCAGGGCAGTGTTGCCTAATGGCCAGATTCAATAAATCAGTCCTCTAATCAGGACAGCGTGGCCCAATGATCAGAGTCAGTAAGGCAACCCTGTAATCAGGGCAGGGGGCCCAGTGGCCCATTGGGGTTTTGGGGGGTGCCACCTAGGAGGTACAGTGCCCAGGGTAGGGGAGCTCAGGCCCTCCCTACTCCTTCGAGCCCCAGCCCAGGGCCCTGTCAGTGAGAGGGGTTACACTTCACATGTCAGCAGATCCTCCTGAACCATGCTACATGGTAACCTGATTTGCCCCCTGTGACATCGTTCAAGCCCCCTGAGGTACTTTCTACCCTCTCGTCAGTGGCAACACTCCTTGATTCTCCATAGCATCTGGGGTCCCCAGGCAGTGTGACTCCTAGCAGCCCTGTCTCTCCTTGGGGCTTATCTGGCAGCTCAGGATTCATCTGGGGGTTTGTCCTGGCTTGGTTCCAGGGTTTGTGTCTGTAGCAGCTTCCTGGAGAGAACCAATGAGCCGCATCCTTCCTAATCAGCAGCAAACCCTAACTGAATTGGGTTGCTGCTTTTTATATCCCCCTTCCACGCTAGGCATGCCCAGCAAAAGTGGAGGGGCATGGTCTCTTCAGCCTGCAGTGAGTCCTTAACTATCTCTAGGCCAGAACGGGGCTGATAGTCCCATCACACCTCCCAAGGGGCCATTGTACTGATCAGGATCAACAGAGAGCCTAGTGTGCTGTGGCCCTGGTCCACACATCCCTCCACCTGGTTTAGGGCATGAGGATTTAGGGTAGAGCTGGCTTAATTGGCTTTATATCCCTTGACGATTTCCCCACAGCTAGCAAGTAGAGTTGAAATTTACCCATCACATTGGCTAGTCTGCTCCACTATCCTTGTTCCTTTCAGATTGCTCATTTCACTGTATTTACTGTTGGTCTGTCCCATCTAGTTTTAAATGTCCCTTTTGCATTCTGATGATATGCAATGAAAACTAGATTGTTCGGCTATCTTTCTTCAAATGAGCTGTTAATAAAGGGTCTATTCAAATATCAAAGCCAGGTACAATCATCATAAACTGATTTGTCAACTGAACATGCAAAAGCAATGAGGAATAAGTCATTAGGTGATGTAACGACACTTATGTTTGAGTTTTGGGCAGAGGTTTGAGGGAGTCCTTGTTTTAGACAACGGGTTCACCTATGTATGGCTATGCTGTGGCATTTTGTGTACCATAAATGTTGACTGCTGTGATTGATTTACATAGGCCGTACTGGATTTAATGTAATCTTGGACAGCATGGTGGATCAAGAGAGCACAGTATTAAGGGTATGCATAGGGAAAGGTGGATAGAAAATCTTCTACTGCCTATACCTATGTGTAACCTTAATGGGGAACAAAATGTTTGAAGGTGTTTAGTTAGTAAATATACACTATTGCTTTGATTATCTTAAATATCTCATTAACATTGTCTCACTTTATTTAAATTAGAAGGTTCTAGGCAGAAAATACAAAAATATTAGAAACCTGAGAAAACTAATCCTTTTGAGAAAAAGAGAGAAAATACGGTATCTAGAAATAAAGCTGGACATTTTAAAATCTTTCCCTTTGATTACTTCATAACTGGTGTGTTTGGTTTTTTTTTTTTTGGTCATACATACTTCTTACCCTTTCTGTACTCTGGACTTCATTCTTTCAAGGTAGAGCCTTTGCAGATTTTCACAGCCACTACCTACTTGAAACAGCAGCATATGCAGTTTATTTTTTCTTTGTTGAGAAAAGGGCTTACAGGGAAAACTTTATGGTTAGACTCTAAAGAAGTCCTGTTTTGTTTCTGCTTTCTGCCTGCAATAGCAGATTTAGAAAGTCACTTCCATCTACAGACAATGAATACTATCAACATATCCCTCCCAAGAAAGGAGTTTGGGTGTAAAACAGAAACCTGTTTGTAAGTTAAGCAAATCATGTTGGCAGTGCATTTGCATTTAAGAGTCAAACCTTTTCCCATTGAAATTAATAGCAAAATTCCCACTGATTTCTATGGTACAGGGTTAAATGCTTCACTGAGCACAATGTTCTTACTCTGTTGGAATATATTCTTAATAATATTAACAATATAATAAAGAGAATAGTTAATGTCTTTTTTCCTTGTAAAACTTTTTTGTTAACTTACTGCTCAGAATTTTTTTATCTTTTTGTTTTTTTCAAATATTTATTACAGTAAGAAAAGACTAAGCTGTGGAAGAATTAAAAATGACAATATTTCTTTCTTTCATAAGAAAAAGGTAAGATTTCAAAAATGCCATTTTCCAGGTGCTTATTTTTAGCACAACTATGAAGTAATTTAAGTTCCCAAATATTGGCAACATCTCATTCAAATTTATTCCAATCTTCACAATCTTGGCTACATAAAAGCCAGCACTTTAAAATTCATGATCCTTTTTGATTAGCTGACATGATGAGTCATCAACCAAGCGCTGTGTGTGCCATTGTGCTGACCTGTTCTGCATTAGAGAAGCTCCGGCCACATTTCATTTCGTGGCAGTATATTACAGCTGTACGTGCTTCAAGACACCTGATTTCAAATTATCTCAGGTTTTTTTTCCTGCTTCTTCCCATCGAAAATTGGAAACTCCCCAGTTTCCATTGGGGGTTGGCTTTTTGTTCCCTGGTTTTCTGGTCTCATGTAACTAACTGCACATGAAGTAATATTCCCACATGCATGTATTATTTACAGTGCTGTGATCAATGCAGTTAACCACAGCTTTTCTAATGAGGATATTTTGGACCTTTCAGCAGTCCT
Source organism: Mesoclemmys tuberculata (assembly GCA_007922155.1). Lineage (NCBI taxonomy): Eukaryota > Metazoa > Chordata > Testudines > Chelidae > Mesoclemmys > Mesoclemmys tuberculata. Next base: position 78,014,486 of record ML675601.1, read on the forward strand.
CCGAGGGAAAGTAGATATGAATTGATTGTTGCTTACAACAGGAAGAAGACAGATGATGAATTTAGCTCTGGTGTAAAGGATCAGTCCAGCTTCATGAAGGACACAGTTAAAGAAAAACTGTATCTGAGATGTCTAAAAGCAATATGGACTAGTTAGATACATTGCAAATTATTAAATTTTTCAAATCATCAAGTAAGTGAGCTGCCAACTATAAAAAAAAACCCACAAAGATGAACCTATGGAAAGGCCCTAGAGAATTCAAAACGGATTTAAGTTGGTATAGAAATTTAAGAGGATTCTATAGAAATACATTCTGTAGGTTATTAGAGTAATAGAAATTGATATCTTTTGTCTATAGATATTTGGAACCATTCTTTAGAATTGTATAACAAGGATCTAACTTTCTATTAAACTGTAAAGGATGATCCAAAAAACCTAAAATATCAGGGAAATAATTCTGTTATTTCTGTGGGACTTTTCCGTAGGCTTTTCCTATAGCACTCTTATTTTCACAACTAAAGATGATATAATTATTTATAATTTATAATGTACTACTCATTGTAGTAGAGTTAGTAAAAATAACTGTCTTAGTAATACTGTCTGAGATCTCGCCACAGCTCATTGCTGTTATGGTAAATTTTTTTGCTGAGAAATAGGTAAAGAATGCTATCACTGTATAAATTCTAAGATATGTACATTAGTAAAATTCTATTGTATATTGAAAACTTAATTACTAAAACAATATTTACAAATAAGTGCTACTGAGTTAATATCTACCTAACACTGAATGGCTCTCGTAATTCTAAGTGAGATCTGCCTTTTAGTAACTTTTCTCAACAGGAAATCCAATCTGATGATGGGCTCAAAGCACAGGAAATGTAGCTATACATTGATATATGCTTTAGAAATGAAAATAATAGCTTCAGAAAGTTGGGAAACATTCAAAATGATTGTAAATGCCATTATTTGGCTTATTTTAACAGTGGCAATTTATTAATTTAGGCCCTGGTTCATTGAGGTAATTAAGTATGACTGAACTTGGTCCTGCAAAGACCGTTTAAATTCAATACAAACAGGACTTGTGAGATAATTAAAATGTATGGTACACAGCAGCTTGCAATATTAACTTGTTTCCCCCTCTTTTCAGGTCTTGAATATAATACACACTGGACAAGATATACAGATTTCTGTCAGTGCAATGAAAATTAACCAAGTCACATTAGCAGCAGAAAATCTTCAAAGGTACAGAAATTAAACACTTAACCAGTAATCAATTAAACCAAACAAGCCACAAGCATTTGCAGCATAACCTAGGTATTAAGTTAGGTCAATAATTAAACAGTAGTAAATCTTCTGTAGGTTCTATCCTGTCAAACTTTAAAGGCTCAAGACTAAGTCAAGGACCCTTAATGTTGTAGTGAACCAGTAAATGATTACAAAAGATAGCTGAACAATCCCAATTTTGTTACTAACATTATTTTCAATACATTAAGAAATTATTTCTTTTGTTTAAAAATAACGTGAACAAAAGGTATGCCTCTAGTCCTTATGAAAAGGACAGATTTCATTTTATGAAGGCCAAAGATAATCATGGCAAGATAAATGTTTTTTTTCCCTGAACGAAAAGATGTCTACGGAACAAAAGTAATGGTTTGTTTTTTCTAGTTTGTGTGAAGTCAGTGATCATAAAAGCAAGCAACCAATATCACTGCATGCAGCTGGCCATAGTGCAGGCAAGCGCTGTGTGAACTGTCTCATACAGTTGTGCCAATGCAACTCAGACGAAGTCTTGGATGACTGTGAAGCAGATTCTGCCTAGCACAGCAAATTGCATGGCAGTTTTGTGATGTGGGAAAATGTGCATTAAGGAACTAGGGTGAGACTATCGAATCTTATTTCTCAACCTGCCAAAGTCAAAATACAGAACACATTTTGGGACTGTGTGATACAATGGGAGCCACAAGTCATGTTATAATCCAACAAGCTTAAAATGCTCTGAGATTAATTTCTTCAGCATTAATTACATTTCCTGTCATCTCGTTTACATGAATTACTATTTCTGGTGAAATAATCTGCAAATATATGGGAGATAATAGCAGGTTTAAGAGGGTTAGAAAGAAATTTATGTATAAAAAATTGAGACAGCTAGTAATGAAAGGCAGTTGGGAGGAATCAAATGTATTTTACATGTGATCTCAACTGTATTTAAATCCAATATTTTTAGAAGTATAAAGCTAGTCATGGCATTTATTCACTAGCCTTATCTTTAGTTCTTCTGCCTCTCCACTGTATATTACAGCAATAGGCTTGAGCTCAACATTCCGATCCGTTTCTTGAACCCTTCAAAGTTCAGGGGATTTGGGATGAAGATCTGGTGTGGAACCCATTTATATTTTATATATTAACTAACCATGTATTTTTTTTCAGAAAATTAGGTTGCTGGTTCCTCAGGCAGCATATCATTATAATTATAAAGAACATAAGACTATTCAGCCAATCAGATCAAGCGCTTGGTGGATCTTTTTTTTTTTTGTGTGTGTTCCCCAAAAACAGTGATGTCTTACAAAATGGAATGTCCTGTTGGCTGCATCATTAAAATTGTTGAACAGGCTTTATGGTTTTCTTATTTAATTTTTATTTTTAAATAGTGGTGCTTTAAAATATATCTATAGATTCATGGATAATAGGCAGAAGGGATCACACTGATAATCTAGTCTGTCTCTGAATTAATTCCTGTTTGAAATAGAACATATCTCTTAGAAAAACAGTCAGTCTTGACTTTAAAATTTCCAGTGTTGGAGAGTCCACCAAAACCTTTGGTGAGTTATTCTACTAACTAACTACCCTCGCCATTAAAATATTGCTCCTTATTTCTATCTATCTTCACCTTACGTCTATCTTCACCTTCCAGCCACTGGATCTTGTTATACTGTCATCTGCTAGACTGAAGACCCATCTATTATCAAATTTCTTTTCCCCATGTAGGTACTTACAGACTCTGATCAAGTCTCCCTTAATCTTTTCTTTGTTAAATTCAACAGATTGAGTGTGACACTTACTGCTACAGGCTGTGTAGACATACCCCTTAAGTCTATCACTACAAGGCAAGTTTTTCATTCTTTAATCATTCTTGTATCTGTTCTCTTAACCTTCTCCAATATGCTTCTGGACTTGTGGACACAGTATTCCAATATGGTTCACACCAGTGATAAATATAGGGAATATAACCTCAGTACTCCTTGTTTATGCATACAAGGATCACAATAGCCTTTTTTGCAACAGCAATACACTGTGAGCTCAAGTTCAACTAGTTATCCCCCATCACCCACCAGTCCTTTTCAGAGTCTCTGCTTCTCAGGATAGAGTCACCCATTCTATAAGTAGGGCCAACATTCTTTATTCATAAATGTATGACTTCATAGTTGGCCGTATTGAAACACATGTTGTTTGCTTTCACCCAGTGTACCAAATGATCCAGATTGCCTTATGTCAGTGACCTGTCCTTTTCATTATTTATTATTCCCCTTTCTTTCTGTCATCTACAAATTTTATCAGTAATGATTTTTGTTTTCTTTCAGGTTCCTGATAAAAATGTTGATTAGCATAGGGCCAAGAAACTTGTCCCAATGGAATGCCACTAGAAACACACCTACTGAATAATTCCCCATTTACAGTTACATTTTGAGATCTATCAGTGTGCCAGTTTTTAATTAATTTAATGTGAGACATTGATTTTGTATTGTTTTGGTTTCTTAATCAAAATGACATGTGGCACCCCATTAAATGCCTTACAGAAGTCTATTACATCAATACTATTGCCTTTAACAACAAAATTTGTAATCTCATAAAAAAGTCATGTTAGTGTGAAAAAATCTGTCTTCCATGCTGAATGACATTAATTACATCACCATCTTTAATTATTTTATTAATCAAGTCCTGTATCAGCCATTGCATTAACTTCCTAGGGATCAATTTCAGGCCGGCTAGCCTATAATTACCTGGGTCATCCTGTTTACCCTCTTTACGTATTAGCACAACATTAGCTTTCTTTCAGTCCTCTGACAGTTTTCCAGTGTTCAAATACTTATTGAAAATCAACATTAACAGTCCAGAGAGTTCCTTGATCAGTTCTTTTAAAACTTTTGGATGCAAGTTATTCAGACCTGATGATAAAATGTCTAGCTTTAATAGCTGCAGTTTAACATCATCCTTAGTTACTATTAGAATGGAAAATATTTCATCATTTTCCTATGAATACATCATTTTTAAAAAAAAGAGAAATGGCTTGCATAATAGAATATCGTAAGGGCTACTCCACAACAACTGGAAAGGTTTTAGTGTGTGTATGTATGGGAGTTTTATTTAAATAGTCCATATGCTACGTCTTCTCCTGCTTCTCCTTCTCCCCCCATCTCCTGGGATTGGGTCATCATACACATATTCACTATCTTGCCCTGTCTGAAATGGCACTAAGGTTGACCTGCTTACCATTTTCTTTGATGCAATCCATCCATCATTTCTTTGGATTTCCTCAAGGTCAGTATCCAACCATCCTCTTCTGTCAAGCTACTTTCACTAGAATCTCTTCATTCATCCTGTGTCGGAACCAGTAAAATCTCACTTCCTGGATTTTGTCAGCCACATTGCTAATTTTGCCTTCTGTCATAACGCTCTCTTTTAACAATCTCTCCCTTCATGTAACTCTTTTTATTGCATGAAAACATCTCATTTTAACCACCGGTGGGCATTGAATCTGCTGTCTTTTTGCCCTGGGCTTTCAATCTCAGTGAGATACATTTGTCATATACAACCCCTGAGATGTTATTCCATACTCTTCAAACACTCCCCAGTTTTGAGCATATATCACTTTCAAGTGTGCCATCTTCCATAATCTAGCTACCAAGGTACCTGAACTGGTCAGTCTGCTTTAGTTATACACCATTCGTCTCTAAATTCCCTGTTGTATCTTTACTGACCCACATGACCACAGACTTAGTCACATTCATTTTCATCCCATGCCTGTTTAGTTGGTCGTATCACTGGTTTACTATTTCCTCCAGGTCACCGTTATTGCTGTGTCAGCTTCATATAGTAGCTTCTCACCTTTTCCCACTGGGTTCTGCCTGCTGATGCAGTTCATCAATATGATAAACAGCAATGGACTGAGGGCCAACCCTGGATGCAGTCCAACTTCCAATTCAAAGGGGCTTGTCATTGTAAAATATATTCAGATCTCTGTTTTGGGTGATCTACATAGTTCATTCACCATAGTTATTAAATCTTTTCTATATTTTCTCTGGTCTGAGCATACTTCTGTGCATTTTACTGCAAGCCTTTAAAAGGCCTATAAAAGCCCCAAAGCTATCCTGTTTGTAACTAGTCACTTCTCTACCACTTGCCAAATTACAAACATGGCATATGTGATTGCTTGTCCTTTCCCAAAGCTGAGCTGTTCTTGTTCAAGGAGGGGTTTGACCATTCTCCTCCATATAGACATACCTAAATTGCTTTCACTAGTTATTTGGGCAATAATTAAAATTACTCGTGGGTCACAGTGATTTAAAAAAAACCCAACACTTTATAATACCTATAAAACAAAGGCAGGGGAAATCTCAATCAATCAATCAATAATTCATAGAGATTTTAAATTTTAAAGTATTTAAAGTACAGATATGAATCCAAAGTTTCAGGTTTTGCATTGTGGGTCAGTGTCTAATAAGAGATGAATGACCAGTTTGGATCAAAGAAAAGCCTGTCTCAAATCTTTTCACAACTTGAGACAAACTTAAATCAAGTTCTTTTTGATGCCTAAAAACTGTTAACATTTTTTTTTGTGAACTTCTATACTTTTTAGTTCTGCCCAGAAGCAGAAGTTACAAAATAACATAAATAGTAGTTTTCATGATGTTTCTAGCCTGACCAGAAGCAAAAAGTACTAGAAATATCTTGAGGGTGTCTTATTGGATGGTTTTTAGCCAATTTCTGCAGATCCAAAAAGTTTACATGTTTAGAGAGTTTTTGGATAAACATCTGAACTTTATAATGCTTATCTGTCCTTTTGAGATTCACCCATCATTAATTATATTGCTAGTGAGAATTGCTAGTAATTATTGCTAGTGAGAAACATTTCAAGAAAGTGTTTGTTTCCCCACAGATTTAAGGTCATGGTAACACCCACAATGAAGCTATCTCATATGCTCAGTATGAGGTATGCACAAATGCAATACATATTCATGCAGGACATCAGGAATGTCTGCAGAAAGTTTACTATAATGAAGCATTATCCTTTAAGCTACAGCTGAAACAAGTGGAATGTGCCAACAAAAGGGAAAGAGACAGCTTTTTGACCTGAGGCCTAAATATTATGTCTCTAATGTATACAATTTATTAATAATACTTTCAGCCCAGACTTAGATTTTATGATGCATTATTCATTGATGTTCCAACAACCAACGTCAGTAGACTAATGCAAGCAGAATTTAACACTTGAGACCAGATTTTTCAGGAATATGTTTGCATTAATGCATAGAAATTGTATTAACAATTGCAGTAACAATTGCTCCTGCGAATGACTAGTTGAATGTGCAACTGGTCATTTGTATGTGCATGTAAATTCTCTGTAATTGTGCATGTAATTTATGCATACAAAATGTGGATTCCAAATGTGCACATTTCTGCATGTTTTGTTATAGTCAAACTTTTTTGAAAATCTGGTGCTTGACATTTAGCTCTAATGATAGTTAAGCCATGATTTCAAGGTGAAGGTTTCTAAATGTCAGTCTCTTGGAATTGTTTATGAACTTTTTCCTGTATTTATGTTGTAGCTGCCATATTAGCTGAGTCACTCCCTGCCTAGTCAGATGTGGTCAGATATAAACACTTTTAAAATAGGTTTTAAAGAATGCTTCAAGAAATAGATATTGCAAGGGGATTGCCTCTGTCAATTTTCCCTACAGCCCCTTCCATATTTCCATTTGAATCACTGTATAAGAAGAATGCAGTTTTTTGTTTGGATTTTTTTTCCCACCCACATGTTTCTACTGCCAGTAACTTGATCCAAAAGTGTCTTATTGTTTTTTGGCAAAAATTCAAAATGTCTTATAAGGAAGGAACCCTATAGCATCATTAGGATTAGAACTATGCATTCATAGCATGGAAAAAAGTCCTGAAACTGAAATACCTTTCCAAGTTTCTGTATTAAAAGCAGAATGAAAAAACAGCCAAGCCTGAAACAAAACAAAAACCGCAGCATACACGCATTACTGGTTGTTCAGACACCAGTTCAAAATGTGTCAGAGGGTGGTGGCTAGTCCCTTAAGGGAGATGGGCCACAGTTCACCTGTGACAAGTTTAACTCATGGCCCCAGGTGGGGAAATAAAGGTCATGTAATGGAGAACAGGTGTGTCCTACAAGAACTGCAGGAGGCTGCAAAAGGGAGAGGGGAAGCTGTAGGGGAGCCTACAGAGAACAAGGGAGTTGCTCCAGGTAGGAGTAGCCTGCTAAGGTAGGAGGAAGACCCTAACACCAGGGAAGTTTAGAAGTCAGAGTCAGAAGGCTAAGCTCCAGCCATGTAAAGCCTTGGAATGGTGACTGAATTTGGACCCAGCTCTGGGAAGGAGGGAGAAATCCATTTAATGGAGGTTGGGGCCTGGAGCTTGCTTGAAAAGTGAGACTTTGACCTGGGACCTAGCTGTGGGAAGGAAAGCTGGGAGCTCCCTACCTAAGGGAGAGAGAGAGACTGAACTGAGGATGGGCCTGGAGGGCCAATGTGTACCCAGAGGACTGAATAAATTGGATCCTAGAAAGGGAATGTTTACATTACCTTTGGACTGAAGATGTGCAGCTCTTAAGGGGCTCTGAAAGAAGAGGAAACAGAAGCAGGGTGCTTCAGAATGACTTCTGGTCATAAATGAGGCTCTGGAAGCAGTTTACCCTGTTATAGTAAGTAATGTTTGTATTATAAATAGGTGGATAAGGTTAGCTCAGCGAATACTAATACTTCTGCTTGGGGCTGTTGTTTAGTGGTTGGTGAAAGTGATATATGGCCTTGGTTCAATAAATCACTTAAATCCATCTATATTTGGGAAAGCATTTAAGGACAAAACCTGCTTTAAGTATGTGCTTATATCATAGTGGCTTCTATAATTAAATGTTATACTGAACTGAGGCTGAAATGAGTGAATAGAGAAATTTTGTCATTTGTAGCTCCCTTACATTTCAGCATCTGGAACAACCTTGTTTTGCCCCTTGTCACATCGAGTTGTCAGTCCTTTATTTCCCCTCCTCCCAAAAAAGTGAAATGGACTGTTTTCTGCATCAAAATGAGACATTATGGAGAGTTTGCAAGGTTTTAGTTTTGTTTGTCAGATGAGCAATATGTTTGTATGCACTTTAAAGTACAGTCCCTCACCTGAAAAAATGTTGGAAATGAGGAAAGCGTTCTTTCTGAGGGAACACCACCCACATTTTGATCTTAATTTTTCATCTGAAGGGCAAGAGACTTTCAGCTAGATTGTTAAAATGTGTGTATTAAGAGAGATGATCTGTAATACCAATTAACTGTTAGTATCCCTCTTTCTCTGTGGTATATTAGTGAGAGAGAAGGTGGTCCAGTGGTTAGGGCACCAGCCTATGACTTGGGAGAGCACAGTTCAATTCTTTCCTCTGCTGCAGCCTTCCTGTGTTTCCTTGGGTACCTAGCATCTCTGCCTTAGGGATAATAGTATTTTCATACCTCACGAGGATACTGTGAGGATGAATATATTAAAGATTACGAAGCACCTCAGGCACTATGATAATAGGGCTATATACGTACCTTTGATAGATTTCAGACTGCTTCCATCAGCCCCTGGGATGGCTGCCTATCAGGCAGTGGTACTATTTATATGTTTAAACTGTTTATATGTAGGCTGATCTTGCAAGCTACAGAGCACCCACAACTGCCTATGAAGGTATGCTCAGCACCTCATATGACTAGGCCTGTAGTTTGCCCAGTATTCCAAGACCCTTTGGGATGAAAGAGGCTATACAATTGTAAATTAAGATTTTTACAGCAATAAAGTGTAACAACTGATTAACAAAACAAGCCTTAATAACTATTAGTTCAGTATTTCTAAATAGCCTGAACCATGAGGGAATGAGTACATTCAACCATGTAGCTAATTGAAAGCAAATAAAGATGTGATGACACTTTAATTGTTACTGGAATGAAAGCATTCTTCACAGGCTTCTTTAGATTCTGTCACACACAGCAGGTTTGTTAATATTAACCATACCTTCTATTTAAACCAGCCCCTCCCCACAAAGTGTTTCCTGAACTAAATAATAACATATGAAGAAAATGTGAGCACCACCTGTTGGTGAAAATGTAACTTTTGCTAATATGCATAAAACCAATAAAGGACCTGACTGAGAGAATCTAGTGGAAAGCGGACATTGTATACGGGCCAAATTTTGGATTAATTTGTTAACGTTACAATTAGTGACGAACTGTACCAAAGCAAGGAAGCTGATTGTTTGTAGAACCTCATGTTGAAACTAAACCTGATATTTTTGAGGGATTATATTTTTCTGACAGGCACTGAATTGATGTTGGCAGAAGAGCCTTATACTCAGTGTACGTGGTTTGATCATTTGCACAAAGTTATAATCTGTAGGAAACAAGATAAGTGTTCTACACTTTAAGAACTGGCAAGTTTTCAGGCTGTCCTTATGGCTGCTAGGAGGTGATTGTGGGAGAGAGGAAAAGAGATGGTCTGGCTCTTGGGATGAGTAAGTCCATAAATGACTTGCCTGACACCTGGAGGGAAACCTCTTTCCTAGTATACATGCTGTATCTCAACCCATTCCAGTCAGGAAGCAACAAGGGGAGGTGGTGCAGAGCTAAAGATTTGGCAGACAGTTGGAATGGGAGAGCAGCAGACAGTTGCAGAGAGCAGCTGTCGGTTTGGGTAAGGTGTGCAGGGAATGTAAGTCTCTAGGAATGAGAAGAAGAGAATTCCCAGTGGGAGAGGGAAGGGATAAAGAGGGTCCACGAGTTAGGAGAGAGCTGGAAGGAAAGGAGAAGAGAGCTCTTTCACCCCAGAAAGAACTTGAGGCTTGCTGAGCTGTTCTATTACTGTTTGGTGGGTATTGTATTAAAATACGGATCTACTCTGAAAAAGTTTTGTGGGGTTCCCTGTTTGATGTGTGTCAACAATTTCCATATATCACGTGCTCAATTTCAGGACCTCTAAATGGAGGTTCTGAAAACTTTGCCAAGGCTCTGATAGTCAAATTGAGTTTCCATCTTGCACACCTCCTGTATTAAAGATACTGCAGGCTAAATTAGGCATTCAGTTTCCCCTGTGCAGCTCCATTATCTTTACTTTATGCCCACAGGGATATCTGTGCACCCCCCTTGCCTTTGTTGGCTTTGTTCAGGTGTATTGGACTGGAACATCCTATGCAGTTTGCCTGATATAAAAGTGGTCTAAAATCCAGCATGTTCTCTTTTATCCATACTAATACTGCAGAGCTAACAAGTAACAAGTATAAAAATGTATTTTTGCTATTAAATTAAGTAGTTCTGTTTCTTACTGTTTCCAGGGAGATTTGTTGAGTCAATGAGCCATTTTAAATGCCACTTTTCACAGCAGTACCACACTTTAAGGGTTTTTCCTGATGAGTATATTAAAATGGTTTAAAATCAAATACTTTTATTTGTGTATATTATGTTTTGGAGTCAATAAAACAGTTGACATTTCTTTTTGCAACATTCACGTGTTATATCAAAAAAGAAATATGTTTAGAAAGTTGTATGATTGATCTGTATAAATTACCTGAAGGATCACTTCATCATCATTGAAATGCATCCATTTCTGTGATATGGGATTTACAAGGGGCATCAAAGCTACACAACAGTTTAGTGACATACGGAATATCTTGTGCAGTTAAAATTACAAGAGGAAAGTAGGCAGGGTAAAATGTAGTTATGTGAGTGAGTTAGAATTTCTTGTGTATGTCTATACGTACCTTGCCCATGTTCATTTAAATGAGTATTTCCTTTAGATGTGTGAACTCAGATGTTGCTTTGGTAAAATGGGGTGTTTGACCTGCTCTGCACTACAAAAAAGACCAGAAACATGATTCCAATACATCTGCAAAACCTGGATTAATGTTGGTGTCAGACTAGTTCTGTGTTAAACTCATTTAACGTACCTTTGGGCTAGTAGGTGCTATTCATCAGCAGCAAAGGTCGCATGTTTTCAGATGCCGACAATGCAAGTAATGACAAGTTGTTTCTGTATTGGAGTGAATCAGGGTGTTCTTAGAATTCATTCAGTGAAGCTGGCAAACTGCAGCATCTGCCTGAGAGGCTCCGTACCTTTGAGCATGCAGCAGAGGGAATTATTAAACATCTAGCCTCAAATCTATAGCTTCATTTAACTCAGGCCCCCAAAGGAATTTCTCTGCCTGTGGCTAAATAGCAAACAATTTTGAAGTTGGCTTTACCTAAGCAGTAGATTTTTCTCTTGGTCATGAAATGAATAGAAAACCTTGCTTTCCTTCTAAAAATACGCCAGTTCTTTTTCTTTTAATTAATTGTTTGCTTGAAAATGTTTGGGAATGGCAAGCTGAACTTCATTTACAACTCCATTTAGAAAAAAAATAATAGCAGAACTGTCCTAATCTTATATCTGGAATCTTATCTTGTATTTCTTCTCTAAGAAAGGAAGACTGATGAAAAGGCTAAAGTTTAGGATTGGAGTTCAGCATCACTGCACAATAATGCATTGTTTTCCTGGATATGTCATAGGCTTGCTGTGTAACCTTAAGCAGGTCACTTAACACTAAGTTTTAGTATTCACATGGTGTTGTTATAGGGCATATTCATTAATGTTTGTAAAGCAGTTAAAACTCTCAGATGGAGACTTCAGATGGAGCTTATGCAGCCTTCTATAAACCTTCCATCAGAGAATGTCCAAGCATTAATGAGCAGAATTTGGTTCTGTAGCAATGACATGTACTCAGAAGGAAACTGTGTTCTCATCCAAGTCTCTAGGAGCACAATAGTTCACATTTTAGCAACTGGCATTATGGAGCATCAGTGTTTTACCTGTGTGTGTCAATGCCCCCAACTGGCTTTTGAGCCCAGGTGTCGTGAGCTAACTCACATTTCCTGCCTCCTGTCTTTCCATGAGTCAGATTTGCTCATCCACACTGACTGGATGCCAGATTCCCTATATGTGGATGTGTCATGCTCTTTAGTGCTTGTGTAGCAGGGTGTTCCATGCTCTGGGTGTGGTGTCAGTCCTTCCTGGGCTGGGGGGGGGGGGACACCAGCAATCTCCTATGAAGATGCAATGGAAGCTAGTGGAGGACTAGAAACGAACATAGATTTTCAGATTCTTACACATGCATGTGCTGTAAAAACTAGCAAGTAGCTGAAACATGGGATCACAGCGAGTGGAAACCATACTACCTTTAAAATCAAGGTGAACAAAACAATATGAAATATATAGGAGGGAGCAGTTACTGTGTTGGCAACCAGATAAAACAGGATGGCCTAGTAGGTCTTTTCTATAACGTATATGATTCTAGGAATCTGTAGAAGAGAACAGGAAAACATATGTTGACATCTGTGCCAGTGAAGTGATATTAAAGTGCCTGAAGGCAGAATAATATAAACATAAATATAAATTATAAAAGTTTTTAAAATAAAAATGTTGCAAAATATATAGCTGTTCCCTAAGGTATAAAACTCCAGCACTGTGGCCAAGGCCAAAACCTTGGTATACAAGTCAGAGAAAGGACACTACAGTTCACCAGAACTACACTGTAGATGCACTTTTCCATGCTAAAAGAGCCCGCCAGATTTTGGGATGAGTTGAAAAACTAGAAGAGATGGTAATTAATGTGCTTTGATAGAGAGAAATTTGCTGGCTAACAGTAGGAGGAGAGAATGGAGGAAAGTCTCACACTTTTTCATACACTTTATGCATAAATATGGTGACTACTAATTCTACTTCAACTTTTTTAACCCTTATTGCCCTAGGGAAAATGCAACCCAGATTCAAAGGAGAACTAAAAAACTCTACCCCTACATCTCAGCTTCCCTGGCTTGTGTATGCTTGCATATATGTCAGTATCCAATCACTCTTTTACAGGAGTTTCTATCTGTACATGTTAAGTCATCTCAGCTTCACTGGAGTGTAGGGGAATTTCACCTGAGCTGCAGCCAAAATTTGTGCAGCCTAGGAGAAGATTCAAGACCAGGCCTCCAGTAAGCAAAAACTACCTGTACAGACTCTCAACTTTTCCTTTCTTCCATCTCCCTCTTAAAATTAAACCAGTGAAAGTTTGTATGAAGACAGAGCCTTTCTTGCCTCTTTTTCCATTTGTCTTACTGGCCTTTTTCTCTCTTTCCAAGTCTCCCTCTCCTACTCTTTCCTCACCCTTGTCAATTTCTCCCTAACTCTTATTTCTCCTTTTCTCCTCCTTTCTCAGTCTGCACTCCTGTTACCTTATTGTCTTTATTACAGGCTGTGAAAGAGGAAGAGTGAAACTCCCTCTGATTCCCCCCTTACATGGTATATATAAAGGGAAAGTATGTGAACTGCAGGTCCTAGTCAAGCTTCCCCTTTTAGCTCTTCAGTGACAATCTAGGAGCCCAATACAGCTTTTCTTAGAACTGCGGGCTGTGGAGAGGAAGGAAAAGAAGCTGAGAATGGAGTGGAAATTCTGAGCCTAAAGGGAAGGCAAACCAGAAAGCTCAGGACAAAATTGTCCTTCTCTTGCAATAGCACAACAGACCTTGTCACTACTTGTCATGGCACGGAGAAGAGGATTTAATATGAGAATACTTCCACAGAGTAATAGTTACATTTTGCCTGGATGCCATTCTTTAGGTATTACACTCCCCCCTCCTTCACCCCCGCTCCCCCATCCGCATAAATAATTACATTTCTGATTTATGGCAGTGTTCTTGAACATCAACATGACCTTCCCCCTCCCACTGCAGAATACATTACAGAATCATAATTGCTTGTTTTTCCTTGCTCTGCTAGGAAATAAATATTAAAAGGTTTGACAGAACAGATATATGATTGTAGTGAGGGAAGAAAATAATGTCCAGGCTCACTTTATTGCAGTAATGAATCAAGTATCTTGCATATTGACAAAGGAAATATAATCACTGACAAATCCAAGAAGATACTTTTCTATGCATGACACAGCTTGTTTTATTTCCTTGTGTATTTCTTTAGGTCTTGTATCTTTTGATATATTCTTGGGGCTGGGATGAGATGGGAAGAATAGCTCAGAAAGGATGCCAATACATCCATCTCTAAAATAAGACACTGTAAGAAATTATGTGGGTGCATGCATATGTATGAAATACAAACTGATTGCATCAGAACTGCTATGAATGGTGCATAGTATGTATAAAGTGTGATCTTGGCTTCTATTCTGCTCAGTGGCCTCAAGTATAACTGAATCTTTGTGTAGGTACTATGTTTGCGTAACTTACATACACCCATCTCTCTGCTGTGGATCTTCTTAAGTATCGTCCTTACTTTGGCACTAAGGCTGCTGCACAAAGGTTTATAGCACAGTAGTAAGCAACTTCAACTAAGCACCACATTGCTGGCTGTGCATCCCAAACAATGTTAAAAACAGAAGTTAGGGGCCTAGTCCTGTGAGGTAATTTGGAGCACTTACTCTGTAAATTTGAGAGCACTCAGTGTGACAATTTCCTGTAATATCCTTGAAAAAACGTATTGAATTAAGTTTAAGTACCTTTAGAGTCCATTGTATTAAATGCAAGGTTATGTATTATTGTAGGCCTCGTAGATCTAAGGACTGTATTGAACAATGGCAGACAACAATGACTTTTGGGACAAACAGGGTCAAATGATTTGCCTGGGGGATCTTTACAAGGATGTGAATGCAAATTCTTCACCTCCGGTTATGCAATAATCCAGGCTTTTAAGCTATGCCCTGAGGAGGAATCTCTGTCTGCTGATCACTTGTTACAACAGGCCAAAACCAAAGGCCCATGCTGTATAAAAGAAAAACTGACCTCCTCTTGTTTTGCTGTTTCTAAGGCTGTTGTGAATGTTTAACCCCAGGTAAAAATCTAGGGTGTTTGAAGGACTGATAACAACCAGAGCCCTTGCCAAAGTTGGGGGTGGGGGTGGGGAGGAAGGCGAAGAGCATAAACTCTGGTAAATTTATTAACATGCATATAGATTCTTGTAATTTTTTTTATATATAATGCTTTCACCTTAAAAATAAGTATGCTTGGTTATAAAAGGCTGTATGATAACGTAACTGTTGGCAATTACACCTGTTCCTGGCTTTTGGAGAGAAAACAATGTGCAGACGCTGGCTTGTTTAGGCAGTCTGGCTTGCTGGGGTAACTGTGCAACCTGGAAAAACCCTGGCGAGGAGGGAGACATGGGTCTCTGCCCAACAGGTGATGGTTAAGGAGCTTGGAGCCTAGAATGATGTCTTTGAGGGAACAGGGAAGGGGGACTGACAACAGTAGTGAAAACAAGCATAGAAGGAAAAAGCACAGAAAAATCTGTCTTTTGGGGAAAGGAATAGCAAAAAGAGGGACTGGAAATCATGGAGCTAACTCCCTGGAGGGAAGGCAGGGGGAAGCTGACAGAGGCAGAAACCATGTTCCATTGAAATCAAAGGCACTACTGCAACAGGAATTGTGGGAAGATTGACAGTTAAGAGCAGGAAAAACTGCAGCTGGGGTGGGATAAAATATGCCTGGAAATCCAGGTGTTTGCAGAGCATGAGCAAGAGAGAGGAGTCTAGGAGAGGCAATGTCAGGGCAAGAGAATCCGTGCCAGCATGAAGAAGGAGAGGCAGATTTCTGTCCAAGAGAGATGATGGCTGAGGAGCTGGGACCCTAGAGTGGGTGCCTTCAGTGTACTGTAGAGGGGAAATACACGTGCCTTGAACTGAGACACATGGCACCTTCAGAAGTTGTCAGAATTCATTCTTGTACACAGGGCCAGCCTATGCACCACTTTAGTTTCAGTTAAGTCCTCAAAATAGGACTTGTGCGTGGGTGAATTTCATCCCAAATAATCTTGACTGTCATAATGGGGTTCTAGTCTTGTTTTTGTGCAAAACTGATTGATAGTTAAAAACAGAGGGGCATGATATTTTTTCTTTCAGCTTTAGAGCTCTTAGATTCTGTCTCACTAGCTACTTAGTAGATAGAAGCATTGACTGTGCATCTACTCACACACCAAGCAACGGACTCTACCATAACTACTCTGGCATGTCTAAGATTAGGCTTGGGATCCACATATTGATTCAGCATTCATCTGTAGAGGACTGTTCTTACAACTTTTAGAATCATAGACGATTGGGGTTGGAAGGGACCTCAGGAGGTCATCAATCTGACCCCCTACTCAAAGCAGGACCAACCACAACTAAATCATCCCAGCCAGGGCTTAGTCAAGCCATACCTTAAAAACCTGTAAGGATGGAGATTCCACCACCTCCCTAGGTAACCCATTCCAGTACTTCACCACCCTCCTAGTGAAAAACTTTTTCCTAATATCCTACCTAGACCTCTCCCACTGCAACTTGAGATCATTGCTCCTAGTTCTGTCCTCTACTACCCCTGAGGACAGCCTAGTTCCATCCTCCCTGGAATCCCCTTTCAGGTAGTTAAAGGCTGCCATGAAAGCTGCCTCATTCTTTTCTTCTGCAGACTAAACAAGCCTAGTTCCCTCAGCCTCTCCTCATAAGTCTTGTGCTCCAGCCCCCTAATCATTTTCATTACCCTCCCCTGGAATCTCTTCAATTTGTCCACATCCTTTCTGTAGTGGGGGGCCTAAAACTGGTTGCAATATGCCAAATGTGGCCTCACCAGTGCCAAATAGAGGAGAATCATCACTTCCCTTGATCTGCTGGTAATGCTCCCACTAATGCAGCCCAATATCCGTTAGCCTTCTTGGCAATAAGGGCATACTGTTGGCTTTTTGTCCACTGTAACACCCAGTTCCTTTTCTGCAGAACTGCTGTCTAGCCAGTCAGTCCCCCAGTCTGTAGCTGTGCATGGGATTCTTCCTTCCTAAGTGCAGGACTCTTCACTTGTCCTTGTTGAACTTCATCAGATTTCTTTTGGCCCAATCCTCCAATTTGTCTAGGTCACTCTGTATCCTATCCCTACACTCCAGGGTATCTACCACTCCCCCCCCCCCCCGATTAGTGTCATCTGCAAACTTGCTGAGGATGGAATCCACTCCATCCTCCAGATCATTAATGAAGATGTTGAACAAAACTGGCCCCAGGACTGAGCCCTGGGGTACTTGACTTGATACCAGCTGCCAACTAGACATCAAGCTGTTGTTCACTACCATTTAGCTCAATGAGAGAGTTTTCTATCCATCTCATAGTCCATTCATCCAACCCAAACTTCTTTAACTTGCTGATAAGAATACTGTGGGAGTCTGTATCTCAAGCTTTGCTATAGTCAAGGTATATCCCGTCCACCACTTTCCCTATGTCCACAGAGCCAGTCAACTCATCATAGAAGACAATCAGGTTTGTCAGGCATGACTTGCCCTTGGTGTATTCATGCTGACTGTTCCTGAATACCTTCCTCTTTTCCAAGTGCCTCAAAATGGATTTCTTGAGGACCTGCTCCATGATTTTTCCAGGGACTCAGGTGAGGCTGATTGGTCTGTAGTTCCCTGGATCCTCCTCCTTTCTTTTTTTGGAGATGGGCACTATATTTGCCTTTTTCCAATCATCCAGGACCTCTCCCAATTGCCAGGCATTTTCAAAGATAATAGCTAATGGCTCTGCAGTCACATCAGCCAACTCCCTCAGGACCCTGGGATTCATTGCATCTGGCCCCATGGACTTGTGCGTGTCCAGCTTTTCTAAATAGTCCTGAATCTGTTCTTTCAGCACTGAGGGCTGCTTACTTCCTCCCTATTCTGTGCTGTCCAATGCAGTAGTCTGGGAGCTGACCTTGTCTTCGAAGGCAGAGGCAAAAAAAAGCATTGAGCGCTTCAGTTTTTTCCACATCATTTGTCACATAGGTTGCCTCCCCCATCTGTAAGGGGCCCACACTTTTTCTGACCACCTTCTTGCTAACATACCTGTAAAAGACCTTCTTGTTACCCATCATGTCCTTTGCTAGCTACTATTCCAATTGTGCTTTTGGCCTTCCTGATTTCACTCCTGCTCGAGTATGCAGGAGTGAAAATGAGTATTTCCACTGACTGCAGCCATAACTGTTGGAGTGTTATGAAAAGCCCAAACCACTCTTGATAGTGTTATAAGATTTCAATGTTCAGATTGGTTCAGTAGGAGAGGTTTTAAGTTGCCAATAAGATTTATTATAAAGATATGGAACATTGCTTCTAAATGATACTTTACATCATGACTATTTCAATACTCACCCTAGACTGACATTTGCCCCATGAATTAATAGCTTTTGGAAATTATGAAAGGTTCATGTACATGCTGTTTTATATATGATTTGCATGTAAAACTTTGCATTAGATGTTTTCATCCTAGAATGCTATTGAAAACCTAGTCTCAAATTTTTATTTTAGTGTTTTATTAATGTATAAGGGCTGGTAAAGCTGCTGTTGTTGCAATGAATTAAGTTTCCATATGTGAAAGATGAATTTCAGAAGACTATTGTTTGCTGCAGGTTAGCTGGGATGAATGATTGCTCTTGATACTTTAAAGTTAAGAGAAAAAGGGGGGAGGAGAATTCTAGACAATAATATATTGGGGTATTTCCTGACTTTTCTACAATTATACATGCATTTCTGTATTTTATTTTGAACAATCCTGCTTCAAAGAGTTCAAGATCAGGTTGTAAATTATCATGTTGGCTTACAAATAACTGAATTTCATGAAAGTCCATGGTGGTAGGGCTATCATGGAGAACTGGGGTTCTTAGCCAGACTGAAACTTAAAGAAAATCAGGTGGATATAAAAATACTAAATTGCACTGAAAAAAGGTCTCTAGAGGCTATGAATACTTTGGCATTTCTATAGCTGCTTTTAATCAAAAGATCTCAATACTATGCAAATATTAACCTATTGAGCCTCAGAACCTCTAAAGTAGATAAGAGCTATTTTGGAATTGCTATTCATTGCTGAATGAATTAATCTTCTGTAGGAGATGGAATGCAGTGGGTATTTTGACACACACAGTCAGTCCCACAGTACATAATAGTAGTTTAGGGCAAGAACTGAAGAATATTCTGTCCAGTGTAAGGTGCTGGAGATATTTTTATTCATCTTTTGCTCATACTAAGCTGTAAGCATATTGCATCATTTAAAACACAAGCACCTACAAAATTTTTTAAAAATTCCAGATCTCCAATTCTTTAGCTTCATTTATGCCCCCATAGGAAGAAAAAATGAATTCACTCTACCAACGGTGTAAGACTCCATGTCTTCCATTCTGCAGCCTTTAACCCCATCTTTTATAATCCTGCATCTTTCCCAAAAGCTTGCAAAACAGATGGGCAGCAGCATGTTCAGCAGGTTAACAAAGCTGGGCTCTGGCAGACCAATGGCTGACACAAATTCCAGAATCAAGACCCCTTCATGAAAAAATTTCTTGCCACTAATCCCCTCAGGCTTTAATGGATGGGACTCAAATCAAGCACTCTCTTGAAGCATTATGGTTCAAGGAGAGAGGTTGTCTCTTAGCTATCTAGGTCCCAAACCATTGCTTTATAGAACACCAAAGCTTGGTGCTGTACCCACAAGCTATCAGACAGCCTGTCCAGTGATCTCTTTGCTTTCTATGCTTGCTGTATGATGTAATGCTCATGTAACCCAGCATTCTGCAGACACTTCAGCTCATCATGTATTCCTAATACATAGTCCCATACGTCTCATTACAATAGTTGAGTGTTGAAGGGACAAAGACACAGATGTTGGATTTTTCTGGCAAAATACAGCTTAAAAAAAGTTTTTGTGGTCTCAACTGCTACTTCAGCTTCCAACAAGTGTCCAGATCTAACCAAACTCCAAGACAGTATTACACATGCTCCTTCCACCAAGAGTGCAGATGTTGCACTAACATTCTACTTAACTTAATGGTCTGGAGGAAGCCATTGACAGAAATGGCAACTACCTGAGTTGGAATTTGGCCTGGACACCAGTGCTGACAACTCTATACCTCTAACAAGGGCTGTAAGATCTTTAGGATATGTCTACACTACAACTAAAAAATTTGTGGCACTGAGTCGTAAAGCCCAGGTCAACTGACACAGGCATTGGCTGTAGGGCTAAAATGTCATTGTAGACTTTCAGGCTCAGGATGGAGCCAGGCTATGAGACCCACCCCACTCATGTGATTTCAGAGCTCAAGCTCCGCTCCAGACTTGAATGTCTACACTAAAATTTTATAGCCCCATAGCCTGAGCCTTATGACCCAGGTCAGCTGCAGCTGTGCTCTGAGTCCTTCACAGTGTAGACATACCCTGTATGAAAGATAGAATTATAGAACTGGAAGGAACCTTGAGCAGTCATCTGGTCCAGTCCCCTGCACTTATGGCAGGACTAAGTTTTATCTAGAGCATTCCTGACTGATATTTGCCTAACCTGCTCTTAAAAATCTCCAATGTCAGAGATTCTACAACCTCCCTAGGAAATTTATTCCAATGCTTAACTACTCTGACAGTTTGGAAATTTTTCTTCATGTCTAATCTAAAATGCCCTTGCTGCAATTTAAGCCCATTGCCGTTTGTCCTATCCTCAAAAGCTAAGGAGAGCAATTTTTCACCTTTCTCCTTTTAGGAACCTTTTATGTACTTGAAAAATGTTATGTCCCCCCTCAGTCTTCTCCTCTCCAGACTAAGAGAACCCAATTTTTCAGTCTTTCCTCATAGCTCGTGTTCTCCAGACCTTTTAATAATTTTTGTTGCTCTTCTCTGGACTTTCTCCAATTTTTCCACATCTCTCATGATATGTGGTGCCCAGAACTGGACACAATACTCCAGCTGGAGACCTAATCAGTGTGGAATAGTGCAGAATTACTTCTCATATTTTGCTTACGACACTCCTGTTAATGCATCCCAGAATGATGTTGTGTTTTTTTTTTTTTTTTTGCTTGCAACAGTGTTAAACTGTTGACTCATATTTAGCTTGTGATCCACTATGACCCTCAGATCCCTTTGGCATTACTCCTTCCTAGGAAGTCATTTTGCATGTGTGCAGCTGATTGTTCTTTCCTAAGAAGAGTACTTTGCATTTGTTCTTATTGAATTTATCCTATTTACTTCAGGCCATTTCTCCAGATTGTTTTGAATTTTAATCCTATCCTCCAAAGCACTAGCAATCACTCCCAGTTTAGCATCATTTGCAAATTGTGTAAGTGTACTGTCTAAATCATTGATGAAGATATTGAACAGAACTGGACCCAGAACTGATCCCTGCAGGACCCCAGTTGATGTGCCCTTCCAGCTTGACTATGAACCACTGATAACTACTCTCTGGGAATGGTTTTCCAGCCAGTTATGCACCCTTTTTATAGTAGTTCCATATAGGTTGTATTTCCCTAGTTTGTTTCTGAGAAGGTCATGCAAGACTGTATCAAAAGCCTTACTAAAGTCAAGAAATACCATACCTAGTGTTTTGCCCCTATCCACAAGGCTTATTACCCGTCAAAGCTATCAGGTTGGTTTGACGTGATTTGTCCTTGACAAATCCATGCTGACTGGATTACCTAATTATTTACTCCATTATCTTTCTGGATACTTAAGTTAAGATAACTTGTCTGTAATACCACAAGTTGTTCTTATTCCCTTTTTGTAGATTGGCAATATATTTACCCTTTTCCCAATCCTCTGGAATGTGGTCCATCTTCCATGACTTTTCAAAGATAAACACTAATGGCTCAGATATCTTTTCAGTCAGCTCCTTGAGTATTCTAGGATGTATTTCATCAGGCCCTGGTGATTTGAAGACATCTATTGTAAGGACTTTTGTTTTCTTTGGGACATAATTTTGTTCAGCACAATGCCTCTTCCTATATCTTAGTGGTCCCCCTTCCACGTACTTACCTAGCCTCATCCTGCGTAGGAAATCAGATTCACAAGCTCACAACAGCAAGTACTAGGGTTCCAAACAGGTGTATAATGATGAAATAGTGAGATAAGTCATGCTAATGTGGTGCCCATAGTCAAATGTATTTATTATAAAACAAGAGAATAGAATATCTCATTTGCCATCAGCTAAAACCAACATGCTTTGCAAGATCAGTTTAAGATGACTGAAAATTCTGTTTTCCAGAGGATGACATGATGGCTCCTGGCCCAGTCAATGTATCATGACACCGGTATTGACTTCTCATTGTTTTACTTGTTTTACCTCTTCTCATTAAACAAACTGAGGTAGAGTCTGTCTTTTGTTTCCCCATGGTGTTGGGTAGGGGTGGCCCGGCGAAGCACTTTGCTTATGTATGTAGGATGTCCCTTGTATTCTGAGAGATCATGAAAGTTTCATCAAGAAGATATTCTGCAATCCTCTCCCAAAGTCTTCTAGGGAGGGTTGCCTTATTTCTTCCTCTGTGGTTGGACACTTTCCCATACCACTCTGTGACAAGTTCAACAGGCACCATTGCAGTAAACAGACTAGCGACATACAGACCCAGGCTGCTTTGGGACAGCAGTGCAGCTGCAATCTCCATGCCTTTTTTACCCTCAGGAGTGAGAGAACAAGTAAAATCTCCACTTCCTGTGGAAAAAGTACCAATATTCAGTGGTGGTGTTGTCCTATACTCCACCCACAGAATAAGGATCAACCAAAATTTTGTTTCATGCAACCACAATTCTTTTTACCTTCCTCTTTGCCCCAGTGGGCCATACTTCCCATGGCTGGGGCTAGAGAACAGCGCTATGCAGAGACAATCTAAAGCTGAAATGTCAAACATGTTTTATTGAAAGGTTTTATATGAAGGAAATTTTTTAACTCTTTCCTTTCCTGAGGCGACTGTACATCTGTTTTTATGAGCAGCTGCTGCCATTGCAGCCTTGAGGGGTTCCCCCTACAGCCCCTCAAACATCTGACCCTGATGAGAATCTGACAGAGGAGAACTAGGGAGGACATGGTCAGCAAAATCCTGCAAACCAGTGCTGCACTGGATGAGGAAGAAAGGGCCTGGAAGGCCGATATAGCAGGCAGCTTGGTGAAGGAGAAAAGCAGACAAGAGAGAAACCCAGAAAAAGGAGAGGGAGATGCACTAGGGTGTCATGGGTCTCCGGCAGAAAATACTGATGTTGCAGACCTTAGCTGACCTACAGGTCCAAAAATCCCCAACTCCCCACCCTTTGCGGTCTCTAGAGAACTCCCTGCTAGCATTCCGTGTCGCATCACTGAATCTGCATTCCTACCCCTCTGCACAGGCGGTGGCAAGTAAAACTACAGCTTCTAATAAACCACCCCTGGTTCTCACAGGTCAGCTTGTGGGAGCCACAGCAGAACGATCCGTCCCCGAACTGGCAGTGTCTGTTTACAGTGCTCTTTCAGAGCTTCCATCAACTGCTGAGCTCCATGTGGAGCTCTTGTAATGGCCCTAGTGGCTGGCTGCTCAACCTCAGCAGACAGCCACTCCACCTCCAATCTGGTAGAACCTCCCCCTCTCCCCCCAGATATTATGCAGAACAGAACAAGCAGCTGTAACCATTGGGATGTTTTTTCTCACTGAGATCCAATCTGGAGTAAACACTGCCAGGGTCCCTCCCTTAAATCTACCAAAAGCACATTCAGCAGTCCCTCTGCACCTGATGTGCTGCTGGTTGATTCTTCCCTTGGTGCTGTTGAGGTGTACAGCTTCATGAACAAGGGGTAGGCTGGACACCAGAGAATCAGTATTGGCATTTCATTATTGCCAATGGTTAGGAAAGAATGTCCCTGCTTGCAGCTTTCTGAACACACCTCTGTTCTTGAAGATGTGAGTGTCATGCACCTTCCTTGAGCAGCCCATATTGACATTGGTGAAGCATTGCCAGTGATCCACTATTTCCATAACCATAGAAAAGTAGCCTTTTCTGTCAGTGTACCCTGACAAGATGCGCTGGTGCCAAAAAAAAGGGACATGCATGCTATTGCCACACAGCAGTTCAGGAGCCGCCTTACTGTAAATCTATCCACCATGTTGCTGAGAGTCACAGCCCTGCATAGCAGGAAACACTTAATGGCCCAACTCAATTGCATGACAATGGCTCCCACTGTGGATTTTCCTACGTCAAAATAATTTCCCACTGACTGATAGCAATCTGGCATTGCAAGCTTCCAGAGTGCTGTTGCCACTTGCTTCTTAAAGGTCAGTGCAGCTCTCATTCTGATGTCCCTCTGCTGGAGGGTTGGGATGAGCTTGGCACACGGATCCAGGAACGTGGCCTTTCACACTCAAAAGTTCTGCAGCTCAGTGTCCCAGACCTGCATCATAATGAAATCCCACCAGTCGGTGCTCATTTCTCAGACCCAGAAACAGCACTCCACTATCTGCAACTGCCTTGGGTATGCCACCAATACCTTAAACTATTTTTTGCTATGGCCCTTAGCAATTCGTCCTTGAAGAAATCATCATGTCCTCTGTTGCAGTTCTTCCTGCAGATCTGCAAATACTAAAGGCTCATGGGTCCTGTGTTTTCAATGTTTATGAAAATAGGGCTCCATGGGCTCTAAGCGTCTGTCAGAGATGGCAGACAAAGTGCTGCACAGACATAAGATTTTTGAAAAAGGTATGAAAATTATGGGATATGGATGACGTTATGGGATGGAGAAAGCTGCATGCCACAAACTTGACTGACAGCACCCAGAAATCCCTGGTCAAGTCATTTCAGTCCCAAAACACATTGCAAAAATTTCCCAAAAGTCATTGACCCAGACAGCAGCCTGTTGCTCATGGGAATACCTACTCATAGTGCACCAGACTTCGTGCTGACACGCTCACTCCTGGTGAGTGTGTGCAGCTGAGGCAAGCAGCCAAGTACACACATGCATGAGCAAACTCCTAACTTTGGTGGCTGTATGCTGATGCAACTTGCGCTGACTCAAGTTTGTCGTGTAGACATGGACTAATTCTACAGCTAGTGCTTAATTTGTGCCTGGGCTTGCCGGGGCTGAGCCCTGGCACCTCTAGGCTTGGCAGTTCATAGCCCTGGTTCCTCTGAGCTTGCCTCATCAGTTATGAAAGTAAAAAAAAAATGGCTTGAGCCCCGGCACTTATTTCATTACAAATTAAGCACTAGCTATAGGTTGGTCCTAAGGCTGGCAAACATGGTGCTTCTCTCATGGTGCATCATCAGAATTCTGTCTGCTTCAGAGCTAAGGAATCTAGGCTGTCAACGTTGCCAACACTCTCAATTTGGTCAGGCATATCATCATATCTGGTGTGTTGCTTAGACCCTAATTGTGAGAATCTTACTTTTCTACCTTCTGTAACTGCTGAGAAGCTTGAAAATGTGAAATCCAAAGGCTCCAAAACCAAAAGGCAAATAAAAACCCAGCATTTATTAATTTTAATCCAATTTCCTGATTTTAAGGGCTTGATCCATGATTTTGCAATTCTTGGCACTGGCTACAGTGGAACTCTTTCTTCATTACAGTCATCAGTCCCCCTGCCTGTTTCTGCTAATACAATAACAGGAACACTCATGATCATTTCTGTTGTAATAATTACCTTCCTTCTTAAGTGTCTCTGCTACCCTCAAACTCAATGGGAGTCTTGCCATGATGGTGACTAGACATCCCACTATTAGGGGCTATTTCTTACATGGGCAACTGTGCCCCTCTTTCCCCCAAAAAAGTGTCCCAGGTTTTCACATTTGCCATCTAGTCATCCTACGTGCCATTGACTTCACTGGGAGCAGGCTGGAGCTTAGAGAATTTAACAAAATTCTCTTTTGGGAGGCTGAAGCACAAAAGAATTATGACCTTTAATACAGTTTCAGACTGGACAAAATGTGCAAGATGATCAACCAGTTGTTTTTATTCCCCCTGTATAAACAAAACAATGGTATAAAAATCTTTTTGATGTCTAGTATAATGTGTATCATCACAGGAAAACTAAGGGAGGTCTCAGAAGCTGATTAAATAAAACCAACAAGAGTCACAGGGGAAAATGGAGGGGGAGGAGAGATTGCTGGCATGATTTGAAGAGGTCACAGCAGCAGATCTTCAACGGAGGATTGAAGTTTCAGTAGCCGACTGATGACCTTTGATGTGATGATTGCTGGATTTCCTGAGACTCCAAAAGGGAGCATGCATATTAGGGACAGGGGCAAAGGATAAATATTCATGTTGCTTCTGCTTTGCCATTCAAGTGTGCTGTGAGCCAAGCAGTTAAATGCTATTTTTCATTATATGAGGCAGGTGAGACTATTCAGATCCCTATCATCACAAGATAACCTGCAGACCTAACTCTCTGCATCATTTCATAAAGAATGCTGCTTATTTCTGAGGGGGAGAGTCCTTGTTTTGCTGTTGAGTAGAATGTTTTTTCCTATTAAATCCAGTTTGTCACACAGCTTCAAGTAAAAATGTTACGTTAAATGCCCACAATATTTCTCTCAGCTTTAATGCTTACATTAACATTTTTCCGTATCCATTGACTTGAAAATTTATATATCTATTTTTAATCTATTATGGATTTATATTTGGTAAGGGTTAGATTCTTGCTGGCCTTTAAGGGCAGACACTGCAGGGAGGAAGAAGTAGGAAGCCTCACCCCTTTTTCATGCTTCCCAACATTTCTGATGGCATTAAGATATGGCTTGTCTGCCCTTCTGTAGATGGAAATTGAGGTTCAAACTGGCCAAATTTTGATTTAATGATGTTGCAACTTACTGCATGGGGTAGCAATGCCACTCGGATTTGACCTTCCAAAGATGGAGGGGCAACCAGGCCAAACCTGAGTGGCATTGCCACCCCATGCAAAGCCACTCAGTTTGGGGGCCTTCTCAAATGGGGGCCCTGGAGCAAACTGCCCCTTTTGGGCCCCTAGGAGTCCCTGAATATGGGAAATGTTCTGCCGCCACTGGGATGATGGGGCTGTTGAGAGGTCTGCTTCTTGCATGATCCCTGTAAAGGCTTTTTGCACCCTTCTGGGGAATGCCAGGCTGCTCCCAAGTTGCAATTTATGGGAGCACAGCGCCATTATTCACCACTCATCATATATGTGCTGCAGAGAACATGCTTCACTGTTTAAATGCATGTAGCAGATTGCATCCCCTTTGGTGCACTGGGAAACGCTCTGCCTCTCTAAGACAGAAGAGTCACAGAAGGAGCTCTAAACCTGTATTTCAAAGGGCTGGGGAGAACAGACACTGTCCAGCCCTGATTTACCAGTGATACCCATGGAGTTAACTCTAGCATTAGTTGCTGTGTGAAAAGATGCATTACAACCGTGAAAGGGTTTTACCATCTACAGTCAGACATTATGAATTTGACGGTCTGGCTTAAAAGATTTGAGCATTGTCCTCTTTTTAAAGAAACTGCTTTGTTATTTCTGTCTTCATATTGGGGATGATCTTGACATCAATAAGTGTTGAAGGCACTTGGCACCTGGCAGCAGTAGCGCAGTGTATCACGGGCCTGGGCCCATTTCCTGATGTACTCCTTCTATTCCATAGACAGCAAAATGCTTGCTTTATTATAGCTACTTAGGATCTATGAAATAATTCACAATTGATATAGTATCATAAGATACAGGGTCTCTGAAAAGCACCATTTTACAGCAGACTAAAATATAAGATTAAAAATCAAAGGATTTACACCAGGTATGAAAATGGACAGTTAGAGATTTCTGTCCTGACTTAAATGCTGGGGTTTTTTGTTGTGTGTTTTGTTGGTGTGGTTTTTTGTTTGGTCCTCTGTTGCTGACATCATAATGTAAACTGCAAGAACGGGAAGGAAGCAATCATACATTTAAGAAACTGTCCCATTTATTGCCTTGGTGGTAGCAACCGTAATCTGAAAGAACACTTTCTGAAGAATCATGTATAGTGCTTATTGCTGAAGGCTTTGGTTTGCTTGTATGATCCAGTTTTGCTGGAGGAAGGATGTAGGTACTCACTAAGTGTAATATCACTCAGCATCAGAGAAAAACGGCCAAATTCAGAAAGCACTTGTGGAAGAATAAACCCATACATTTAATAATTTAAGTAACAAATTATCTCATGTCAATTTCTCTTTTTAAAAGGCTGGTGAATAAGGAGTTGTGATAGCATCATACAATATCTAGTAATTACAGCTATGTAATTATGATTAGTCATTAGGAGATACATCAGTGTCAATGCAGCTGCTTTGATACCTTAATAAACATTTGATAAAAGTCTAGAGAAGTCTGATAGCTAGATGGTAAAAAGCCCCAGCTGTTGGGATTTCCATCCATTATGGGCATAGAAGAGCTACAAGTAAAAAGCATTTAATCATTCTCTCTCTCATCATGAGACTTGTTCCTGAATCACACATAATACACTGTGGCTTGATACTCATTTACACTAAGGCTCCTTTCTCCTGCTCTGGCAAGCACTATATGCCCCCTTTATGCTGCTAGAGCAATGGAAAAGAGCCTTAGTGTAAATGAGTATCAGACCACAGTATATTTTGTGGCATTCAGGAATTATTCTAGCAATGAGAGAGAGGATTATTAAATGCCTTTTACCTGTAGCTGCTCTATCTCACGAATTGAATGAAACTCCGGCAGATGGGAGCAGCTGCTCAATCAACCACATGCCAGCAAGTGTGGTTCTTTGGAGAACTTGGAGCCTAGGGATCTACGAACAAAGATCTAGGACAATAACAAATATTGTTTTGATGACATGATATACTTGCATAATTGTGCAAATTTTACAGTCTTGAGATAAATATGTTGCACTTGCTAAAAGTTATGTCACATAGCATAATTAACAATAGCCGAGTTGCTACAGCCATCCATGTTAAGAACTGTGACAAAGCTCTTCCTCTACCTTGGTGAGTCCAGCGCTTCCTTCTAGCTGTAGGTCAAGGAATTGCTTCACCCCTTAGTGTTCTTCCACCCTCTAGAGGTAGGGGAGGGTAATACTGCCTTTTTAAGTCAGCCACTCCCTGCTGGCTCCCAGTCCTGTCTCTGTTTCTCAGAGGCCCTTGCTTCTTTGCTGGGGCTCTTGCCCCTCCACTGAATAGCTGGTAGGGGACGGGGGAGGGACCTGGTTACACTCGCAACTCTAGGCCCCAACTCAGGGACCCTACAAGTGGCAGCATCCTGCTGTGGCTTCAGGAAAGCTGCTAGCTTCCCTAGGTTACTTCGTGCCCCTTGACTTAATGTCTGGGCCCTGCTCGAACAAGGCCCTTCCTGGCCTCCTTGCCAGGGGAGGCTCTTGACCTCAGACAGCCCCACTGGGCGTGGTCATGCTGACCCAAATGTCCAGTTCTATCTTCCCCTTCTGGCAGGGTCTTTACCCTGAGGCCTCCAGGCCTGGAAAAGGTCCTTTACCTTTTTGGGCAGGGTTTTTCCTCCCCCCGTCAGTCGTCATATCTGCAGGGTTCTCTTCTGCCAGCATTCTGCTCCTTCTCCAAAATCCTCTTGGTTTCCGACCACATCATGCCTGCTCACACACATTCTGGTAGCTCATCTCACTCTCACAACTCCAGCCACCCCCTTTCTCCGGAGGGGAGGCTTTTAACACGTCCTGGGTGGTCCTTGATTGGCTCCAGGTGTGTTAACTAACCTGGCGTCTCCCCTGCTGAGCTACCAGGGGAAAAAGGGACTTGCTTTTCCTAGGGCTGACACATTGGCACTTGAGCACTCTCCTTGTTAGTGTGGAGGTGCTGGGGGTCAGTGTACCTGCCTTAGGGGGCTGTGTGCTTGCTGCTGCAGCTCCCCATCTGGACCAGATCCCCCCTGCCTGTACCCATTCCCTGCTGGGGGCCCTGTTGGCCTGCCTCCTGCTGAGGCAGGAATGGCCACACCACTACTGCTACTACCATCTGTGTGGGACCTTTCCTAGCCAGCTAGTTTCTGCTGCTGCTACCCCCGAGCCTGCAGCTGCTGTTGTTACCTGGAGAAGGAAGACTATCGCTGCTGCTGCGGGAGAATAGTGGTCAGGTGAAGAAGACTGTGGAGGGGGTTTGTTTGTTTGTTTGTTTGTGTGTGTGTGTGTGTGTGTGTGTGTGTGTTTGTGTGTTTGTTCTTGGACTAAGTGACTTTACCAGCTGTGCTTTTGTGCTGGTGGGGGCAGTTCCTGTTGTTGCTGTGGGGAAAAGGAGGAGAAGCATGGACCCCTTCCCTCCCTTACCCCCCCCCCACCTTTGCTGTCACCCCTCCCCACTGCCCTCCCCTCCTGCCACCCTCCACCACCTGTATCACCTTGTCACCCCGCAGCTCAGCCACTTACCTCCTGCACCATCTGGGACTGTTGCAGCAGCAAGGGCTTTTTTGCCACCACCCAAGCATACGTGCTTTCTTCCCCTCCTCCCTCCCCCTTGGACTTGCCCTCCCTTTCCCAGCTGTGTGTGGCTGGAGCCACCCCCAACCCTTTACTTTGCCCTCCAGCCTCTCCGAGGCAGTTTACCCTCCCCCTTTTCTTCTTGCAGCCTGCCCATTGCTGCCCATTTTGACCCCCACTCCTATTTTTCCCTTAGAGTTTGTCTGGTTTCCCTGCCTGGATCCAGCCCTCCCGCTTCTGTTGGTTTCCTGCCCCGTCCTAGCCCCTGTGATTCCCTTGTCCTTTCTTATCCCATCCCTGCCTTCTGGTAAACCCCCCACCTTTTGCTGCTTGCCCCTGCTCTGTGCACCCAAGCTCCCCAAGCACCTCTGAGCCCCCACAAATCCCTGGTTTTTTGTTGTTCCCCTGCTCACTGAACCCTCGGATGCCTTTGTAACCTTCCACCCACCCAGTGCAGCTGGAGGGAGCCAGCACCCGCCACCTGGATCCCACTCCTGCCCTTAGCACCATCCCCATCCACCCCCCATATTGCTGCCACCCCTGCGGTTGTGTCATTTCCCATTCCATCCACCAACTCCTGGGAGGCAGCATTTGTGTTTTCCCCCTTCCACCTGGGGCTGCTGTTTTCCCTCTGTCACTATCCCTTGTGCCAGGAGCTGAGCAAGGCAGCGAGGAGCCCACAACATCGGCGCCGCATCAGGGATTAACCCCCCATCTGCCCATCTTGGCTGGCTGCAGGGCCGCCATGGGCACCTGGCCAGAGGGCAGCTGGGATGCTTCGACCACAGACCCCCTTTCATTGCAGGATGAGCTGCATGCTTTCCTGGCTGATTCCCAAGGAGCCAGGGACAGGGTGCAACTCATCCTGCAGCGCTGGGGGAACTTCCACCTCCTCCTCCAGACTGTGAGGACTATACTGAGGGAAGGCAAAGGGACTGGAAGGCAGGATGCCAGGGCCTACCAGTGAGCCTGCAGCTTCCATGACTGCCTGATGACCTTTTGGGTCGGTCACAGATTGCTGCGGGGCCTGACAGGTGCCACTGGCACTCCTGTCCATGAGGATCCTCCTCATGGTCCCAAACATCTTTGCCATGTTAAACGCCCAGGGCTGTAGGATGGGTCTCTGCAGGTGCCAGTTGCTCTCCTTCCTTTGGGAAGGAGGGGTACTCAGTGGTATTTCTGTAGAAGACCCATATGGATCCAGCCACCAAGGCCAGCTGGCGGCTGGAGTAGGGGGACAGGGTGTCTTCACTGATTTGGCAGGAGTGGCCACCCTGTTCTCCCCTGACCTAGAGCCTGAGGTGTTGGGTGTTGCTGAGGTCATGCTAGGTCACCTGCTGCACCTCCAAGTTCATATGGAGGGGCTAGCATTGAATTTGGTCAACATCTACATCCCGAATTTGGGCCCAGAACGGATGTGTTTTTTCCAGCAGGTGTCCGCCTTCCTCAGCACCTTAGATCCTGACAAGTGCCTGGTCCTTGGTGGGGACTTTAACACCACATTCGAGGAATGGGACCACATGGGAACCAAGCACAGCCAGGTCACCACAGATGTCCTCCGGGAGATCATTTACCATCACTACCTGGTGGACGTCTGGCGTGATCACCACCTGGATGACATCACTACTTTCACCTTTGTCCAGGTGGGAGAAAATCAGTCTCATCACTCCCAGTTGGACCAAATCTATTTCTCATGTTACCATCTCTCACAGGCCCACCTCTCCAGTGTCAGGCCAGCTCCATTCTCGGATCACCACATGGTGACAGTGACAGCCTCTCTCACTTCGGAGATGCTGGGGCCAACCTACTGTCATGCCAGTAATAGATTGCTAGAGGACATGGGCATTGTGCCATTCTTTTGGGAGTTCTGGCTGGCCTGGCAGCAGCAGAGCCACACCTTTCCCTTGGTGCAGCGCTGGTGGGATGTGGGGAAGGTGCGCGCCTGGCTCTTCTGCCGCAACTACACTTGGGGGGGGGGGGGCAACCGGTGAAGGGATGCAGGGATAGAGCAGCTGGAGCAGGAGGTCTTAGAGCTGGAGAGGTGTCTGGCTGCCAGCCCCGAGGATCCATCCCTCTGCAGAGCATGCTGGGAGAAGTGGGAGGAGCTCCGGACCCTTGAAGACCTTTGGACTCGGTGCACCTTCGTTGATCATGCATCTGTCTCCTTCAGGAGATGGATCACAGCTGCTGCTTATTCTACGCCCTGGAGAAATGGAGGAAGGCTAAAAAGCATATTACCTGCCTTTTAGCAGAGGACAGCATCCCCCTTGTGGATCCAACAGAGATGCATGGAAGGGCCAGAGCCTTCTATGCTAGGCTCATCTCCCTGTATCTGACTGAAGTCACCATATGCAAGGTGCTCTGGAATGAACTTCCCACGGTCAGTGTGGGCAACAGGGAATGGCTGAAGATACTCTCTCGGGAGCCCTCCGTCTCATGCCCACGAATAAATCTCTGGGCATGGATGGGCTGACCATGGAGTTCTACCGCGTGTTCTGGGACGTCCTCGGCCCTGACCTTGCCATCATCTAGGCCAAGTCTGAAGGCAGTGGAGTGCTCCCTCTCTCATGCAGGTGGGCCATGTTTGCCTTGCTGCCCAAGAAGGGGGGCCTCCGTGACCTTTGGAACTGGCATCCCATCTCACTCCTCAGCTTGGACAATAAAATCATAAGCAAGGCTATCTCGCTGAGGCTGGGGTCTGTGCTGAAGGATGTGGTCCATCCCAACCAGACGTACAACATCCCGGGCCATACCATCTTTGACAACTTCTAACTGGTCCAGCACCTCTTGGAGCTCGGGTGTAGGGATGATCTGTCATTCGCCCTACTGGCCCTGGACCAGGAGAAGGCATTTGACAGACTCAACCATGGGTATCTCCTGGGCACCCTGAAGGTGTTTGGCTTCGGGTCCCATTTGTGGGCTTTCTCAAGGTGCTGTACAGCTCTGCAGAGTGCCTGGTCAGGCTCAGCTGGACCCTGACTGAACTGGTCAGCTTCGGGCGAGGAGTATGTCAAGTCTGTCCACCGTCTGAACATCGAGCCCCTCCTCTGTATCCTCTGCTGGAGGTTGATGGGGTTGGTGCTCCATGAGCCAGAGCTGAGGCTGGTCCTGTCAGCATACGCCAACAACGTATTTTTCGTGGCCCAGGAACTGAGCAACCTGGTGTGGTTGGAGGCCTGCCTGGTCATCTACTCGGCAGCCTCCTTCACCCAGGTCAACTGGGTCAAGAGTTCTGGCCTGATGGTAGGGGCCGGGTGGTGAACGAGCTCCCTCCCACCCACGCTTCAAGCCATCCAGTGTAGTGTGGGTCTGCTGCTCTATCTGGGTGTTTACCTTTCTGCCACCCAGCCCTCCCCAACAGAGAACTGGCATGATTTAGAGGGCACTGTCTCTGAGCAGCTGCAGAGGTGGATAAGCTGCCTCCAGTGCCTTTCCCTTTAGGAGAGGGGACTGGTGCTCAACCAGCTAGTTCTGTTCATGCTCTGGCACCAACTCAACACCCTGGTCCCACCCCAAGGTTCCTGGCCTATCTTTAGAAGATGATTCTGGAGTTCTTTTGGCCAGGACTGCACTGGGTCTCTGCAGGGATTCTGAGTCTTCCCCTGGAGGAAGGAGGGCAGGGCCTGTGCTGTCTCCTCTGCCAGGTCCACACCTTCCGCCTTCAGGCCCTGCAGAGACTCCTTTATAGTGCAGGTAGTCTGGTGTGGAGCCACTTGGCACACACCTTCCTCCACCATCTCTGAGGGCTCTGACACAACTGGCAGCTCTTTTGCCTCCATCCGAGAGGTCTTCCACGAAACGTCTCCAAGCTGCTGGTCTTCCATCAGGATCTCCTCCAGACCTGGAAGCTGATCTCGGCCTCCAAGTCCATTGAGGTTGCCAAGATGGGGAGGACCTCCTTGCGGCGCCCCTGCTACACAACCGCCAATTCCATGTGCAGGTGGTGAAGGCCCCATCGGTGTGATGGTGGATGGTCCTGGCAGGCGTCATCAGAATCAGAGACCTCCTGGACTATGACTGGGTGGATCCTCAGACCCTGGCTTGGCACATGGGGCTCTCCACCTTTGAACCCCCGGTGCTTACTCCAGGAGGTGAGGACAACCTTGCCCTCCCCTTGCTTGGGTTTACCTCAAGCGGGTCCTGCGAGAGGGCACTTTCTGCCCTGACTCCCTCCCCCAGTCCTAATCCTTTGGAGCTTTTCATTGGGCCTTGGCCGCACTCTCCCCACACACTGAGCTGGCTGCTAGACTTGCAGCTGGACTGTTTCTGGACTGCACCCAAGGACCATCTGTATATGCTCGTGCTCTACACCCTTCATTTCTTCACCCTCATGTCCCACCCAGAAACCAAATGGCAGGACCTGATACCACCTGTGGAGGGCCAGGATGCCCGGTGAGCCAATCTCTATTCCATCCTGATCCTGTGGCCTTCCAGGAACATCAGTTGGCTGCTCCTTCATAGAGCCGTGATCATGGGCATGTACTTGGCGCAGCACACCCCTCACGCCAACATCTGCCCCTTCTGCAGCATGAGGGAGACCCAGGCACATGTCTACCTTTAGTGCGCCAGGCTGCAGCCTGTTCTGGCTCCTCCAGAACCTCCTGCTGAGGTTCTGGCTGCACTTTTCCCTGTACCTGTTCCTCTACGCACACCCCATCTGGTGCCCCACAAAGTCACAGGACCTCCTTGACAACCTCCTCCTAGTGCTGGCCAAGGTGGCCATGTACAACAGGGAGAGGAAGTTGACTGAGGGTGTGCTCTGTGACTGTGAGGCCTATTTCTGTTCCTCCATCCATTCACGCATCTGGGCATGGTTCCTCTGGGCAGCGTCCACTGGCTCCCTAGACATCTTCGGGGAGCAGTGGGTGCTGTCTGGGGTTCTCTGCTCAGTGTTCCCTTCTAGTTCCCTCCATTCGACCCTTTGACCCTTACGCCCTTTCCTGTTTTCTCATTAGTTGTCCCCCAAAATCAATTGAGTCCCAGGTCCTCCCCTTAGGCAGTGGGTGGGCACAAGCCCACTTCCCATGATCTCAAATAGTAGCACTCTTTGGTAGCCATCTAGTCTGACCCTGTCACAGAAGCCATTGATGATCAAATTAAATACCCTAAATTTTCAAAGGGATAAAATGCTCAGATAATCTTAGGAGACATTTTAATTCAAAGTGTATTGTATTTGGTAAAGAACTGTAACACTGAATGTTGCAACATGAACCAAATATTTTTTTGAATTATTCAATTAGTAGCATGAGTAATAGATGAGCAAATGTGATGTATGCAAAAATCAAACAAACATGAGAAAATTATCTCTTGCTATGTATGTATGTGCAGTATTCCATAGGCATGTATGCTGCCTAAACAAACCTTTAGTGCTGCTTGTAGCCATTACTCTTATAGCACATAGGTATCTCACATTAGGCAATATAAACAATCCTAAAACAAGATGCTAATAGACAATGTAGTGTGGGTCACCTCTAGTGTCAGCATAACGATATAGATGTTGCAGCATAGTTGTTTTTTTCTAAGCTGGTATAATTCTCTCCACTGTACTGACTGTTTTCATGTATAGTCCCTAAATTGCCACAAATATTGCCAGTAATAATGTAGGTCATTGATTCCTGCAGTATGTAAGGAGAGAATATTAAACCACAATTTTACTTTGCAAAGTGACTAAATATGACATTATAGAGTTCCATGTTCATTGTTCTTAGTTATTTCTGAATCAGATTTGCTTGGTTTATAAATAAAATGAAAAATTCACATCAGGACATCCAGGGGGAGATGTTAGATAGGCGGAGATGTAGGGGTGGATGGATGGAAAGAAGATAGAAATATATCTTTGAGGAGGCTTGACTTGGTGACCATTAATGGTGCCAGGTTTGTGGTCCTTGCTAGCATGGCATTTCATGACTCATAACAAATTATAAAACAGTGCTCATTTTGGAAATCTCTTTAGCATAGCATCCTCAATAGTATTTTGGGATGTAATTAAGGTCTTGTAGTTAAGATCTCTGTCATTATATACACCAGGACTCCAGGATCTGCACAATTACTTTCATTAAGATTACAGTTGGTCAGAAGACAACAATTCCATTCCATAACAACTTTTGAAGTTTTGTTTTCCACATTAGAATGAAAACAAAACCTTTTGAATGTTTTTGTGCCGCAAATGTATTGCAACGTCAATTTTCAGATCAAGGTTGGGTTTTCTGCTCATGTCTCGCAGATGAGTCCATTGGGTTTCTGGACCTCAAACTTTCCAGTCAAAATCTTTGTCAGAATTAATACATCTCCAGAAAATGTTTCAACTTCAATGAAACCGCATATGCTGGGGGAAAAAAGCATTTTGTCAAAGTGTTCTGTCCAGCTGTAGTTAAGATACAACTGTGGCTTCTCTTCTTTGCTCTGTTATAGATTTTTTGTGTGTGTTTGGGCAAGTCACTTAATCTTTCTGTGTCTCCATTCCCCTATTGTAAAACAGGGATAATAATATTTACTTTACAGGGATGAGATCAAGTCACTTAATATTTTTGTGTTTTGAAGCCCTTGGATAGAAGATACTATATAAGTGATCGTAGTACTATTATTGTCATTACTATAGCCATCATAGACCTTACAGAGGAACAAACAAATATAGTCCAAACGTCTTTTACTAACATGGCACAAGGATTATCTTTTAAGCAATAAGATTTAGGAATGTAATAGATGCTAATTTTATAATATTTTCATACTGTCTAGGAGATATCTATGTTCTGTGTTGGTCAATCAGTTACTTTTGTCTTTAGTCTTTCTTTTAGTGTGAAATTACTGATTAGCAACTGCTCTTTGTTGTTTTGTTACAATTACCTGCTTCCCAAGATTGCCTTCCCATGGTGCTCTTGCCTGTAAGCTCAAACCTGTATCATTTTGATTATTAGTACAATTTGAGATATAATTTGTTTGGTGTATTGGGCAAATATTAAATGTTCAATATGGAGATTTAATGTGGAGATAATGCTTACAACTCTAATTTGACAAATCATACCAATTGTTTAAGTCTTTGAATTCATAAACCATAGAAGCTAGGAAACAATATTTACAATAAATAGAAATACATATCCTTAAACATTAGGGTAACTACAATGACTGGGGAATATGGATCACCAACTAAGGTGATAATCTGTGATTTGCTCTATTCTATATTATCTAGAACTGGTGTGTGCGTACGTGCCTGTGTGTGTGTGTGCGCGCATTTATAGTTTGGGGATTTTTGTTCTTATTCAAGTATATACTACAGTAGTTTGGTGAGCAGTGAGTATCTCTTTACAACTGATACTGTTATAACCCAGGTGGTTATGGGTGTTGTTTAAAACATTGGAGAATTTCATTTGCAGATTCATAAACATTACACGGAAGAACATAGAAAGCATGTGCTATTGCTCAGGGGCTTTAATAAACTTGTTTTCCAGGTCTGTTCCATTGAGTTACTCATGAGATTTTCTATGTTATTTGAAAACCTTGCAGTCTGAAGGGAGAAAACAATGCACTGTAGGTGAAAAGATAAAGGATTTTTACAAACAGTTGCAATATTGATACAACAGTTTGGCAATAAAAGTAAATGAAGTATGTAGTATAGGAGCTAATGGAAAAATAACCTGGTATCATGTGACAAGTAAACATAATGCATGTTTGATTTCAAGTCCACTCTTAATCTGTTTACTAAAGTTTTTTGGATGTTTTAATTATACTATTTATATAGACCTAATAGTCTGGTAGACAGTTTACCAAATGAGAAAGAGATGAGGTTTCTGCCCCTAGAAGCTTGCAGTCTAAATAGAAAATAAGATGGAGAACAGGTTATAATAAAAGCAGGTGTCTGACTAATTAAAGTGCATGTCTTGTTGCTCACATGATCTTTTTCTTACACTTCTGGGAAGTGGGGAATTAGGATATATAGGTCTTCTAGAAGAACTGTGCTTTTGAAGAGGGTATTAAGGTGGTTTGCAGTATTTAGTTAATGTAGTTAACGTTTCATAAAGCAGATTAATTTCTCGGATGAAAACCACTGTAAAGATGCATGAAAATGATGGTGTATTTTTCAAGGTAGCCTCTCTTGAAAAGGGGGGGAAAAAAGGCTTCTGCATGCTCTTTGTTTTCCACATAGTGGGAAGTTTGGACTACGGCTTAGGCTTTTGCTGTGTATTAAATTCTTATAACTTCTGTGTGAAGTTCCATGCTGCAGTGTGTAGAACACAGGGCCCTTTCAGTCCAGAGATTCTGGATACTAATATTTAGCGCTGGCTCCCTCCTCACATAGCAAAACCCATTGAAAGGCAACAAAAAGAACAATGTTATCAAGATCCCCTGTAGAATTCCTCCCTGGTCATTCTGTCAGGGGGATAAAGTTTCCCTCTCACTAAATGAGCCCTAAAACTTTAGGATCCATGAAGATTTATAGGTTTCTAGGTCATACTTCATGGAGGTACCACAGTTGGTACTTCCTGACAGCTTGGCCTCAATGCAGATGTGCCTACCAGGATTTATCCTTGACTATGACTGCCTTCAAGTGATTCCTGCCATGGAAAAGATTCTGCAGGAACACATTAGCTAACACCTTTCAAATCCTGCTCTAGACAAAGCCTGAGAAGTACATTAGTTATCACAGAAATGGTATGGGCAGATCATAATGACGTCTTGGAGTACAATCAGCTTATATCATGGATTTGGAAGTAATAGGAATTTTATGTAACATAGTCATGATTTACATTGTGGTGTAAATAAGGTAACTAAGCAAGTAGGCCTGGTTATGATTTTTCCCTTTACCGCCAGGAGACTCCTGCCTAGGTGCATACAGTGCCTAGCATAGCGGCGGCCTGGTCCATGACTATGGCTCCTAGGCACTGCAATACTACAAATAAGTCCCTTTTTTACAATTAGAAAATCATGTTAAAATTCACCAACCGAACTTTAGAAATATACACATTTTTGCAAATGAGTTGAACACGTAGGTTCGGGTAAGACTAATACCTGGCTCTTCAGTAGCCTTCTTCAGCTGCAGGTCTCATGGTGTTTTGCAAAAGAGGCAACTCTCGTTATCTCCCTGTGGCTGGTGCTGAAGCTGAGTTCCGGAGGTGAAGTGGCTTACTTGAGGCCACTCTGTAACCCTGTGGAAGGGAAGAGGAAAAGAATCCGGGTCTCCTAGGTCCCAGTACAGTGCTTAATGTCTAGTGCCAGGAAACTATCCCTCCTGTATGGTTTTGAAGGGTAAAAAAGTAAGTAAAAAAAAATTAAATGTTTCAATTAAAACTTCTAAATATTAAACTTCTGATTTTGAGAGATTCTTGGCACAGGCTTGTATTTATTGTCTCCAGATTTGACCCTAGAAGGCTCCAATCTGCTAACAAACCAATAAAGCAGCTTGAGTGATATTTCCAGAAGCAATTGGAGCTTGTCAACAGTGCTACTGAATAGGAAATTCCATATTTAAAAGAAAGAGGTTTCACTGAGGAAAACAGATCTCAGAGAATGTTGCATTTAGGTTGCCTCCTTGAAGGCTTCACTTTAAAATTAACCATGTGAGGGTGCTGGGGTCCTCTTGGAAAAACATTCATTTAAATCCTGATAAATTAGTCATTTTTGCTTGTTTATTCTGAAGAGCACCATACATAGAAACGTATTCATGGCACATGAATTAGCTCCTATATTATGAGCATTCAGTGTGGTAAATGTGAAATGTTTACACCCCCATGACTCGTCAGCAACCAATCAGATCATTTGTTCCATTCCAGCTGTGCTCTTTACATTTACATGTTCATCTGGGAAAGGAAGATTTCTCCATTCACCATTAATTTTCTTTTTTCAAACCCGGAGTACTTTAACTCCTCCAGGTTTATTAATAGCAAAGGCAAAGATGGTTTGAACCCAATTCAGCTCTCCATTGCACCTGTGTAAGGGCCTGATCCAACAACCACTGAAGTCAATGGGAAGTCTTCCAAGAATTTCAGTGGTGTGAGTCTGGAGTCATTCCAGCATAAAAGAGCAGAATATAGACTTTAGCTTTTAACCATTAAGGGGGAGGGAGGAGAGAACAGGGGATATAACCTTGTCTTTTTGCACAACTATAAGCAGTGATAAGGGAGGCAGAGAAAATTCTATAGTCAAAGGGAGAGGATCCTTAGTCTGGAGGTAATGAAGGAGGCATTTTGATCAAATGTTTGATCCAAGTCTAATCTAAATACTAGGACTCACCTTAATGTAAATGTCACAGAAATACAAACAACATATTTGTCTGTCACTAACTTCTTGCTTCTAACAAGACCATAAATATGGCAAAAATAGCATTTCTTATCACATTTGTGGGGCTGTGAGGAACCAAGGTGGAAAAATTGTGATGGGGGAAGAGTTAACTAAATTCTTTTGTAATGCATTGCTCATTCTTTTATAACAATAAATAATAACTTGTATTATCATACTGCTTAGGAGCCCCGGTCAGGACCAAGACCCCACTGTGGTAGGTGCTGAACAAAAGACAGTCCCTGCCCCAAAAAGTTTACTCTCAAAACAACAGGTGGATACCGTCAGGGAAGTATCAGGACACAAAGAGGCAATATTGATCAGCATGATAAACTGCAGTCTCAGCACACTAGCAGCATAATTGCTAAGTTAAATTCAGGTATGGTTTGAGTTTTGGGCAAAAAGTTCAGCAGGTTCTTAGTTTACTCACCTCCAACTCATCCCTAATAGTAAGGGCCCTTTAAATGGCTACCAAAGTAGATTTGACTAAAATTTTAAGCCCTGTAATACTATTTGATTAACCCAGAGTGCAGGGGCCATGGTGGCAGATTGTTCATTCAGCCAAGGGGATTGTAGCAGTGTAAAATGTGTGGTTTGATATTTGTAGTGATAGCTTGCTTAGCTTTCAAAAATTTTACATAATAGAACTATACATTAAGGTCTCCTGAGACTGGCCATCATAAATCAGGAGGCAACTCGAAGGGAAGGCCACATCTCTTGAAGATCTAGCTGGGTTAAATCAAGAGCAGCATGAATATAAAGTTTTGTCTCTTGCCTCTTTGACTCCAGTTAGCTGGGAGTGGTTTTGATTAATTTGCCCTTGCCCATCTCTGGCTTGCACTGTATCATTTAAGAGGCTGTACCCAATGGTTAACAGTTTCCATTCTTGGCACTGGTCACCAAGTTCTATTCATAATGAATAATCAGGTACTTGAATATAAAATTGCTTTCCTATTCCATAATTGCGAACAAAATAAATTCACCTTGATGCTCTCTCAGGCATCTTAGTAGAAAGTTGGCTTGCCAACAGGTCTACAATTAACTATCTTGACAGGTGTCATAAAATCAAATCTTTTTAATTGTTGTGTTGGAGCTTCTTCTAATAAGCCATGGTATTGGAAATAAACATCTGCATGTATGAACTTATTGAGCCAAGTGTCCTGTATGCTGCTTCAACTTGTACATTTGCATAATTGCACATGCGCGTAACGTGCACCTACACTTTGGAGGAGCAAATACCTGCCTCACTGCTTTCACTGTTCTTAGAATACAGAGGCAGGTATTTTCACTTTCAAACTGCAGGGGGCATATAGGTGTCCCAGTCAATTTTCAGTGTCTCAAATTCATTTGTGATTCAAAATTATTTATGGAATAATTTCTGCAAATCAGTCTGTCTCTTAAATCTCAGTCTATAGATTGCATGCCAGCAGTTCTGAGTATTTGATATTCAGAATTCACATTGTGTTGATTTAGTTTTGTTTTGACAGGTAAGCCAAAGTGGGTATTTCTGTTCCTTGATTGGATGAACATAACATTTTAGAATCCAGTTTCTGGAAAAAAAATGTTGCATCTATGAAATTCACAATCCTTATATTTACATATAATTTGCTCTTACTACAAATAATACTGATGGTAAACTCATTCTACAATAGTCCTAGAAGTCCTGATTCAAGTAAATATCCCCCTTCAGGAGAGTTCCAATTCAGTTCCAGTTTAAGAAAAAAATCTTACCCTTCTTCTTGCCCTCCAAAAGCCAGTTGACTTCAGTGGGACTATTCCTTTGCATATAGTTAAGCAATAGCATACGTGTTTGTAGGATCAGGTCCTAAATATGGATTTAAATATCTAATTTTAGACACAGTC
Organism: Mesoclemmys tuberculata; assembly: GCA_007922155.1. Classification (NCBI taxonomy): domain Eukaryota; kingdom Metazoa; phylum Chordata; order Testudines; family Chelidae; genus Mesoclemmys; species Mesoclemmys tuberculata. The sequence continues at coordinate 78,057,044 of ML675601.1, forward strand.
TGAAAATGCTTTCTAAAAGCAATTGAGCATCCCTTTAAATATTAGTGGAGTGATGTATGCTCTTTCTATTTTTTCACTTGCTGTGGTGTGGAATGCAGATTTGGAATGCCATTCCTTCTGGCATTGGACGATGGGCATGATGGAGATGATATCCTAAATTTCCTAGTGGTGGGTCAGGTACAGGTCATTCTTAAGAATCCCCTCGAAGCATTTGCAGGTGTGTGCGATGAGCATTGCTTTAACATTGGGAATGGGGATTGTAGGATAAAAGATGCTAGGGGGAAGAGGGGTTGGAAGAATTATTGTTAAGGTGGATAAAAGTCCTCTACTTTCTGAGGTGCTGATTTACCTTTGTACCCTTATTGGTGCTGTAGCTGAGCAGGCTGAGAGAATGTCTGGGCCCTCCATATTATAAAAAGGCAATTAAAAATGACATCGATACAATTGGTGATGTGCTCAGCAGTGCCTTGAGTCAGTGCAACTTCCTCCCTGACTAGGCTTCATGGAAAAGAATACGAAGCATCTGTTTTCTGTAACAGGTTGTTTTGTTTGCCCTGGATCTCCATTTGCTGCTGTTAGTACGCAGATTTCTCTGTGCTGTAGTCTTATGAGATAGGAACTTTGTGCGTCTCTCTTAGAATCATAGAATATTAGAGTTGGAAGGGACCTCAGGAGGTCATCCAGTCCAACGCCTTGCTCAAAGCAGGACTTGTTCTTGTGTACGTTGAGGTGTTAGAACTGGAAAGGATACCTGAAAAGAAGATTTTGCTTAAAAAACGTTCTTTAAGGTCCTGATCCTGCAAACTCTTACCCAGACCAGTAGTCCCATTAAATTTAGTTTGAATTTAATGGAACTACTTCAGTGACCACAGGTTTTCAGAATTGGGCCTTAAGTTTGGAAGCCAAAGAGAGAGTCAGTGGATGTCCTAGATACTAGACAATGTATCACGTGTATTCATAGACATACACGTGCACAAATACTATTTCTGTGTATTTTAAAAATCAATTAGATGTATTAATTCTAATGTATAAGGATGGGATTTTCAAAAGCAGCTAAGGGATTTAGGTGCCTGGCTCCCATTTAAATCCATTAGGCACTTTTGAAAATCCTACCACTATATATTATATCCAGATGGACATATGAGGGGTGTGACCCGTCCATGCCCAGGATAGCCAACTGATAATGCCAGGGTCAGGGCAGGCTGTAAAAGGAGAGCAGGTTCTCCCAACGCTGGTGGGTGACGCTGAAGTCAGACTTCCCAACCAGCCACAAACAGTGCTTCTGATTCCCCCACACTGGTTATCAAGAAGCCACTGTGCAAATACACACAGCCCCCTTTACTGCATTTCAGTCTCTGGCTCCCAAACTGCCACTAGGTCCAGTAAAGAGACCAGTTATTTAAACCCTATGCTGTTTACTAAAAAGGTTCCCTCTGATCCCAAAAGACTAGCCACAGTACCGGATCATGATAAGTTTGGATCTTACCCAAAATACCACGCTGCCAGCCAATCCTTTAGTACCTAAAACTAAAGGTTTATTATAAAAACAAACAATAAGAGAAATGTTAAAGGATTAAAGCAATCAGATACATACAAAATATTTGGTAGTCCATAGACATCAGGTTTCTAGAAAAATTGTGGAGTTGCAGGCTTGTATAGTCCCTCTGGTGGACATCCAGTACCTGGATGGGTCTCAGTCCTTTGTTTCACAGCTTCAGTTCAGTTGCAGATGGGCTGTTCCAGAGGTAGATAGGTGACTGAAAGCTCAACTGTAGACAAAATAGATCCCAAAGTCTCTGCCTTATATATTCTTTGGCCCTTGCCACGCTGCTTGTGGAATTTTACAAGAACCAAAAGGGAATCCAGAGTCACATGGGCCAATCCTGGTAACTATTCAGGTATGCCTTTATTTCCTACCTGGGCCTTTTGATTCTGTAAAGGTCTTGATGGGCCATTAAGCGGGCTATTGTTCTGCTGCCTCTCTGTCTGGGTGTGTCTTATACAGCATAGTTTGAAATATAGGTATTTCAAAGATGTCCATAACTTCCACCACACATTTAACACATGAACACAAACATTATCATCTTACTCAGCACATTATAGCCTTTCTAATAGTACGTGACGTGGCATATCTCACATGGATTGCTATGATTTTGACATATTAATATCAAATAACACAAATGCTCCCCTCCTCCAATCCAGCCACTGTGACACCCCCAAAGTGAGACTGATGTAGAAGGGAGTAATCGGAGCTCCTGAATACACCCCAAGGGTCCCCCTAATCTAGTCAGCATGACAAGGGGCTTTTTCAAAAGTAGAAGTGCCACTGTGTGTTTAAAGAAATAAAATACAATAACATATTGGTGTGTGTATATATTTAAGTGTGTCTAAACATACATTACAATATAGAAATCAGTATATTCTGTCTAGTGTGAGTATATATATGTAAAGCCATAAATGTGTGTGTATTTTGTCCTAAAGATGTTTTGCATATATCCAAATTAAGCAACTATTAAATAACCATGTACATTTGTATAAAAAAGCCAAGTGTTTGGCTTTTTTTTTTTTTTTTTAATATCCTCACATCAAAGCTGCATTTATTTCAGGGAATACACTGAGACCAATCTCAATATCAAACCTTGTGAATTTAAAGCATCCTTTCTTTTTGAAGGGAAAGAACATATATAAAATGCATTCCTGCACAATTTCCAAGTCATGCAGATTATATTTAAATGTATGTACCCACGTTCTGCTTAAAATTTAAAATCTGTGTCCCTGTTGTTCACTGCTGTGATGATTTCCTGACTCAAGACTACTTACTGGATCACTGAATCCTCAGTATGTTGTTATACAGTATGTTTTAATAATGTCCCACACTGTTGTATAGAGCAGGGTTATAGCAAAGATATGTGGTTTTTAAAAAGGAATTTTAAAATTACCTAAATTCCTTCATACACAAAGATCACTGTTTATAGCTGAAAAATATTTGGAATGTTTTGCCAGTTACGTTAGCTTGTAGCTGGAAAGTCAGCATATAATTCACTTTTTTACAAAAATCAAAATCTGATATTAGAAGTCTGTTCAAAACCTAGTGCACAGCTAATTACCTTTATTTAGCTTAATTATTTAGCAAATGCTAACAAACTACATATATCATGACACTCAAAAATTCAATAAGCATATACATTTAACTGATTTTTTTTTCTCTTTGAAGGCTCATAGACAGGGAATTCAATCATAAGCCTATTGCATTATAACTTCCAATATAACATCAGGTTTTAATAAGCCTCCTATTTTCTGCACACATGTGCTTAAGACTGCCTGGAAACCAAATCAGTAGAGAGAAGGGATTACTTTAGATTACTTTGAAATATGCATTGTTTGAAATGGCCTCTGGTGACCAGCTTTCATGAATAGCTGATTTTTCTTGTGGGGCACGTCATCTGCTTAATTATATCAGCCTCCTTTGTATGACAAGTGCACTTCTTGTTTGTGTTGAAATATGAAGTTTTAAAATAAAGTAAATTAGGTGGTGAGAAAATAAATGTAGGAAATGGTGAGTTAATAGAAGTTTGTAACTTGAAAAGGCACTTTGCTTATGATAGATATGCTAAACTTTCTTTTAAACCATTGTTTCATGTAGTGTATAGTTAATATAAAATATAATGCTTGATTATTTGTTTTTTTTAAAAAGAGTGATTCAACTTTAGTTCTATGGCACCGAAATAAAAACTCAGGGGGAAGGGGTTGTTTGTTTTTGCCAAGCAAATTGAGTTCTCATACAACTGCATTTTTGAGAATTTCATTGAAATTTGGCATACCCCATGATTACTATGGTAGAGCTAATGGAAATTTTCTCCTAATAAAAATGCTTTTTATCTTGTACACAGTAATAAAAGTGGATTAGAATGTGCGTGTGTGTGTGCGCATGCTTTCAAATCCGTGTAGGCTTTTCTCTTTTCAAATCAGTTAGTGGCAATCTCCTGTCTGTAGTTGTTTGTGAAATTACAATGTTAAAACATAGGTTATGAATCTCTGTGCCTGCAATTACTTTAAATTATGATTAGGGGATCTATTAATCCAGCTGGGAAAAAACTCACAATAACGGACAAATTATATTTTAAAGGTGAGCAGATAACTTTGACTGACTGACAAAATATATCATATATCAAACAGATAGAGGCTAGACTTAGATAGCAACTGCATACTTTGTGTTTGCTGTAAATCATATGCTCTACAAGTAAGATTAGTGGATTAACCTTTAAGAAAAGGCTGTGGATCCTGCTGTTTCCTGATTTTGTTGTACTGTAAAAGTATTTTCCATGGCTGTAGGCTTGATATCCCACAGGAAATTGAAATGCTGTTTTACTCTGTTATGCCTGATAGCCTGTAAGGGATTGCTGTGTGTGTTGTTTTTGTTTTGTTTTAAGAAGCAGATATAAATGTATGACTTGAGAAAGATATTAACATTACTTAACTAATAATAATAATAATAATAATAATAATCTGTCAGCATTTCTGAAAAATGAAGTACTGAAATATAACTCTGGAATTTAGACTTCTTATTTTTATAACTGCTGTACAATCTTACAGCCCATCAAGGCAACATGTTCTAAAAAGAGTAAAGTCTTCAAAACTAGCAGGTTGGTTTGATGCAAATTTAACAAATAGCCTCACTTGATGTTTTGTTATATAATCTTATACTTGCGCAATTAACAGTTTCATGATCAAACCAAAGTCCTTAACAATGTACCCGTTATAATTCATATTATGTTAAATTCTAAGACTAAGGATCTCATCTCCTCTGGATGTGCACATTAAAGATTAATAAAAGCTGTTCATGTGTGTTGAGGGATGAATTAGATCCCTTTTACCCCATCCTGGAGCTTCTGTGTATGCAGAACTCCCATTGATTTAAATTAATGCTGTACAAAACTAAATGCTACAGGATTAATCAATACAGCTATTTCAGAATCACTGTTGGGTTTTTCCATTGTCTTTAAAGCAAATGACAAAGTGATAATTGCAAAGCTATAGAGTCTGGTCTCCCCTGGGAGACTGGTTAGCCAAGTAGACCAAGATGGCGCTAGTGAGGCCAATCTCTTTTCCATCCCTTCAGGCTGTCTGATTTTAGTGAGAGACTTGCCATTCAGGGCCTGGCAGGTTGGAAGTCCCACTAGTCAGTCTAAGTGGCCCCTGCAGGCATGTTGGCAGTTATAATATACCGTCAGCATACACATACTACTTCCTCATGAACTGCCAGACTTTTCTTCCGACCCGCTTTCTTCCTTTTTTTCTCTCAGGAAGGCTCTGGTAATATTGAAACTGGGAAAGCTGGGGTTTTGGGGTCAAATTCCTGGCAAGGTTGTTAAACTTAGCTACCGTTGAGTCAGCTGATCCTCACTAACGGACGGAGAGTTACACGGAACACCATGCTTGTGGCCAAGAAGGAACGTTTTCCAATTGTGACTGGTGTTGGCTTGTTTTCTCCTGAAGCATTCTTTGAGGGTAATTTGACTGGGATTGTGTTTTGCCTTTCTCCTCCTCCCCCATCATTAAGGGTAGCCTATTTTATAGAGGAGATGAGGCAGCCTGTAATATAGGTTATGGTGAGGTCATCATGATCAAGCCCTACGTATTTGATGGTTATATTTTCTTTAGTATTGGAATCCTTCGTATCCTTACTACTACTACTAAAAATTGTTTTGCTTTTGCATAGGACCTCCTGTGAGGGGGTGTCCAAAGCACCTTAGAAATGCTAGTTAAGGTTCACAGCACTCATTTATGGTACCAATGTTTAATTAGCTCACTTTTGCATACAGGAAAACGAAAATACAGAAACTGACTTGCCCAATGGGATTTAGTGGCAAAGATGGGAATAGAACTCTTAATGACAAGGGCAGAAGCCTCTGGCATTAGGATTCCTATTGTAAATAATTTACAGGCTGCAGCCAATAGATACAATTATTAGAAAGAGCACATGTACCTGGAGAGCCAGGACTAGAACCTTTGTTCTAATGCACCAAAACCACAGGACAGTACCACCTGTGATAAAAGATTTCCCCCTTAGTAGTAGCTCCTTTATCATGTCTGTGGAAAAGCCACTGGAGATGACATGAGCATACACTCCAGCACTCACATAGCATCTTAGCTCTCTATCTCCAAGCCTGATTTTAGGTTTAGGGACATATGAGTGATTCATACAAGTAAACCTGGTTCCCTCTGCAGGAAAAAGGCAGATTGGTGACTCGTGATGTTTGGAGGCCACTTCTCCAGGACTCTGCTTGTGGATTTGTGCTTAGGCCTTTTAGTCATACAATGAAGAAAGACATTTAGGAATATTTAGTGGGCAATTGATATTGCCCACAGTATATGAAAAGTGGCATTTAAACCTAGAGAATGCTAGCAAAGATTTTGTTGATGCTGTCTGCAGAACTATCAAAGCAGTACTATTAATTAATATGTTAGAAATCAAGAAGCCAAAACATTTCCAGGATAGTACTGGTATTGATAAAATTGATTTGAAACTCTAGTGATGTACGGTTCCTAAGTTTTTGGGTGCCCAATTTAGGACATCATATAGGGGTCCAATTTTCAGAGGGACAGTCCTCGGCACCTTCTAAAAATCACCCTCCTTTATGGCATTTCAAGTCAGGCACTAAAAAATGGGGACACCAAAATCATTAGTTGTTTCTGAAAATTTTGGCCAAAATGTGTGTGAAATGTGAGAATTGCTTGTAAAGATACTATCCTTTCGACCCTTTCAGTAAAGCTGTCCTATTGACAGCCCTGGAGATCAGAGCCTTCTTTAACCACAGCACAAACTGTGGCAGTGCAAGTCTGCTCCCACTGCTATGCTGATGTAGTTTAAGCCTCTCCTGGAAGAACTATCCTAAGGGTTCCATGCCCATCAGTCCTTCCACACCATACATAGATGCCAGCAGAAGTGCTAAATTTTCACTTTTATTGCCCCAGGGCTAGAAGGGAGAACACAAGCTAAGATCTAATGTTCAAATGAAAAAAAGAGTGACTGTGAACTAAAAAACACATCCAGATGAGGAAAGATGGTCTTTAAATTTTCTTTTGCTCTCATTTTCCATATTTACTGAGATTTCAGTTGTCATTATGTATATTCTTCTGAAAAAATCTTTAAACTTTCCATATAGCTGGTATCTTAAGTTACAATCAGTGTTCTCCTTTACCTGTCTGGAGAAAGGGAACTTGTATTTGGGTTTTGACTTTTGGATACTGCATAATGCTTTAAGTTTACTGGCTATGTATAAAGAAAAGAGGTCTCTCATAAAAATCTCTCCTGTTTTTGACTTTTTCAAGATAAACTACTATGTCTCCAAGGACACTCGTAGACTCCAATAGAGTATCCAACACAAACATTGCATCCTTGTCTCCTCTATCAAGCTTTGCATTTTGTCTGTTTTCTTCTTTACTTCATTGCTTTCTGGAGCTGGAAACCAGCCTCTGAGAGGATGGAAGGTTTTAAAAGGTCACTTCTGAATAAAGAATTGCCTGTGCAAAAAAAGGATGCAGGTATTCAGAGCACTAGGAATGATCAACCGTTGCATTGCTGTGCTCTTGTGCAAGTTTCATTTAAAAATAAAATTAACCAATTTTTATTTTTAAAAGTGTTAGGTCAATTTGATCATTTCCCTTCCCTTATCAAGAGAAAAAAGAAATTAAACAATAGGAAAGTAACTTCATACTCTCTTTCTGGAAAAAAATGTCTAACAAGGATGTTTGCTTAATAAAATATAAAATTAAAGCTAAAGGTTTGTTTTGTTTTTTTTAAACCGACCGACTGACTGACTAGCCCAAACAAGATGAAGAATAGTTGGTAATGTTGGTTTGGACTGTTGTAAAGTTTATTATCACTGAGGTGTAATTGTCAAGAATTTGCAGTTCCTACTGTGGGGTATTATTCAAACGTGTTGGTGCCAGTGTTTGCTCAGTGCAGCCAGGATGCCTGCCCTTTCTGGGTCAACATTATCTGAAAAAGTTAGCTGTACAGTATAACTGATATAAGAAACTTAACGTTGAACCTCACTTCACACATCTTTTTGGGATTTGTGAGGTGAGTCATAAAGTTTTGCTATTTAAAGATCAGACAGTTAAAGAAAGCTGTATTTTTGCTTTTGCATCCAAAGCCTGTGATGTCTGTCAGAAGAATGCTTATTTCTTCAGTAATCCTGTTCTTTGTCCTCTTTTCTGTGAGTTAGAATAAATATGTGGAAACTGAAGTATTTTAAAAAGTCACTCTAGCCTAATTACAGACTTCCAGTCTACTTATCTGAATGTCATGTAATCACTGAAATGGTATTTAACACTAAATGCCAATTCCTGCATATTGGCTTTGCATTGCTTTAATGTCAATCATAGACCGGAATGTTTATTGGTGAACAGACAATGGAAGACGGGATTACTCTATAACAGACACTTTGATTTTTGTTTTAAAGACATTCACACTCTTCTGGTGTAATTACAGCCTTCAGAGTGAGGGGAATGAAACTGTTTATAGGGTATCTTGTGACGCTTAAAATAATAGGTGTGTGTGAAAACAAGCACAGTATCCTTTTTGTAGCAGTCTGTGTCAAGTTCTCCCTCACAAGAGGTATATCACCTTTTGTTGTCATTTTAGATGAGTGATAGGGCTCTTTGTCTCTTGTTCTGTTTTGCTCACATTAAATTAGTTCTGCGTATTTGTCTGCTATTAGCTAATATTGCATGTTTAAATATGACGTCTCAGGTGTGGGAGTGCTGACTTTGTGAGGAATAGTGTCCATTCTAATTATGGCTGGTGCAGCCTGATTCCCATGTAGACTTTCCCATCTGACTAGTTACTTTTGTTTTGTTTTTGTTTTTTTTAAATTATGAGGTTTCTGCAGTTCATCTGTAGTCCCAAAATAAAAATAATAAAAAAAAGCTTTCAGCAGGTTAATGCCCTGAAGTCAGATGGCATTACTCCAAGCTTTTTTCCCATATTGTGTAATGTGATGTTTTCACAGGGCTTCAGTCAGTCATGCAAAAAATGTTGAAGTGTAAGTGGCTAACCTTTAGTCCCAAGACCAATCAATCATTGCAGTTGCAGGTTTAGATCTGCTGCTGCACAGCAAAACTTCTGTGCTCGCATCAGGTCTTACAATAGTGAGGCTGTTTGACTGACAAGCACGGAGAGGGGGATTCTGAGAGGCATATGGAGCAGAGTCTGGAAAGGGAGCATTGAGGAGAAGGGTTTGCCAGAAGTACCGTGCATTATAGATGATGCACTCAGTTTTATCGTTGATTGATGAGAGACAGTTACGTGCTTTCACAGTGCTGGGTAAGATTTTCCAGAAGTCACTTAATAGGAGAACTCTGTCAGTAGAAAGATGACTTTTCAATGTAGTGATACAATGCAGATTACAAATGACAGCTATGCTATTCTGTCTGCTTCATGAGTGTTTAATATCTCATGCAGGTGAGTTAATCTAAAATAATTAATTTGCTTTCCAGGTGCCATAGAGTTGAAATTAACACTTACTATTCTGAGAGTTTCACAGGGTGATTATAAATGTTGTACATGTCAATGATATGATTCTATATTTCACTTACCTCTAAACACAAAGGAGCAGTCCAACCAATAAGGAAGATATGTCATTATTATTTAAACTATTTGTGTAAGCAATGGTGAATGTAGATTTTCTTCTACTTCTCATTTACTGGAAAGAAAAGCTCTGATGTGCAATTCTGGAGAGTTAGTTCAGAGCACAGTAAGTTGTGAGGTTTTTGATTAACATGTCTTCTGCTTTTTCCTTCTTTTAGGGCTCCACCTACAGATGTTCTGAACAGCTCTGCATCATAGCAATTCATTAGTATAGCCAGGTACTGAATTTAAAGAACTATGTGATGTAAAAAGAAGGGGGGAAAGTGGGCGGTAGATATTGGAAGCTGTATGAATACAAAATGCAGTCAATAGAATAACTTGGAGCAAAAGTAAAATGAAAAAGTGCAGTTGCAAAACGTCTAAGTAGATTCACAGGAGATCACTTAGTATAAAGTTACCATTAATCTACAGGTTACTGCCACACTACTTTGTATTTGCCAGTTTTGACTTTTCTGAGTATCACCTTTCTCCAAACATTTTGCGAGTTTATCCGCTGTTTGGACAGCATTTCAGTTTTAATCTTTTTCTCTCCACAGCTCTTGAAAACTAAAGAACAGACACTTTGAGGCAATTATTTTGCTTGTGATATTGAAGCTACAATGAAGTATTATTGCTTTGCACTCCTTTTGACTGTGCTCTGTACTGAATTGCTAAGAAGTCTCTGTACTACTGTCAAATCACCAAGGTTCAGAGGACGTGTACAGCAGGAGCGAAAAAATATCAGACCCAACATTATTCTCGTACTAACAGATGACCAAGATGTGGAGCTTGGTGAGACATAATTATGTTATTTGCTACTCTGTTTCCTTTAAACATGCATTTCGGTAACTTATGCTATATAAATGAACTTGACATTAAAAAATGTGCCTGTCCTGCAACGTTTTCAGACATGCTTGACTGATTTGGAAATTATATTGATAAAAATTATATTATATGTTTTATTGCTCCCCTTCACCTGATTTAATTCAACTAATTCCAGTTTAAGGCATAAGTACCTTATCAATCAACCATGTTAACCGAGGAGGTTGAGATGAATACAGTATGTAATAACATATAAGGCCGAAAACAGTTTAAAAAAGCAAGAAACTCTATTAATAATATTTAAGTTATTTCTGACCATCTGCTTTTGTATAACCCTTTTAAAAGATGAAGCTATTGTTACCTATTACATGGTACCGGATGGATAAAAAACTATATTTTCTTTTTCTCGTATACATCATATGATCTGATATATTACATACACACACAAAATTGACCTAATTTCAGATCACAAGCTTATATTATTTATATGTAATTTTTAAATATGTTTAAAGTCAAGCCATTTTCATACCATGTCAAGTATATGAAAGGAGGCCAGTTTAGTTTTTATGCATATTTGGCATTTGATCACAACTTGGACAACATGTAGGAAATGAGCTTTTTGCATGCATGTCTAGGGGGGAATATTGTTTTAAAATATTTACCTGATATTCAAGATGTCCTTCTTGGTGTATTTTTCCCTTAAATACTCTCTAAAGATATTTAATCACTAAATTTCTTGAATTATGGGCATTTTCATATTTGTTATGATTTTATATTGATTGTACAACTTTTGGGACTGTTAGTCCATAATTAATAAATTTGTATTTCTTATGTTAGGGCTAATCCTGTTACTGAGCATAGTGAGTTCTCCCACCGAGCCCTTAGATCTATCTGTCTGATCTATTTTAGTTTGTGTCTTCTCTAATCACTGGTTTATTTAACCATGCAATGTAATAAAGGGACATCCAGTGGTGTTAAACACTGTATTATTAGTCTAAGATATTGCTATAATGTAGACGTGTTTCTTTTTAGCTACAGACATTTTGGAAATTTCTGTACAAGGGTCAAGCCCTGGCTTCCTTTCTGTGGCTAACTGATGCCCAATTCCCCTGGTCATTGGGCCAAGCTATAGAGACGAGGTAGAAGAGAAGGTGCAACACAGAACAGTGCTTCCTGGTAGCTATCTTAACAAGATCACAGAGAAGGGATTGTAGGTGTGCTGGGAGAGTAGCAAAACTCTCTGTTCACGTCCTGGAACTACAGCCTCAGAAACTTGCTGAGTGGTTCACAGAGGGCTGTGGCTGCTGTTGCAGTCCCATAATGAAACCACTGCAACCTGCTTGTATATATGCCTTACTAATGAGCTGAAGAAAGGTTCTGTTCTCCACAATCCCAAGATAGTTATCCCCCACGCAGGAAATCTACATACCCTTTGCACATTAAACCAGAATTTGACCCCAAGACACTTAATATCCTAATCTTGCAATTTCAACAATAGATCATTCTGCTTATTTGATGGTATAAAGATACATTATTTTCTACATATGAGTTCTCATTTTTCTGTTTAATGACCTAGATGGGCAAAGCTGAGTTTCACACCCTAAAAAAAAGTACTGGAATTCAGAAGGTCTAGGATTTATGGAATATAACAAACTCTTAGTATTCCAACATAAATTACTCTCTATTCTATTCTGAGCACAGTATATCTGATATCTATGCAAAACATCTACTTTGCAATATATAAAGCATATGAGCATATCATAGACAGCAATTAGAAGATATTTGTCTTCTGAGTGTAGGATCATTGAAGCAAAATATATAAATTCACCTTCCCTGTAACCTAGAGCTATACAGGACAGTGAAGAAAATCCAGAACATAATTTGCACAAAGCTGGGAAGTACCGCAGAGTGCATTATAGTGTAATAATGTTTTGACACAAGTAGCTAACTGATATTCAGGGCCTTCTGAATTGTTTGCTTCCATTGCAACATAATCCCAACTCTACATATAAAATGATGGGGTGTAAACTAGCCATTGTCACTGAAGATCGAGATCTTGGAGTCATGGCTAGTTCTCTGAAAACATCCACACAATGCGCAGCAGCAGTCAGAAAAGCTAAGAGAATGTTGGGAATCATTGGGAAGGGATAGCTAATAAGACAGAAAATATCATATTGTCTCTTTATAAATCCATGGTATGCCCACATCTGGAATACTGTGTGCAGATCTGATCACCCATCTCAAAATAGATATATTGGAACTGGAAAAGTTACAGAAAAGGGCAACAAAATTATTAGGGGAATGGAAAAACTTCCGCATGAGGAGAGATTAATAAGACTGGGACTTTTCAGCTTGGAAAAGAGATGACTAAGGGGGGATATGATGAGGTCTATAAAATCTTGACTGGTGTGGAGCAAGTAAATAAGGAAGTGTTGTTTACTCCTCGTAACACAAGAACTAGGGATCACCAAATGAAATTAGTAGGCAGCAGGTTTAAAATGAACAAAAGGAAGTATTTCTTCACACAATGCACAGTCAACCTGTGGAATACTTTGCCAAAGGAGCTTGTGAAGGCCAAGACTATAAACAGGGTTCAAAAAAGAACTATAGAAGTTCATGGAAAATAGGTCCATCAATGGCTATTAACCAGCGTGGGCTAGGATGCAAAACCATGCTCTGAAGAGTCCTTAGCCTCTGTTTGTCAGAAGCTGGGAATGGGCGAAAGGGAATGGATCTGTTGACGATTCCCTGTTCCGTTCATTTCCTCTGAAGCACCTGGCATTGGCAGCTATTGGAAGACAGGATACTAGGCTTGGTGGACTGACCCTTGGTCTGACCCAGTATAGCCATTCTTATGTTAATGAGGAAAAATTGGTGGAGTTGGCTGTGTCTTTGATGCAGTCTTGTGTATTTTACAAGGAATGTACATAATGCCCTGTCACCCCAAACACAGCAGGAATCAAACAGGAGACAGTTTCATTGGTCACAATTCCAAGCCATTTTCCAGCCAGCACTCTGCCCAAAGTCTAAGTTTTTTCTCAGGGTCACGCTACAGAAGTGCTTCTCTGGCTGTCTCTGGGATGTCTTAGCTGCCTCCTCTGTCTATTTCTGCCAATTCTCTTTTACACGCAGTTTCCTCTCAAACAATCTCCTCAGTCTGCATTCAGCCCCCAGTCAAAGCTCTCCATCCACATTGCTCAGATTCCTGCGCAATATTGCATATGGTCTATATTTTGGGGTGTGACCTCTATTGTTGCAGCTATCTATTCCATAAAAGTGCTTGATTGTTTGTTTTTTATATTTATCCTGAATGAAGGGTAGCTGTTACACACAAAGCTTCACTCTGCCCCCACCACAACAATACATTATACAATGTATAATATCACAAAGGAGATGGGACTAATAAAATATCATTGGGATTTCCAGTTGAGGGAAAGCATCCTTGTAGATACCAGAGTTCTTAGTAGAAACCAAAGAACTGTTATCTTGTGCCCAAAGGCTTGAGGCCTTTGAGACCTTTCTCTTTGTGGAAGAGGAGAGAAGAGAAAGTAAGAAACAAGAGAATTAGATGTCTGTAAATAAAGGTGGGGAAATTTGCTCCTCCTGTGTACATAACTATATTTAGGACCTGACACTGCCCCCAGTTAAGTCCATGTAAAGAGTCCTGTTGACCTCAACAGGAATGAATTAAATCCATAGTGCAGAAGTTCCCAAATTTTTTTGCTGACATAATCCCATTTTAATTAAGTATTTTCCTGCCAGGGCCCTGGATAGCACGGAGGACACCATTTTTCTCCTCTGCATAGTGTGTTCCTGTACTTGTGATGCATGGGATGTCATGCTGTGGAAAGGATGCCATTTTGTAGAGTAAAATAGAATGATCCCTGCATAGTGACCATGCACATACTGTCTATAAAAGTCATGCTGTGCGGAGCAAATAGGTGTCATCCGCACACTAGGAATTGCCATGTCCACAACTGCTGATGGTGCAACTCTGTTTGGGGTTGTGACCCACAATTTGGGAACTGCTGCTATAGTGTGTGTAAATTCATACCTGTAGAGTGTGAAAAGGGAAGCAATGTGACTTTATTCCTCCAAAATAAATGTCATGACCTGTTCTTGAACTCAAAGTTAATCTGTTTTTATGAATAGGGAACAAAAGTGTATTATTTTTCACATATGGGAAATAGCATCTTCTAGGCTGGGCAACTGAGAGCTTGGGAATACACTAGAACCATAGACTAGCCAGACAGCGTGTGGGGCCTCAACAGGCCGCTTTCTGGTTTGTTGTTCAACACCTTCGCTAGAAACTCTGAACATACCCAGAGAATTGAAAAGTCCCCTCTCCTTGCCACATTCTTGCATGGGAACCCAAGAAATACTTTTTGTTTTGTGAGCATGAGATCAGGCTAATAGATCCAGCTACAGAAACCTCCATCTGTGGAGAAGTTGGAAGAAAACCTCCAGCAGCATTAATGCTTCCTCCCATAAGACTTTACTCTGGGTAAAGCTTTAGCCAGGCTGAATGTTTTATCTGACAAAATTTCTTAATTCGTATGACCAGACTGGTCATTTACTGGAATCTGGTACCCTTCAGGCCCTCCCCAATTTAGACATGCACAACTTCATTGTCCTGTTGTCTGAAATGATCTGCATATGTGCCCTGGGGATGGTGTCCAGATGTTAAGGTTGACAGGCAGCAAGGAAAGCAGCAGATGGCAGAGAACTGTAACTTGTTAATAAGAGCAAGTCTCATCTCCCCTTGTGTTTTGCTGCCTAACCTGCCTTTGAAGTGTCTATTTTCAGAATTTCCAGTGAAGTAAATCTATTAGCATCAGGTTCCTAAAGTGCACACCTGGAGAAATAAAATAACTAAGCCAGATCCAACTTTCATTCAAATGATAGGGAGCCTTTACTTTGACAGCGGTGTACTGCAGAAGAAGCAGCAGCAGAACTGAGCAGTTACTTTCCTACATTCTGTATCATTGAATCCCTTCTATTTGTCTATCTTTAGCTGGATATTTTCCTTTATACATTTCTATACAGGTGTGGAGAGTGAAAAGAACATTTGTGAAAGGGAAATGAACTTTGCTCAAGATGGGTCCAGTCCTAAAAGCATGCCTCTTTAAAGGCTTCAGATACAAGTATTGTGGCAGACCAGACTACTCAAAGGAAAGGTCTAATGGCTCCTACAGAGTCCAAAATACCCAATCCAATACTTCATTTTCCATCTTAAAAAAAAAAAAAAGGTGTTTAAAAAAGTTGATGCAAAAGACTAAGATCAGGTCTACACTACTGCTTAAGTCGATGTAACTTATGTCCCTCAGGGCTGTGAAAAAGACATCTCCCTGAGTGACACGAGTTACAGGGACCTAAGCAATATACACATCAGTGCACCTTCTGTCTCTCGTGCAGGTGGAGTAATTAATGCCAACAGGAGAGTGCTCTCCTATAGAGCATCTTCACCAGATGCGCTACAGCGGCACCACACTTTTAGCATAGATTAAGACAAATTTTAATTGCTAACACTGATATTTCAACCCTACCAACAAATTAGTGTTTGGGTTAACCAGTTAACTTTAATTTAAAATCTAGTAAATTATTTTAAAATAATTTCAGATCCTACCCCTAAGCGTTTCTACCAATTTTGCAGCTTTACAACCACATTTTTTATGGTTTTAAAATATTTTTCATCTCTTCCTGTTGCTCTGTGATTGACCCACATAAAAGAACAAGAGGAACAGGGAAATTGACTGTAAGCAAAGTGCTGTCAGCTGTGCAAAATAAACTAAAAATATAACAAGGGAAGCTAAAATTCTAAAATCCCCTTCTCAAAATTCCCCAAAGCTGTAAAAGTACAAAACCCTTCAGTGATTATTGACCTTTTGCCACCCCTACCCCCAAGTTCCTGGCTTGTTGTACAACTGACCCTTGCAAAACTTTGGTTGCTATCAGCAAGTATTCACAGATGGTAGCACAAGCCACAGGGCTCACCATTTCGCAGCAATAGGCTGCTGCGCACCTGAGGATCCTACCTGCTTTCTCATCTTTTTTTCTGTAAAATGAGTTTGTCAAGGGGTGGTTTAAAAAAAACACCACCACACACCTAAGCTAACCCTCTCCAAGCCGTTACGCTAGACCTGTGCATAATGATGTGATCAAAAGGAACAAGAGTTTGTTTGGTGGGGGATGGGACTGCTATAAAAATCATTTTGCTGATTCAACCACAAAGGCTAAGCTGACTCTGAATGCAAGACTTAGTTATTGGAGAGGCCTGTATGCTGCTGCTCTGGATGGGGACAGATTTCACCCAGAGGGGTTACGGTCATTGCATGTGGTCTCTTTATAGTGTGATTTTTAAAAAATAACTCTGCTTTGTCTGCTACTTGATAAATGTATAACTAAATCGCTGCTGGCTGGTGACTGCACAAACTGTTGAAGCCTAATGCTCCACTAATTATTGTAAGGGTTTATTTGTTTTGCAAGTATTGAAGTAAAACAATATTTTTTTAATCCCTTTGAGAAGTCAAATAGTCAATTATAAATACTGCATGCTTGAGAAGCCCCAGGCTTCGATGGGAATCAACTTGCATAAGTTAGGAGTACTCACATAAGTAAGGGGCTGTAGGATCAAGCTGTAAATCAAATTTAAAAATTAGTTAGATGTGCAGTAAATATTCAAATGTCTTATCCCTTAAAAGAGGGAATTGCATTGAGTCTTCAATGTCAAATGGAGCTCAGTGATTCTTAGAATGGTGCATATTTGCTGGTCTTGGTGATGTGTTCTATGCCACCATCTATCTTTGTTTAATACGGTTCAACAAGATGCTGGCTTGCGACTCTGCCTGTCAGATTGAGCTACGCTTGTACTTGTGATTAAGCAAGAAAAGAGCCCAAACTTCTTAGAATTTTGCAAAATATTGTTGGTGACATAATAGAAAATGTTTACTTTTCCATTAAAATTAGAGCTAGCCAACGAGTGGTCCAAGCCAAGAACAGAAGGTAAATGTAATTATACATTTTATATGCTTAAAAATCAAGTGATAGGACAAATGTATTTTTAGATGTTTCCTAGCAATAGTGAAGTAAAATCAGTTATTCTTTATTTCAGGGTCCTTGCAGGTGATGAATAAGACTAGAAGAATCATGGAGAACGGAGGTGCCACCTTTATCAATGCCTTTGTAACCACCCCAATGTGCTGCCCATCTCGGTCCTCCATGCTGACAGGGAAATATGTTCACAACCACAACGTATACACCAACAATGAAAACTGCTCTTCTCCTTCCTGGCAGGCAACACACGAACCACGTACCTTTGCCGTGTATCTGAACAACACTGGTTATAGGACAGGTAAGAGACAATTCCAGCTCTTTGCTGAAGAAAAAGATGGTGGAAGTTATGGGTATATACAGTAACTCGCTTTAGATCTCTGCCTGAAATGAGACAAATATAGTCTCGAATTAGGTATAAGGAGCAAAGCCATGGCCCATGGAGCAGAGGAAAAGTGTGTCAAGAGTGAGGTTATCACTGCCTATTTATAATGGCTTAGCCAGATTTACAGCCAAAGACTGAATAGAGAATCCCACTTCATATCTGAGTGCCTAAGGTGGGGACCATGCTGTTGAGCCTAGGTGAGGGTCATGCATCATCATGGCATTGTGGTGCTGAGCCAGTAGCCGTAGGCAGGATTGTGGTCAATATAAAGGCCTGGTTGTGGAGAGGCAGTTATGGGGAAAGATATTTGGGCCACTGGGGGAACTGGTACCAATGACCTCCCAGGACTGAAGGTGCCTATGGTCAGAGTGAAACAAAATGAAGATGAGAATTTAAATTATAACATGGGGTTATCTTCACTTTCATTTTCTGAACCTGAACAGAAGCATGTATTTAAGGAGGATTGTGCTGGTGAGTGGCTATCAGATTTGATCGTTTTCTTGTAAATTCTTGGTGGTTTTCTGTAGTCAGGCGCTCCCTTTTCTATTTGCAAATAACTCTTTTTATTCCTCTTGTTTATGCTTCAGCTTGACGTAAAGCCTCCAGTTCATCTATGCATCAGCTGTCCCTTAAGAATAAGTTGGTAAACATTTTAGGCACCAGCCGAACCCTTTTATAAAGGTACAGGTGCAGTGCAAGGTATCAGGGTTCAGTTGGTCCTGTCGTATTGTTTGATCACAAAGACTCTTCTCTGCAGGACCAAAGAAGCACAAGTCTTTGTGCCAACACTGCTGTTTACAATGTATTTGGCAGCAAAGAAGTTTGTCTCCACCAACAGATTAGGCACAAGAATGGATTGCTTTTAAAGCATACAGTGAGAGAATGGATATCTCTTTATACCAGTTCTCCCAGCACTGCTGGATTAACATCCTAAAATCTATTTGCTCCCACTTCATCTTCCCCCCAGTGTAACTCTCTAACAAAACTGGCAGTCTTGCAGAGCCGCAAAATGCAAAACCAAGAAGCACTTATCTTTTGGCCTAAATCTGCCACTGTCACTCACACTGAGTATTACTTTAGTCTGAGGAGTTCAGCTGAAGTAAAATACTGCTCACTGTGAGTAAGGGTGGCAGGATTAAGCCTTTTGTTTTTCTGCTGCAAATGGATTTTAGATGCTAAAGTCTGCTCTGTAGCGCTGCCTTCAGCTTTTGAATTAAGTGCTAGAAAAAATTTCTGATTTGTGGATTAGTATTCCACATCTGACTGGCCTCACAAACCTTTTCTGCATCCACCTGAAAAGCTGTTCAGTGTTTTAAAAGTATTTACTATCTATTTAGCTAATTAGGGTTTTACACGGCCACTCATCACTAAAGTATCTGAATGCTGTCCATGTAAAATTGATAACAATAGCAGAGTCCCTTTTGGGGTAAAAGCTTGGATTCCCTGTGAAATCTTAATTCGACCCTCTAATATGTATGCATTATGATACAGTTTTTAACTGTGTGCGTGTGTGTGTGTAATTTCTTAACTTTAAAAAAAAAAACAGAAAAAACGTAAATTAATTATTTTGTGTCATCACATTGTCACCCAGATGCTTCATCAGCAGGGTTGGAACATTTCAATCTATCGCAGATCCTTACTACTTAAGATAAAGAAATAATGGAGAGCAGTAGCCGGTTGTTAGGTTCTGTGCTGACCACTACTAGAAGGGAATGGGGGACACTTTTTTTTTTTTTTCCAGTGGGTTTCACAAATATTTGCTTTCAGTAGCGGAATGGTGAGGCTCAGCCATCTTAGGTTCCATTCCAAGCTTTAGGAGTGTGCTCTAGTGGGCACAGACCTTTATAGCCATTTCCTTCCAAGTTTGATCCCTTCCGCCTTGTCCTTTCCTACCTATCCTGCCCTTCCCCACCCAATTTCCTTATCTCAAGCCCAGTCTACACTTACCTTCCGGATTCGGTGGCAGTTATGGGAGATACGCAAGTGACGTAAATCACTTACGTATCTCCCGTCGACTTTGCTGTGTCTGCTCCACGCACCGTCCACACTGCGCTGCGCCACTTACTGGGATGGTCTTCCTACTTTGATTGCTGGATCGACTGAGCAGGTCTACCCAGACCGCTCAGTCAATCTGAAGCAATCGATCTGACGGCAGCGAATTTGCTGCCATCAGTGTAGACCCAGTCTCAGTCTCATTCTCCTCACCTAGCCAGTCCAGTCCTAATCCAGTCTCTCTCGCCCCCTACTCTAGCCTCCAGTAACCTCACTGTGTACATTGCCTGTTCCAACTGGCTCCCCATCCCAATCTCCCTCCCCTTCTGGACTCCTCCTTGAATCCCAATGTCTCCCCCCGTGGTCTCTTCACTCCTTGTCCCAGCCTCTGCCCTGGGTTCCTAGTCCCAGTTTCCATTTCCCCCTCTTGTTAGCCTTCAGTCCCACCTTCCATCCCCTCTCAAGCTCCTTGTTCCAGTCTGTTCCCCCCTGTCTTCTCCCCAGGTCCATCTGTTGTCCCACCTGCATTAGAATCAGTCAGCTTTCCTCCTCCACACTGCCTAGATCAGCAGGGGGCAGATCACTGAGAACACAAGAGAGATACACTCCTGCTCTCAGTTCTGGTGCTGACAAGGCACAGCCCTGAGTTGCAATTGCAAGAAAAGACCTGCTCAACTCCAGGCTGGAACATGCTCAGTGCAGACACAATTTTCAGGGAATTCAAGAAGTCTCAACTGAGCATAGGCAAGAGGATTTTTTTCCAAGGTTTATAATGAGGCCAGCTTTGGGCAGATTTTCACAGAGACACCAAAAAGACACATCCCTGACTGAAAGGCTACTCTTTTTTACAAATTTCAAGTCCCTTTTCCAAATAATGGGGATGCTAGAGCTTTTCAAAGTAAAACTCATCAGAATTTTTTAACATGGTAAAAACCTAGCCTTGTTATTGGAAATGGCTATCATTTTGGCTGAAAAATTGCACTTGAGGCAGACAACTGGCATGTAAAATTTCAGCCCAAACAATTAAAGTATGGCAAAGTTATAAGCCATTGAAAATCGCCCTTTAATAGGAAGCATTGGGCAACCTTAAAAATAGGAGGTGCTTCTAGCCTAGCTTATAATAAAGGCATTTCTTTATGTGTATATAAAGACCGGGCTTACAATCTGTTATAGTTATTAAACACTAAATATTTTTTTATGGTTACAATAACATTGACAGATACAAGGAAATACTCACAAAGCTGTAAAAATAGAAAACCTGAGTTATTCGTAAGGAAATTTGGTATTATGGTGAAATTAATGCACTGGGAACTAAGCTGAGCACGATTGCTGGTATTGCCATGGACTTCCCTTGTGACTTTGGGTACTCTGTAGTTTAACCGTGTTGTGCCTCAGTTTCCCCATATGTATAATTGGAATACTGCTTGAACTATTTCCCCGGGGTGTTGTGAACCTTAATTGTTGTTTGTGATTTGACAGAGGTACTGTAATGTTGTAAAGCGGTTTTGTAACAAGGAAAAAAAGCCTCTGAAAAAAAACCCCCAAAGTTTTCACTTTTGAAACTATCATTGGGTTAATGGGAAGAAATGAGGAGGAGTTTACTGGAATAATACTGACCTTTCAGTTGTATTGGGCTCGGTCCCCAAAAGCATTGAATCATTCTGCGTCATTGCGAAATCTCCTACAAACAGTTCTTTGCAACTCCAGTAAATTGTTTCCTCATAGCTAGTTTTCTTAAAGGAAGTGGGCTGTCTACCTAAACCAGTTGTCTGGGTCATGGTGAGTAAACCTTACCGTGCCATGTCTTTTTAGAGGTCTGGTTTTTTATTGGTGGGGTTTTTGTTTTGTTTTGTGTTTTGTTTTTTATTCATGTCTTTGGTTAAAATCAAATGTTCCGAAAACATTAATAGTAGCTAAGGCATGTATGCAATAGATGTCCTTTTGGTCTATGGAAAACACAGGGTTGTCTCTGCACTGTCTTTACATTGTCTGGCACTTACTGGCATGGATGGTAGTGACGTGACTTATTCTGTGATGCAGTGTTTTCGAAATTGAGGCATAAATGTCTGAGAGTAAGAAAAATATATTTGATATTGCAAGAAATTAAATTAGTATATTATAAAAATCTCAACTCAGAATCCACAGAATTGCTGGGTCAAATTCTGCAAGGCTTGCACCTAAGCAACCACTTAGATACCACTATTTTGGCTCCCAGTTCAGTTCAAGACTCCTTTAGCTAATTGGTAGGGGAAAAAGTAAAAACCAGTGGCAAGCTTTAAGGAGTGTATTTGTACTAAATACTTGCACTTCAGCAAATGCTTATCTTTTGCAGTAACAAAAACATTCCAAAGGCATATGGATATCCAGATAACTGCTCACCTTGCCGTCTCATTATTTACATAAACTTAACTGAATGTCGCCCAGACTGCAGTTATTTCAGTGTAGCAAACTACTATAAAATGTTAAAAAATCACATTGTCTCCTGGGAACAGTTAGCAAAACTGCCAAAATACAGATAAAATCTGTCTTGTCTTTGCTGTTATCCCTGTGGAAGAAGAGTCTGGAGTTTTTCTGGCTGGGGCCACATTGAATCTTTGCAGGTGTTCTGAGTTTCCCTCTTGGGGAGGGCAGACAGGGCCTAGTCTGCATCCATACCTTCCACCTCCAGGTCCTGCAGAGATTCTTTTACAGTGCATGGAACATGCTGGCACACGCCTTCCTCCACAGCTCCTGAGGACTCCAATATGAATGGCAGTTCTCTTACCTCTACCCGAGCAGCCTCCCTGAGAACCCTCTGAGATGTTGTTTTTTTTTACCAAGACCTCCTCAGGACCTGGAAACTAGTCTCAGCAACCAGGTCTGTAGTGGCGGCCCGGGGTGGGACCTGCATGCAGAACCCTTGCTACATAACCTCCGTGTGCAAGGTATGGAGTCCCCCTTGGTGTGCCAGAGGCAGCCCACCCTGCACATTGCCTATTGTGTACTCCAGGAGGTGAGGGCAGCCTTGCCTCCTGCTTCTCTCACATTTTTGAGTGGATCCTGTGGGAAGATGTTCCTCGCCCACCCTTCAAACTGGTCCTCTGGACCTTGTCATCAGGCCTGTGCCCCGCTAGCCTTCCCAACCTCCCAACACACCACTTGAGTCAGCTGCACAACATCCAGCCAATCCACCTCTGAATCACGCTCAGAGAACATCTGTACATGCTATTCATATAAACTATTCCTTACCCTCGTGTCCTGGGCTGACACCATGTGGCAGGACCTGCTGCCATCTGAGAAAGGTCAGGAACCCTGGTAGGCCAGCCTGTACTTCATTCTGGTCCCACTGCCTGCCAAGGATATTAGTTGGTGACTCGTCCATGGAGCAATGAGCACAAGCGTGTGGCTGGCGGAGTTCATGAACTCCACTGACACCTGTCCCTTTTGTGGCGAAAGGGAGACCTTTGTGCACATCAATGTAGGATGCATCAGATTGCAGCGCCTCTTCCAGTTCCTCCAGAACCTCTTACTGAGGTTCTGGTTGCACTTCTCCCACACTTCCTGATCTGTGCACACCCCATCCTTGGCCTCACAAAGTGGTGAGAGCTCCTCCTGGTGCTGGTCAAGATGGCCACCCATCACTCCAGGAGGAAGAAGCTGGAGGGGAAGGAAGAGGGGTGCTCTGTGACTATGGGGCTTATTTCTGGTCCCTTGTTCAATCACATCTCCAGGCAGAGCTCCTCTGGGTGGTGTCCACTAACTCCTTAGAGGCCTTTGAGGAGCAGTGGGTGCAATCCTGAGTTCTCTGCTCAGTGTCGCCCTCTGGCTCCTTCATTCTAATCATTGACCTCACTCTGAATTCTGCTTTCTCTTTTGTCCCAAATACTCAATTGCGGCCTGGGCTTGGTGGCTCTTCCTCTTTAGCTGAGGGACCAGGCCATTAGTTTTGTGCAGGCCTAAACTCGCCTGTCCCAATACTTGCATATATATGTACCTTCCAATTTCTGCAACAAATGAGGCAGTGGTCCTACAGACAACAGTTTCCTTTACTACACAACCATGATTGATTCCCAGCGCAGGTCCTTCCTGTGCATTAAGTAGAGAATGAGTCCTGTGAAAAAATAACATTGATCATGTAAACAAAGACTGTATCATCATGCCTATACACAAGGGGACTAAATTAAGATTGCGTAGGGAACCTGATTTCTGGAGTTTTCTAACTTTTGAGCACGTAACTTTACATTCTTAATTTTTTTAATAGGGTTTTTTTGTGTGCGTGTATAATTTTATAGATTTTTTAAAAATGTAAACTGAAAAAAACAAATTCCATCATGTGGCATCATATTGATACCCACAGAGGTCATCAGCAGGTATGGAACTTTTAGATCCAATGCTCAGGCCACTGCCATTTAAGCAAATGGGAGTAATTAATAGCAGCAGTAAGTTGTCATCCTCTTTGCAGACCAGCTCTAGAAGGGGCTGGGACACTGCCAGTAGGTTTCGCAGATGTTTGCTAACTGCGAAGGAATGGTGAGACTCAGAAATCTTGATCCACTCAGGCTCTGGAGAGGAATATGGTCTAGTGGAAACAGACTCATCTCCCATGTACCTCAGACTTGAACCCTCTACCCTGTCCTCACCTGCACCAGTCCTGTCTCTTCTCCACTACCGGCTTCTCCACTTGGTTCCATTCTCTTCACCCTAGCCAATCCCAGTCTCCACTCCTCAGGTTTCTCATCCCATTTGCAGTCTCATTGCCCAGCCATTCTCAATACCCCACTCCTGGTTCTTTGCCCAGTCTCTTTCTCTCCCCATTCTATCATCCTCCACTCACCCTCACCTTCTCCATCTCCACAGGCTCCTGAGCTCCTTGTCCAGAATCAGTGCCTTTCTCCCCACCAACTCTGCTCCTTGTCCCAGTCCTTTTGCCCAGCTAGTCCCAGTTCCCTTCTCATTCCCTGGCTCCTCATTAAATTTGTGTCTCTCCCTGCTCCCAACTCCTACCTGCCCCACTGGTTTCTAATCCCAGTCTTTCTGTACAGCCAGTCCCGGTGTTCCCCTGGCTCTGCATTCAATTTCAGTCTCCAACCGCAACCACTGGCTCCCAGGCCCAGTCTCTCCCATCTGGTTCTGAGTCTTAGTCCCCTGGCCCAACCACTCCCAGTCCTAGTCTCCTCTACCCAGCTCAAAGTTTCTCTTTTCACACACCCCTCTCCCTGCTACTGCCCTCCCCATCCAATCTTCCCTTCCTCTCCAGGCTCAGTCTATTCCAGGTCTGGCTCTTGTCTCCTGTGCATTCAAGTCATGCATTCCCTACATCCCCACAGATCCCACATGCTACCTGGCCATCCTCACAGGAGAGACGGGCTCAGGCTGTCAGTTCCACATTTCTCCCCATCAGTCCTTTCTCTCCCTAAATTTCTTTATAACCCCTCGAATCCTGTGAGAGTGTCGCATCTTAACTGCCTCCTGGGGGTGAAATGTGCTGTTTCTCAGCTCCAGCAAACAGCAGTACTGGCCACCTGTTCCATCCCACTTCCTGCCTTGCTGTGCTGGCCTAAGAGTCACAGAGGAAGCAGTGAGAGGGGAAGAGGAAGGAGACTTGGCCACATACTAAATAGTCACAGGATGGCTTCTAGTAGCTGGGAGGAGGAGAAGTTGACAGAAAATCTTGCTCACTGTCTTCAGGCCTTGCTTATGAGGGACATTCCAGCTGGCATGATAGTGGCATCAGAGGCAAATGTGTTACTGTCACTCAAGATGAATGACACTTGGCAGGTGTGTAAACTGGTTGGATCATATTAATCAAAGACATCAAAAGTGTTGCATCCAGGATGAGGGAATTCTATATTAAACCTCATCTAATATAAAGAGGAATTGATTACAGAACTAGCAATTAATGGTAACTTTGGACTACAAGTGATCAAGACATGATCACACTGAATGTGCAAACAGCATAAAGTCCAGACCAGTGATAAATATACTTGGTGCTTTAAAAGAGCTAGATTCACAAAGCTGAGAACAATTATGCGCCAAATCAGTTGGGAGGAGGAATTTCACCAGAGAAATGTGAATGATATTTGATCTTTTACTAGATGTTCAAAAAGCCACAATTGAGGAAGAAAGCCATATAGGTTTAAAAAAAAACACAACAAAAAAACCACCCTTATTTAGAGGGGACGTGAAGGCAGCTATGGAAAAATAAAAAAAAAAATGTATAACAAATCGAAGAAAGGGGAATTTGATAGTAATGAATATAAATTAGAAGTTAGGAATTGTAAAAAATTGAGAAAGGAAGCAAAGAGATTATAAGAGGAAATCTATGATCAGTGAAGTCTAAGGCCAATAAGAAGGCATTTTTAAAGTATGGTGGGAACAAAACAATGGTATTGGTCCATTACTATTTGTAAAGAATAGGATTATCAATAATAATGCAAAAAGGGCAGAACTGTTCCATAAATATTTCTGTTCTGGATAAAAACAGATGATGTAGTCATATCATATGATAATTCTTTCCATTCCTCTAGCATCTCAGGAAGATGTTAAACAGAGGCTACTAAAGTTAGACATTTATAAATGAGCATATGTGGATAGCCTGCATCCAACAGTTTTAAAATAACAGGAAAAACTGGACCATTACGGTTGATTTTCAATAAGACACGGGGGAAGTTCCAGAAGATTGGAAGAAAGTTAATGTGTCAATATTTTAAAAGGGTGAATGGGCTCTAATTATAAGCCTGTCAGTCTGACACAGATCCCAGGCAAGATAATGGAGCAGCTGATACAGGACTTGATTAATAAAAAATTAAAGGAGGGTAATATAATTAACGCAAATTAGAATGGGGTTTATGGAAAATAGATCCAGTCAAACTAACTTACTGTCTTTTTTATGAGATTACAAGTTTGGTTTTTGATGTAATAGTGTTGATGTAATACACACAAACTTCTGTAAGGCATTTGAATTTATACCACATCGCATTTTGATTAAAAAAATAGAAAGATATAAAAATGACATGGCACACATTAAATGGGTTAAAAGGTGGATAACCGATAGGTCTCAATGTAATTGTAAATGAGAAATAATACTGAATGGGTGTGTTTCTAGTGGGATCCCACAGGGATTGGTTCTTGGCCATTTTCTGTTTCACGTAATTATTAATAAGCTAGAAGAAAACGTAAAATCAACACTGATAAAGTTGCAGATGATGTGAAAATAGGGAAATGGCAAATAATTTAAGAGGAAAGGTCACTGATACCAAGCAGATCTGGGTTGCTTGGTAAGCTGGGCACAAAAAGCAATGTGGTTTAATATGGCTAAATGTAAACATCTGTATGTGTACATCTAGGAACATAGAATGTAGGCCCTACATATGCACTGGGAGACTCTATTCTGGAAAGCTGTGACTCTGAAAAAACATTTGGGGGTCAAGGTTGATAGTCAACTGATCATGAACTCCCAGTCTGATGCTGTGGCCCAGAGGGCTAATGTAATCCTTGGATACATAAACAGGGGAATCTCAAGCAGGACTAGAGAGAGATTTTACCTCTATGTTTAGCACTGGTGCAACTGCTGCTGGAATCCTGTGTCCAGTTCTGGTACTTATAATTCAAGAAGGATATTGATAAATTAGAGAGGTGCAGAGAAGAGCCACACAAATGATTAACGGATTAAGAAACATGCCATATAGGGTACAATTATACAGCAAATTAAGTGCAGGCTCAAGGCTTAACTCTCCTTGTGTCCACACACGAATTGTGCTAACCTATGACTCAAACCTAGGGTCCCAGGATCCTGCAGGTGGTGAAATGGTGAAGCTGGCGTGGTAAACCTCCCTCTTCCTTCCCTCCCCCCAATGGGATGTGTTTTGTAAACCTTCCCACCTATACTTTTTGTTCAGATTGAATTTGGTGTTTCCTTTTCCTGGCTTCCATTTCCTGATGTAAAGGGAAAAAAAGAAGGGGGTTGCCATGTCTGAAGTACAATTCAGACCAACACCGGGGAACCGACAGATGATTTACCAGCATAAGGACTCTGCCTGTGGGTAGGAAAATATCCTTAGTTACTCACTCCCAAAGGGGTCTAGCGTGGTGAGAATGGAAAAGCCCCTCAGTTCTGACTGCTAATAAGGTAGACAGAAGAAAGTACATATACTGAAAGATTTCCTCCACCCCTTTATTCTCCTCTCCTCCAGAGGAGCTGGTAAGAGAACCTGCAGCCACTTGGAGTGTGGGGATGAAGGAAGACATAGCAAATGAGTGGGCCTGACTTCTGAGAGTTACCGGCTCTGGATGAAGGAGGTGGCTTCTGGCAACAGGTCAGGAGCAACTCTAAAGGAAAGAACTGTCCCTGTTATTGTAGGTCACTTTTAGTAGTGGCACACTTACAGCCTGTTTCCTTGGTCCTTTCGTCTCCATCACTTGTGCCTCGCAGAATCTATATTAGCAGACTGGTGACCAGGGTGGGGGGTTCTTTTCTGCCATCTCAAACTAGGCTCTTCTAAGAAAAAACATTTTCTTTCTCAAAAGCAGCGTCCTCAGGCTGGGTTTTTTCCCATCAGTTCTAAAGGATTGCTATGAGTCCTGCCAGAGACCAATGTCCCCAACTCCTGTATTCAGCCAGGAAATGTTGCAGTATGGCCAACTACCACCATTCAAAAATCATGAGCCAAACCCTAAACAACATGAGATTTGGCTTAGTCATGAGATTCTAAAAGAGTTTTAAGGGTTCTTATATTTACCTTCTGGGTTTTGAGCAGTTAGTCCATTTTCAAACTTTTCTGTACAACAATGATGCCTAGAAATGTATTTGTTTTAAATGAAAAGTGAGTGTTTCATGTGATCACGATTCCAGGATCTGGGGCTTAAGAAAAACATCTAGAATCATGAGAGTTGGCAACAGAGGTATCGGCACGGTCTGGGAAACACCTAATTTTAATAAAAAAAAATATGAAACTATTAATATTGGCAGTGATTTTATCTCAATTAAGTACGTGCATTTTTAAGTGAAAACAACATCTTGACTCACACTATGTGGTCACAGTAAAACAGGACACTTCATTCACATATTTATGCTTTGGAGTTCAACTAGAAAATTAAGAGTGGAAAGACAAAATTTCCTTGATGTACGTGCCTTTTTTTTCCTTCACAGCTTTTTTTGGGAAATACCTCAATGAATACAATGGCAGCTACATCCCTCCTGGGTGGAGAGAGTGGGTTGGATTAATCAAGAACTCTCGTTTCTATAATTACACCATTTGTCGCAATGGCAACAAAGAGAAACATGGATATGATTATGCAAAGGTACTGTCCAGAAACATTAACATTGCATCAGATGAATTCACCCATATAAAAATCACCTTTGATTTAATTACACCCTAAGAATGAATGTAATTTTCTCGCAGCCATGAAATCAGATAATTTGAGATCAGTTTCTCAAATCTAAAGGTGTCATTGTAGAATAGATAAAAAGTTAGAAAAGGTCTTTAATCTGGTTGCTTGCTCACTCACTCACAGAAATGGGTGGCTCCATGTAAGAAAAAGGAATTTCCTGAAGAAAATATTGTCTTGTGCTACTGATCTCTTACGTTAATACTCAGTTTACACCATAATCTTGCCAGTTATTACCCATATTAAGCAAAGTTTAGCCGGTGCTGTTTTCTGTTATACTATGGAAGGGGGGAAAATATTATTCATCTCTGGTGTCAAGCTCCGGATATGAGAATAGATAAGTGCAAAAAACAAGGGTTGGAAAACTTTAGACTTTGTTTGTACTCCGGACAAAGTTTGGAATGCATGCCAAGGTGACCTGCCCACTTCAGTGAGATTTCTCAGAAGCATATAGGACTGGAAATCCTGTAGTTTCCAAATCACTTTATGCGAACTGGAATTTCCTCTGAATGGAGCTCATGAAGGATGATACAAACATTGCAGTTGTGGTTTCTGACCCGTGTGATGAGATTTCATTGGAAGCTGGTTCTGATTTCCCCACCCATAAAAATTATGTGACACTGATATAAAGCATAAAATAAAGAATATTAGTTAGTTAAAAATTCCATACACATCCTGTGTGCATAGCAATATTGTATAATGTTTAGGAAAACAGGAAGAAAAGTAAGAGGAAGGCAATAACCCATGCAATGTCCTCCTTGGAGGGCACTTCATTTTAATGGCTTGAGAGATCCAAAATTGACAGATCACTGATGCCCTAGGAGCTGACCAAATCATCATGATTCCTGTAAACAAGAAATCAATCTTCTCTACATTATTACAGGAGCATTAACATCTAGGCTACTGTATCTGCTGTGTGTGAGAAAGAGGGTAGGGGAAAGAGAGAGAGATTACAGCTGGTTGGCTTGTCCTAACACTGATTTCCATGTGACACAGATCCAGTCCCTCAGGCTCTGCTTTTGCAGCTGTTTAGGGTCTTGAATCCGCAGCATGTGATTAGTCATGCCTGAAAGTGCTTGAAATTGCAAACATCATCTCAGAACTTTCTCAATGAAACTCACACTAGACCACCAGGCCAACAAAGAATGCTTAGAGGTGGCAGGTGGTTTAATTTAAGTTTTTTCATCTTTTTTTCTTCTTTCCATTTCCTCCCTTTCCCTTATAGGCTTCCATTTGCCACCTTGGCTGCAGGTTAAGCCAGTTTATTAGCAAGTAACGGCCTTAACCTCAGCAGGTGCAATTCTTTATGTTGTACAATTAAAAGAACAGACCCTTGGAGGAATTCAAGTGCTCCCTATATTTATATGTTTGAATACTGTTTCTTTGATTAAGGTTTGCCTAGACAACCATATTTTTGCGATATGTTCAGTGTTGTAGTCTTCTCCCAATTCGCACAGATGCAAATTTATATTTTGAAGAAAGCACACAATAAGGACTTAGATGTAGATATGAAATGATATTAAGTGTGGGTGGTTTTTCTTGCACTGCGAAATCATTTTATTTGGCAAAGAGCTTCGTCAACAAACTTTAAGAAGTATTTTTTGTGCTGGAAAACATTACGTGGCCAAATCTGATAATCAGATTCAGATAATACAACCTGTTTCATGGGTAAGAGAGTTTTTGCAGAATATACTCCCATCTAAGATTGTCTTCCTAAGAAAGTAAGTAGTGCCGGGTGTGTCCTGTGTTCTTTATGATGATGTGCCTGTTTGAAGGTATGTTTTTATTTCCTGATTTAAGCTCTAACGATTACTTGGTATCACAATACTGTGATCTGATTAATGATGCACTTCGTAATTTTTATTTTGTGTTAAATGTATGTTACAGGACTACTTCACAGACTTAATCACTAACGACAGCATTAGTTACTTCAAAATGTCTAAGAGAATGTATCCCCATAGGCCCATAATGATGGTTATCAGCCATGCGGCCCCTCATGGCCCTGAGGATTCTGCACCACAATTTTCAGAGCTCTATCCAAATGCTTCACAGCACATGTAAGTAAAATTTGGATTCTGCCAGCACTGGGTATTTATATTGCTTCTTATAGAGATTTTTATGAAGACACTGCAGGAACCTAAATTTACGGGATCGGTAGTGAGTAGCTAATATAACTGCTCTTTAGTCTAATTTGTATGTTGGACTGCATTTGCATTTGTTCCTTTTGGGATGGACAATGCCATTTTTTTAAAATAGTGAGGAACTGTTCTCTGGGGAAGTGGTGTGAGATTAAGAGCTCTTTATTAGAGTAGTACAAGGCACTTTGCTGTGTTCTTAAGGCTGCTTCTTACAGTACCTTGAGACAAGTAGACACTGAGAACCTACGGCAAAGATATTACTTCCTTCATGTTCCTCTTGGATGTAGTTTTCCCAAGATCTAGTTAACTGAATATGCTAGTTTTGGAACCGTCCTTCAGCAGCTTTTGTGCAGATGTTCACTTGCTTATAGAACAGCAACAGCATGATTCCCAAGCAGCCCGTCAGTCTGTGTTTTTAAATAACAAGCTGCTTATTATTTTTGGAAGGTGATTATACTATTCTGATGACTCTACCTACTGGGAATTGTCGAGGAACCCAAACTCAGGGGTGCTTACTTACACATCCGTTGCCCAGCGGATGATTCAAATTAGCCAGACAGCAGGTTAGCAAAGTAAAAGTTTATTCTTTATGTAAAAAAGGTGGCCCGATGGTCAGGGCGACCCTAAGCATGCATTTCTAGGGGCTTTTATAGTCATGCACAAACAAGTCTTTACACGTCACAATTTCTATAGCAATGCACACTGAAAAAACTTCTTATCAAGGTACTTCTGGGCCTACCACTTCCAACTCCCCCTATCTAAGTCACTAAGCCGTTCTCTGCATTCCACACTTGCTGGCACCCAGCTCTCATAACTATCTTGTTATTACTACATATTCTGAGACTAAATATCTATTAGCAAAGCATATTCCATTTCAGGCCTTGTCAGCTATTCTCACAGACTAGAATTTAGAAGCAATAGAGAGTCCATCTTTTCCCCCATAAACAGGGCAGAGAGACTCCATTTTTGTTTCCCTCCACAGTTTGGGTCCAATGGTTGATTAAAAGGTTTTGGATTTATCTGAGGAAATGGGGGCACAGGTACAACATCTCTTCTTGTGTGTTGTTCTATAAGTATATTTGCAGTGTGTGCAAGTAGGTGGTAGGAAGAGGCAGATCCAAACAATTTATTTTGATTTTAGAATATAACATAGGTGGAGTCTTGACTGAAATTCTTCTGTTTTAACCCTTAGATATGGATTACCCATATTCTTTTCACAGTGTGAAGTACAGAAATTGTTCCAATCACCATCTGTCCTTTCTTTCATGATCATTTGGACCTGCTTCTCCATTCACAATTCTATAACATCCTAATGGCTGTTACAGCAGTTGCTTACATAGAAAAGTAATATTATTTTCATTTGAATTTTAATGCAATTTGGCCTCTGGAAATGAGGAGGTAGAGCTAGCTCCACGTGATCAGACAGCATTCTGTGAAGTACTGTGATTTGCAGACCACATTTTGGGGAATGTCTGCACTAACCAAGGGTAGAATTTGCAGGTACATTAGCCAGGATAAATTGCAAGGATATCAATCATCATGCTTCAGAGCATAAATGTATGATTATCTGGGGTCAGGAAGAAATTTTTCACACATGGTAAACGGTTGCATATTTTTTTGGTTGTTAAAACCATTTTAAAAGCAGTATACTACAGAGCATTTACACCTGCCTCTGAAACATTGGGCATTGATGTCTCACAGACTGGACAGACACCAACTAGAAGGGCTACCGGTCTGTTTATATATGGCAAGTCTTATGTCCTTATATTTTTAATCCTTTTATTGACTACTACTGTATAGTATCTTTTCAGGAGTACCACCTTCTTGTTCGCACATGTCACAGGGTCCACTCCATGCTTTTGGCTGCTTTGAGGATTAGCTCCTTCCTGGTCTGATGCCCCCTTCTGCTGCACTCTCTTTCTCTTTCCGACTCAGGATGCTCTCTCTCTTCATAACTTGGCCTTCTGGCCAGGTCACTACAGTCCTACCCTTCTAGGGTATCAAAGCTCTACCAGATGACTGTGCTAGACTGTCTTCTGCTCCACTGCCCTGTCTGTGCTACTTCCCCCAGTGGCTGTTAGAGGAACCTGGGCATGCCCTCTACTCTGGGTTCCAGTCCAGGGACCCTATGTCTAGCACCTGTGGTCTGCTTTCTCCCAGGCCTTACTGTTTTTTCCATGCACTCTTTCTACATCTCCTGTTTCCCCCTTTCTCTGTGTTTCCAGCCAAACTCCTTTCTCCCAGGGAACAACTACAAGCTACTCCCCCTGCAGCCCTTTCTGCTGCCAACTTCTTGGCTTTATACCAGCCCCTCCTTGCTCCTCTTCAGCTGGGCTCCATCTTCAGCCAACCTTTCAATCCCAGGCTTTTCCTTAGGTGAAGCCTATCATGTTAATTATCGTAATTTAACCTGCTCTGCCTTGTGTGGAGTGAGCACACATTCTCACATTTGTGAGTAGTACAAGCCAAGCGCAAATGTTCATGGCTATGTTAGGCACTAGGGTAATTCCTGCCTCCCTTTACAAGTACTGGCATTGTAAGTTCAGTTGATACGTATGCACTTTAACAGGAAACCAGTTCTTGCAAATAAGTTCTAGATCAGTGGTCCCCAAACTTTTTATGTTGCATCCCTCCTTCCCCTGTCTTCATCCCCCCAGAGAGCCAGAGCTGAGATTGGGGCTGGGAGCCAGAGCCAGGAACCACAGCCAGGCTGAGAGCAGAGGGAGGCGGGGTGGCACTCCTTCCCCACTCAACCTTAGGGTCTGGATTAGGCCTTGCCGCACCCCCTACCCCCCGACTGTTTCTCTGCACTCCCTAAGGGGGCCTGCCCCACAGTTTGGGGACCTCTGTTCTAGATATTGGGTTTGGAATTGGTGCTGTCCTTCTTCTGTGTTCTGAAGATACAATAAGAAATTGCTCACAAGTTAATGGGACAGATTCTCTCTACCCTTTGGCAAAGAGGAGTTCAATTTTCACTCTTGGCTACAGCTGGGACTTCTCTTAGGGGGAGCCTAGGAGATGATACTGTTAGTTTTCCCTGTGGGATTCTGTCCAGAAGAGAGGCACTACAACAGCACATCTCCCTGTTGGCCTTGTCTTTCCTGTCCCTGGGCCACCCAGATCATTTTAGGGTCTCTGCTGGCTGGTAGAAACAAGAGAGCAGGACATTTGTGCTGCTTTATCCTGCTTCTGAAGACTTTGTGACTGTGTTTGGAGTCTGGGTTCCTCTAGCTTGCACTGGTAGAATCAATTAAATAAGTCAGTCACCACAAGTAGAGGAGCATAAAATACCCTATTTTGTTCTGTAAGGCCATGAGAAATGTTACATGAGCTATCTGATCAGGTGAGGCTGTGGACTGTGGTTGTCCATTCGAAAATTTGGTTCACTGAGAGGATTTGTGCAACATACTCTTCATATGATCTGCATAGACTTGAAAACTAGTAAAACAAAATAGCTTTCTTTGCTAAGCTTCTTGTTTCAGAAGCCAGAAAACATGAATCAGGTGTGTCTCTTCCTGTCTACCTTGGTGGCCTGGATTTCCTGGCATCTTTATTGTAAACTGTTTTCTCTAGCCACCTCGAGAGAGAGACTCGGGTGGATTGTTTTGTATTTCTTTGTGAATGACTGTGCAGGTTAATAGTTCACTCAGCAGACAAAGAAGTGGGACAAATTGAAGACAAACTGCCAATTTGGGTGCATGAAGTTTCTAAATAGCTGGTTTCAATGGCAAAAGCATTAGCAACATGTTCTGACTAAAACATAGAAGTTGTGTCTCTCACAAATATTTGGCAGTCCCTGTGAAAACAGTGTAAGCGCAATAAAATCTCTCCTGCCAGGGTTAGTGTGACTTGAACATTTAACCTTTGGGTTTTCTTCTTTGGTGGTCAAGCATCATTTGGATCGCTTTTGTCTGACCTAGGTTAGAGCCATGTGACCTTCGATCTGGTTTAAAAATGTAGTTGTGATATCATGTTACTGTACTGTTTATCTCCAGCAAGGAAGGGAAACCCAGGTCGAAAGCTGCTTGCTGGCTTTACAAACTGAGCTACAAGGTTATGCATACAGACCAAGAATTTAAGATAGTCTATCTACCACATGCAAGAAGAGTTCTGTTTAATAAGACAGTAGCTTAAACATACCCTTCAATTATGGGACATTTCACTGCTGATAGCAAATCTGTATTGTTCCTTGTTTAAAATATTAGGTGTTTAAAAAAACAGAAGCATGTTTGATTAGAAATGAGCTATAGTTTCACATGTATGAGTTGCAGCACAGCTGCCATAGTGAGAGTTCCATTCCTGTTTGATTTTAAATGTTTTTTTTCTTTTGTGTCCCAACCTAATTCATTGAAAGAAGAAAGTCAAATGCACACAGCAGAAATTCCCATGTTGTTTTTAATCCTTTTTTGTCCAAAATTATGTATGGTGGTAATGCCAAACAGAAAAGACAGACTTGCACACAACCATCATTTCACAGCCCTATCCTTCTGCTTCCATCATGCGAATGAACACTCACCTATTGAATGAAAAGACAAGCAAGATAGTTAAATGCTTGCTCTGCATCCTTATTGCAAATGTTCACTTGTTATCCTTCAATTTCATCTTCAATTTAAAGTGAAAATCAAACTGTTTCATATTGAATTCAGTAAAGGATGATATCTTTTCTTTCTTTTAATAAGTATGAAGAGCACCATCTCTGTGCTTTTGGAGTTTTTCTGATCCCTATAGTTAAAAGGATTCCTGGAGTATTGGCTGCTGTTTGTTGCCTATCACCATTTTGGGGTAGTGGTCTTTTCTGAAAATACATCAACTGCCACGTCCATCCAGCTACGCTCAAAAAATTATTTCCATGGAAGAAATCAGTATTAGGAAAGATGAAATATACTAATGAAGGAAGATGAGATTCTGCTGGGACAATAGAAGTCAACCATTGGGAAGCTGGGTGACTAGCCTTTAAGAAATACATATTTAAATATGAAATATACAAACACAAGAAATGGCTCTATCCAGGTGTCTATCTCAGTTAAAGTGGAATCCTATTTCCTGGCATAACCAAGTGTTTAGGCTTTGACTTAGAGAATTCTTTATCTGGCTACCATGATTCTAGTTAAACTGAGGCCACGTTACACTCCTCTGGCACTTTAAGTCCCTTTTACCCTGCACGTAGGGCAGTCTTAGAGGAACTATGAATTAGGCCTGAGATGTTTATCACTCTTCTGAAAGAAATTAAAATTCTTTGTTACAAACAAATTTTAGAAATAGAAATCCACATTACCAAAGAATGTCAGAAATGGAAATCTAGAACATCTCTTGTTATGCTGAGTAAAATAACCATATGAAATCAGTTAATATCCCAACAATGGCATTAATGGTTTCAGAAGAGTGAGCTGGTATCCAAAACGGATGATGTTACAGTTTTAAAACTTTATTTATGTATTTATTTATTTATTTTAAAGTTTAAGGCGCTGGACTGAGAGCTCAGCTGAGTTAAGTTTATTCACAGAATGAATGCATCATGAAGAGTAGCAGTACAAGCTTCTCTACATCATGCCTCAGATACTGACCTTCAAATGTGATCTAGGTCCAGGTGTGAGACAGTGATTCGTTTTCCAGGCCAATTCAGCTGTTGAGGTATCTGCTGAGATTGTCAAAAGCCTGCATATTATGGTGGCTCTTTTTGTAGCGTGGACATTTCTCCACTAGAAGCTAGAATGGGATCACAAATTTACTTCATATGGGGACAAATGAAGCTTCAGATGTCAATGGCTATTGTTACTACTACTTTGAGGCCTATTTGAACCAATAACCTACGTGTGAATGAAGTGGTTATCCAGTTTGCTAGAAACGTCATTTTGAAAATAGGAATGGAAGTAGGAATGTTGACATAAAAATTTAATGATTGGGGTTTGTTTATTGATCCCTGTAATTCTCTAGCCCTCTTGCAGCAGAAACAAGACTTTCTGAAGTGCAAAGGTAACTATGGTTAATGGGTATAAACTTCTCTATGCTGTATGCTAAAGAACTCAGGTTATATTAAGCTTTGGCAGTCAACCTTTCAGACTTTGTATCCCCTGCTAAGTAGGCTACTCTATTTTTAAAAGAGGAAGCAGGAGGTGACAGATGAAACTGGAGATGGACTAAGGAAATGCAAGATGAGATGAATGCTAACTCTGCAGTCAAGAGTGTGTTTCAGATTTTTAAATTACCCAAAACATTGATCTCCAGTTCACCGAGGACAGTGTCTATACAGCTGTCCCTGGAATTCTAGTGCTCTTCTCAGTAAACAATTGATTTGACAAGTTTAGCTGTTTTTATGTTTGCTCATTGTTCTTGAAAAAACTTCAGTTTCTACAAATATGATAATCACATTGAACTATCCACTGAATAATTTTAGGTAAACGTATTTCAGCCCATGGATTATTCACAAACTTTGTCATAACTGTTACTTCAAAAACTCATTGTTTTATAATTCTTTATTTACATTGTGTGAGGACTCTCCAAAGCCACATAAATATTGTTTCTTCTCATTGAATGGATGTCTCCCAAATCCAGAAATATCTTGGAAGGACGCATGAAAACATTTCTGGTGTGGAAACCCCTAGAAATATATGTTTGCCCAGATGTTTGCAACACTTTCAGTTAATGTTCTTGTAAACACAATTTTGTTCTCATTGCATGTTCATGGGAAGCGATAAAAGAGGTTGCAAATGCCATTTAAGCAAACGTGCAGTTTTTAATATGAACAAATATTTGCAAAGTCTTGTTTCAGCATTCACCCATCTTTAATGGCAACATAGAGCAAACATCAAAAGCAGAGGCTCATGTTCTATGACAAGTGTACCAAATATATAATAGTTATAGGTCCTGACAAATATGCACCAACTGTGTGTCTTTTAATTTATTGCATGTAGTTGCAGCAATTGGGAATACAGATAGCTGTTTAAACATTTAAATTCTATTTGCATACACAATCTGTAATTGTGTGCATAGATATAAATATTCCATTAATGGATATACATCAGGACCTCCACCCATTTAAAAAATATTATCTGTTGGTGTGCTTTATTAAAAGGACTCTATGATTCATTGTTTGTAAACATGTTATGGTGGGTACAAGGGTAAATATCAATACAGTGTATGTGTGATCGGAGAGGCTTTGGGCCAGATTCATCCCTGTGAAGTCAAGCTAAACTCCATTGACAGCATTGGAACAGAACCTCTTAAAAGAAAATGTGTTTTGGGCTGATGTTCAAGGATAGTGATTAGATTAATTTCCATTTATTAATATAAAGTAATTGAAGTTTGTGGAATACTTTGCAATAAAATTGTAAGCACTGGGGCTTTTAAATAGATTTTTTTGTTTTGTGTTTTATTTTTGAAGCACTAACGAACAGACATTTTTACTGAGCCTCTCGTGTGTGCGTTGACCAGAAGTACTAATATTGTAAGGGTGTTCACAGCAATATTCTAATGCCATTATTAAAGTAGAGGAGCTATGACAACACGTTCTTGACATTCTAAGAGTAGGGCCCTGATTTTGGCTGAAGACTCTAGGCACTGCCATAATACAAATAAATAACGAATAACAATACATACATTTTAGTTATTGCTGTATTGATGCATGCCCAGCTGACCAAGTATAGAAGATCACTGTATGTTGCCGAGCTTTGCTCCATACTGGCAATATCTTTAAGGTTGAGACTAGTTTGGTAGCATCATTTTGCCACTGAGAAGGTAGTATTCAAGCTCTGTTGTAGGGGATGTTTTCAAGGTTGGTCAGTCTGTTTATGTGCCCTGTAAATCTGTTGTTTGTGGTTCATCATTGTCAAGTAACTTGTTAATGTAACAAAAGGGCATAATGAAATTAGGGAACAATGCACCAGCTTTTATCATTTTAGCCCCCACTGAGGGGAGGAGATGGCTTATTTTTCCCCTTTTTAGTTAGAAAGAATGGTAGCAATGCTAAATGTCCAATTTCTTTCCTGCCCTTGAAATATCTGTGTGCATTAAAGCTTCTCTTATGTTCTTCATTTGATATTCCTGCTGTGTATGTCCTGTGAAAGGAGGTTCAGTCACAGATAGAATTTGGAACATAATGTAATTGGTGTCTGAAGCATCTTGGTGATTTGAGAGGATGTTTTTCTATTTCTGTAACTTTTATAATTATTTATTGAGCAATCAAAATTTGGTTAGGCACCTCAGAAATGGAATAAAACACATTCCTTGCCTTAAAGAACTTAAAATCTAAATGTACAAGAAGATACAATAAATGAAAGCAACAAAAAATGGGTAGTAGGAAAAGAAGGAAGGCTGCACAGAGTTCACAAATATAGGGTTATCGTAGTTGCTTAGGTATCTCATAAAGCTTGTCTGCATGCAGAGTTACTGTATGGCAAGCCTGAATATGAATCTACGGCTCATCAGACTGCTGTGTAGTAACTCACCATGTGGTGCCATCCCATTGGAGGACCTAAGCAGGAATAACTTTGCCTCCCCCTAACCCCTCACTCATCCCCTAAAATATAATAATTGCATTATTTCCACAAACCAGAAAATATACCAACGCAGCACATGCTAATCCACTTGTTAAAGAGTCCACATTCAATAACATGAATGGTGTTGTGGGGGTAAACTAAATCTGGGCCACTTGAGCTGTTTGGGTCACTAAGCAGTTGCTCAGTCTACTTCTGTCTAGTGCTTCCAGTACCGGGTGGACATGGCTACAATGCAATGAAAGTACCAAAGTGCAGCTTAGTCATATAGCAAGTTACTGTGCTGCAAGCTGGAGCGCTGCAGATTCAGCCAGCCTGCTGTGCAGTAAATCACATTGTAGATAAGCTCACATTTGGGTCACAAAGTAAAACATATATTTCCTTTTCCTTCAATCTAATTTTAAGTTATTTTTTTATTTGTATTGATGCTTAGAAATCAAATTAGATTTAAAAATAAAATCTTGACTGAACTAACTCAGGACTAAGAGAAAAATACATCAATACTGTAAATAGACTGTTTTATTAACCCATTTAATTCTCTTCTCCTCTCCCAACCCAAACAGCAGCCAAATAGATATTTAACCTTTAATTTACAGTGTGTATAATATAAGTACAATCTCCATATTGATTGCAGCTACGATAAAGCTATATATATATTTATGCCAAGATGTATTTTAATATATCAAAGTGCCAGCAGTGCACAAATCATAGAAGAAGTTATGTGCCTTTCCTGGGGAGATTGCAATCTAAACAGGCCATGAAGTTTGAAGCACTGATGATGATGGTACTAATTTGAGACTTTGCAAATGTGCACGTTCAATGGGACTACTCCTGTGTAAACTTACTCACGTGGGTAAGTGTTTGTAGGCTCAGGACCTTAAATTGTGAGTTCTGGTTGTCTTTATGATGGGGTTACCCTTTTTCCTGCCATGGGACAGGAAAATAGTTGTTTGCTTTTCCTAGGTGTTTTTCCATTGGTTAATCTTAAAATAATCTTAATTTATCAGTAAATTACAGAAGTATGGGTTGGATGAATGGACTAAGATGGATAGAAAGCTGGCTACATCGTCGGGCTCAAAAGGTAGTGATCAATGGCTCAATGTCTAGTTGGCAGCCAGTAACAAGTGGAGTGCCCCAGAGGTCGGTCCTAGGGCCGGTTTTGTTCAACATCTTCATTAATGATCTGGAGGATGGGATAAATTGCACCCTCAGCAAGTTTGCAGATGACACTAATCTAGGGGGAGTGGTAAATGTGCTGGAAGGCAGGGATAGGATACAGAGTGACTTAGACAAATTAGAGGATTGGACCAAAAGAAATCTGATGAGGTTCAAAAAGACAAGTGCAGAGTCTCTTGCACTTATGAAGGAAGAATCCCATGCACTGCTAAAGACTGGGTACCGACTAGCTAGGCAGCAGTTCAGCCGAAAAGGATCTGGGGGCTCCAGTGGACAAGAAGCTGGATATGAATCAACAGTGTGCCCTTATTCCCAAGAAGGCTAGTGGCATATTGGACTGCATTAACAGAAGCATTGCCAGTAGCTCAAGGGAAGTGATTATTTTCCTCTATTTGACACTAGTAAGGCCTCATTTGGAGTACTGTGTCCTATTTTGTGCCCCTCACTAGAGAAAGAATGTGGACAAATTGGAAAGAGTCCAGCAAAAATTATTAGGGGGCTGGAGCACATGACTAATGAGGAGAGGCTGAGGGAACTAGGCTTGTTTAGTCTGCAGAAGAGAAGAATGAGGGGGGATTTGATAGCAGCCTTTAACGACCTGAAAGGGGGTTCCAGGGCGGATGGAACTAGGCTGTTCTCAGTGGTGGCAGATGACAGAACAAGGAGCAATGGTCAGCTGGGGAGATCTAGGTTGGATATTAGGGAAAACTTTTTCACTAGGACGGTGGTG
Organism: Mesoclemmys tuberculata; assembly: GCA_007922155.1. Lineage (NCBI taxonomy): Eukaryota > Metazoa > Chordata > Testudines > Chelidae > Mesoclemmys > Mesoclemmys tuberculata. Next base: position 78,098,829 of record ML675601.1, read on the forward strand.
AAGTAGTGAAGCACTGGAATGAGTTACCTAGAGTTGTGGTGGAATCTCCATCCTTAAAGGTTTTTAAAGTGCAGCTGGACAAAGCCCTGGCTGGGATGGTTTAGTTGGGGTCTGTCCTGTTTTGAGCAGGGAGTTGGACCAGATGACCTCCTGAGGTCACTGCCAACCCTAATCTTCTATGATTCTAAAGTAATGTGAAAGTTTGTTAATCCATCTCCTCAGAGAATTTTGCTAAGCAATATAAAATAAGGCCCTGTGTATTAAACTGACCTTCAAAATTGCAAGCACAATTTTGCTTCCACAATTAAATGTAGGCTCAAACTTTTGGATGCAATTAATTGTCCCTGAATATGTTGCCCTTTAGACCTCTGGCAATGTGATTTGAGAGTGAAATCAAACAATTAACTTTCTAAATGGATGTAATTATGGATTAATAGTAATATATTAATTGCTCCCACATTTTAACTGGAGGCCATTTATGACCATTCAGGTATGTTTATAGAATGTCTGTCCGTTGTCTCTTCAGTACATGTAGTACTCCTAGCCTAGTTCATATGTGTATCAAGTAGAGAGTAAACAGCAGTTTTTGATTGCTATGTCTATTAGTGTTTATTAAGTAGCCGAGATATTAAGTCTGCAGTGATGTACTAGCATTTGTGAATTTTTCCATTGTAAAACATAATTACATAAAGATTATGTTTGCCCACTGCTGGGTGATAAGATGATTCCAAGCTACAGTTCAGTCAGCAGTGCAATGACACAGTGTGTTGTACTGCCAAGAAGGCGAGACAGCTGCTGAGGTAGGCTTAAGTCTCCTATTCCCAGGGCCACTGTCAGAAGCATCCTGCTTATAAAGAATACTCTTTAACAACAGTGCTCCAGGGATTAGTGGTACAGTTAAAACCTTTCACAAACACTTTCAAAATGTATTTTTAATCTCTGGGTTAAAAAGGAGATAGTTACAAAAAGAGGGGAATTCGTCTTTAGACAATTTGCACAACAGCACAAGAATTGGCATTCTGTGAAATATGCAATATTGGTGGTTGATGGAGAAACACAAAACAGAGATTTTAAAAGGAGAGGAAGCATATATAATGAAGAGACAACACAAACCCAGAATTCCCGCTATCTACTAAAGCCTCATATTCCAAGTGAAATAGGCTATGACTATGTTACCTGTATGTCAGAGTTCTCATGTAGCTCTAGGATCCCACTCAGGGCACACCACCATTTTACATAGCCCTACATGGGTGGAATGTTTGTGACCACTAACCAAAATTAACCAATCAAATCAATGTACTATCCCCTCCATTTTTTTGCCCATCGTTGATTACAGCCCTCGGTGTTGAATGGAGATCTAATAATTCTAAACCTCTTGAATCTCATTGTCTTGAAATCTATTGCTGTGTGTCTAACCTGCCCTTTTTGGATAAGATTATTGAGAGCATTGTTGTGAAGAAATTCAGGTGATTTCTTTGATTCTTTCCAGTCTTGCATTAGACCTGGTTAAAGCATGGAGACTGACCTGGATTTGTTGGTGGGTGATCAATGGGCAATAGTCAAGTATTGTAATTGTTTTAGATTTTTCACCATCTTTGATGCCATTGACCAGGAGGTTTTGCTTACTTGCCTGTTGGCCTTTGTGAGGCTATGCTTGAATGGCTCTGTGCTTTCCTTTTAGTACTGTCCCAGAGTGAGAAACTGGGCAGTTGCTCACCTTGAGATCTTGTAGCTGATCTACAAATAATAAATAATTTTAACTTATATATGTATGTCCAGAAACAGGGTGAGGCTCCATTTGACATTTAAACATTTGACATGTTTAAAAATAGATAATAAAGACCATGAGAAAATACTTTCTTCTTTTGGATGCTCCCAAATTACATGCAGTGTTTCAAATCAGTATCCATTCCATAGAGAAGCTAAGAGTTCAGTCTCCATGACTCATTCATTGTCTAACCACTCCAGATCAAAATTGATCTGGAACACTGGTTAGACACTGTGGGAAATCGCTCATTTCTTCATATGATACATACAACAGGAAGACCTTTTTCGCCAGGGTGTCATTCTAGTATGATTTTTAGAACATATGTATATAATATATTATACTTGACATGAACAGACACTTTATTTATTTTATTTATTTAATTTAACAGACATGCTTTATTTAATATGTGCTTAATTTAATATGCTAATAAATGTACATCTCTCTTCAATATATATTTCTGCAATACAGAGTTATTTATATTTCTGTCTCTTTAAATAACTTGGATGAAGTGTCATTTCTCCCTAAAATTGTCAGAATTGATTGAAGAGGGTATGGTTTGTTTATCTGAATTGGTAGCTAAAGAGCTGGCGGGGTGCCAAAAATAGTTGTTCTCTACAGGTTGGCAGAGATATGGAAGGAAAGGGAAGAAAAATCTATACACACAGTTTTTTTTTTCAGGTATTTTATGTATGTGCAGAATGTATAATGTATGGTTTTAAAAAAAACCTGTCAATTTAGGCATATTAAACATGTAATAGTTATTTTCATCATAAACTAGTAAAATATATCCATATATATTCAGTATGTGTAATATATATACAATTAATTTAGTTTCCCATCATACAGCACTTTTTCAATTTAATGTTGCACTGTTTCAGAATTACATAATGAAATATGTAATATAATAAAATGTAATAATAAGAAGAAATAATTATAAGGAAAAGTGAAAAGAAAAGAAAAACAAAGGGTGAATATTAAAAAATTTAAATTAAAGCTCCACTCTTGCAAATGACTACATTGGCATGGGGAAAGGGAACTGAACTAGTCAGCATCAATTATTAACATTTTGTTGATAGAATTACAGCATATGAATTTTGTTCGGTTTCTGTTTTTAATTTTTAAGAGGCAGATCAGGTTGTTAAATAATAAAATAGGGTTAGTGGGACTAATGAGGTGCTCTGACACACTGAATATTGCATGTTTAATTTTTGCCATACCAATCCTTAAAAGGTGGTTTATTTCTGATGGAATATTTGTTTCTGTGATTTCCCTCTTACACTTTTAAATTTTACATTCCATCACATACCAATAATTTTCTGTCTGTTTCTTGACGTTTGTAGGAACACTGAGAAATCATGCCTTTAATTCAATAGCATGGGATTTGACCAAGATGAGAATGGCCATACTGGGTCAGACCAATGATCCATCTAGCCCAATATCCAGTCTTCTGACAGTGGACAGTGCCAGGTGCTTTAGGAGGGATGAACAGAACAGGAAATCATCAAGTGACCCCTGTCACCCACTCCCAGCTTCTGGCAAACAGAGAGTAGGGACACTCAGAGCGTGGTGTTGCATCCCTATCCATCCTGGCTCATGGCCATTTATGAACCTGTCATCCATGAACTTATCTAGCTTTTTTTTTTTTTTTTTTTTTTTAACTCTGTTATAGTTTTTGCCTTCACAACATCCCCAGCAATGAATTCCACAGGTTGACTGTGCATTGTGTTGCTGCCTATTAATTTCATTGGGTGACCCCTAGTTCTTGTATTATGTGAAGGAGTAAATAAAATTTCCATTTTCACTTTCTCCATCAAGATTTTATAGATTTCTTTTATAGAAATCTTCTTTCATATCTCCTCCCCTCCCTCCCCCCACCCCCAGTCTGTTCTAATGAAGCAAGAAAAGCTAGTGTTTCCCTGCCCCAATGGGAAAATGTCTGTGCTGTGAGATTAATTATAAATTGGTTAATTTATGGATAATTTCTCCTTGTAAGCCAAGCTTGCAACCTCCCTTAATAAGATTGGAAGAATAAACTTCTTTGACTTCTGCGTATCATCCTTTAGTTTATTGACTTTACCTTTTGGCATGTGCGGTGTGAAGGTGTCTAAAGAAATGGATTTTTTGTCAATGTGACAGGAACATTTTTAAAGATGAGTTAGAATTTTAGAGGTCATGGAAGTAAGAGACAACTCCAAGTACATGTTAGAATTCAGCTTTCTTCAGGCTACCTTGCATAGCTTTGCTTTTTCTCCTCTTTGACCAACAAACATGGCTACGCTAGTTCTAGTCCACTGCAAAACAGAACTTCTGATCCAGGTCTGAGTATGTACTAAGAACAAATGACTCATAAGTAAAATGAGATCAAATTAGAGAGATGGGGTAAAATTTTCAAATAAAACTCATTTTCAAAAGTGATTTTAGGAGCCTAATTCTCATCAAAAGTCAATGGAACTTAGGTTCCTAACCTACTTTTGAAAATATGATTACGCTCCTAAGCCACTTAGGGCATTTATATATAATTGTTAAAGGGATGGTAAACCCTTATGCTTTAGGGCATAAAACAACCACTAATTAATGGGCATTAGGAAGAAATGCCCTCTAGACGTAGGATTAAAGCATAGCCACTATAGCATTCTTTCCAGCTTGTTGTAAAATATTGTTACCTACAGGATATGGACCAGATGGATCACTGGTTAATTCCTTTATTCCTGTAATTTCTGTGATATTGTGTGAAATTCTGCAAATTCCCTCCTTCCTTTTTTCAGCACTCCAAGCTATAACTATGCACCAAACATGGATAAACATTGGATCATGCAGTACACAGGGCCTATGCTGCCTATCCATATGGAATTTACAAATGTCTTACAGCGCAAAAGGCTTCAGACATTGATGTCAGTTGATGACTCCATGGAAAGGGTGAGCTGTTGAAAATGTCAGGGATTAATTGTTTTATTACACAGCTGTAACTTGTATACCGCGTCTGATTCGTCTCTCATTTCTACTCACCTTGGGCTGGTGAATTCTATTGACTTCAGTGGAGTGACTCTTGATTTACCATATGTAAGTGAGAAGAAAATCTCTATTCCTATTATTACAATAGGAATAGAGATCCCCCTGCAATCCGGACTGGTGTGTAGTTGTCACCCCAATTCCTCACTCTTGGGCCCCAATTTAACCCGCTTAGCTATGTGAACCACCCACTTCTGGGTCAGCCCACACCCAGCCTCCTGTGAGTAATCGGTCCCTGACCTAGTGAAGGAGCACCTCTGCCAGCCATTCATGGAATAGACCCCCAGTGAGCACCCCCAATTCCAGATGCAACCCTGGAAACTGCCATCTTGCAGGGTTCAGTGCTGCACGCTGCACACTGCAAGCTCATTTACAGTTGTCTGTCAATTTATCAAAGAAATTAATATGCACCAGCTCCTTCACTCTAAGTGAGGTCTCTGCACACACTCAATCCCGCCCCCCGTCACCCAGTGGGTAGATTCTTAGTCATTGGTGTTGCTTAGATAATGAATTCCAGGGGAGAGCCCCAAAACAAAGATGCCTTTCTTTTTAACAAGTTTCCACGACAGGTGATCGACAATGTCCAGCAATGGGCATGATTTTTCCCTCTTGAGCCAAAGTGCTCAAAGGTGCTTAGGTAAGTCCATTGTTCCTATGTGCATGCCTCTGCATCTATTCAAGCCATGTGACACACACATTTGTGGATGTGATAGAGCAGGGTTTCATATCTGTTTACACTGCTGTTTTATTTTCCACTTTCTTAATTGTTAGCAAAATAAGTGGGTTTTTTTAAAGGGGAAAATTAAAATGTGTCCAGTAAGCTAAAGGTTCAGTTTCACTCTTTCAGCTCATAGAGCAAATATATAAAGAAATAATCAAGTCTCTCATCTGTAGAGGGCCATGCCCATATGCGCGCACACACACACACACTCTCTTATATATTACCTCTGCTTCACTCTATTCCCTTCACAGTTCATCCTTCAACTGAGTTCTGGGCATCTGGGTTCACTGAAGCACAGACCAAAAATCAGGTGTCAGACTGTTAGCATTTGTGGGCATGTAGATAATCCAGGGGACAGCTAACTACGTATTATATGATACATGAGTTGCTAGGAATAGAATTGTTGACCTTTTGTTCCAAAACCCCTATCCTTGACCTATGGATCCAAAGGCCTTTCCACGGGTGCTAAAGGAGGGACTCCCTTAACATGCATAGCAATAAAATGTTTACCTCTTTCCAAGCCCCTAACTGAAAGGGAGGAGACACTTACAAACTAACAACACATTTGAGCAAGTCTGAGAATGCATCTGTTATAGAGCTAGTAGCTCACCAAGCAGCATGTTACAATGATTATATAGAGATTTGTGGGTAGTGGTGACACAAGTCAAATGGCATCATAAATTGCCAAAGCAAACTTTCTGAAATCCTCCTTGAAGCAAACTCTCACCCGTCAAAATGTGGACCTAGCTGGTGAGTAGCAAAACAACATTTTATTCAATTTTTTACAGCATGCTACAGGCATGATGTGCCAAATTCATCTTTGGCATAACTGTTAGTTTCAATAGTTTCACCAATGGTGCATTTGGCCCAATAGGTTTAAATGAGAAAAACTGAATGTATACAAGATTATGCAAAAAATGTTTTGCAATATTTGATTTTGAGTTTTTCCCATGCTATATTTCAGCTATACCATATGCTTGTGGAGACGGGAGAACTGGAGAATACCTACGTTATTTACACTGCTGACCATGGGTACCATATTGGGCAGTTTGGACTGGTCAAGGGAAAGTCAATGCCATATGACTTTGATATTCGAGTTCCTTTCTTTATTCGTGGGCCAAGTGTAGAGCCGGGATCAGTGTACGTTCTCCTATGTCTGCAGCACAGCTGTTGTACCTAATTTGAAATGTTTCTAAACACATCTGATGGTCAGTCTAAGTGTCTGCTTTTCTTTCATAAAGAACATCCTGTTATGACAGGACACTGCCTTAGAAGAGCAAAAGCATTTTTTTTTGTACATTATAAATAGGTAAAAATGTGTAATAAGAAATTGTATTACTTCTAGCTCTGAAAAGTTAGGCTTTGTCCTTTATTTTTAAAAAGCAGATAGGGTCAAGTAATGACATCTATTGCTCTGCTTCTGGGTTAGCAAAATGGATTGATTCAGTCTTTATTGTGAGTGAGATGGGAGGAATAACATGATTCTTTCAACTCCTTATTTAGCTCAGATGCTCTTTGACAGTATCCAATGATATTGGTCTGTTATTCTCAAAGTCACAGCCCTCTAGGGGGAATTTCTGCACTTAGCACTTATACAGAGCTTTTCACCTTCAAAGAACTCATAAACATTCATTACTATTCTAATTCTGAAATAATGTGAAGGGTTACATATAATACAGCTCTGACCTTTTCTGTTAATTTGCAGAGTACCTCAGATAGTGCTGAATATTGACCTTGCTCCAACTGTTCTGGATATTGCAGGACTTGACACGCCTCCAGATATGGATGGCAAGTCTGTCCTAAAGCTTCTGGACCTCGAAAAGCCAGGAAACAGGTGAGTCATTGCCATTTATCAAAGCCAGTTCAGCAGCAAACACCTGAGTAAATCAACAACTGAATGGAAAAGAAATTTGTGGCAAAATAAGCTGTGTGAAGCCCAGTGACCACAGCTTTCCCATTTCAAAACTGTTTTAAATAGTACATTTATAAAATTGCAGATATTCCTGAGCAGAGAGGTTACTTTAAAAAAATAAATCGTTAACACTAACGCTGCTATTCAAAACCAGCCACGGATGCCAGCAGTAAATATCATTATTTTGCTTTCAGGTTTCGAACAAACAAGAAGACCAAAATTTGGCGTGATACATTTCTGGTGGAAAGAGGGTAATTATTAAAGCAGAGAGAGTTTCGGGAAACTTGCCTAGTGGCAAACTTGCTTGTGCTCACTCTCTTTTTTAGTTATTTTTAGTGGTCAGCAAGGCTGTAAAGTCTGCAAGTAAACTGACAGGGTTTCTTTGTTCTCCAGCACAAGGCGTGCAACCTGTAGCCCTTCTTCTTACACTGTTTCGTTAGAGATTTGAGTGGGTGCATTCCACAGCAGCTTTACTGGTCCACCCATTCCACTTGCCTAGATTCATTCTTTAACCTCGTATCCACGGCCATTCACCTGGTCACCTGCTATTTTTTCCTCCCTTTCCATCCCTCTTTTCCAAATCCTGCTGTCGATGTGATGGTGCAACATTCTTCTATCTAATTGGATAGTTTTCACCTCACTTAGGAATCCTTTTCCAATTTGTTTAAGTAAAGGAAAGCTCTCTATATAAATGAGATTCCTAAATATAGCTACTTAACTTTTTCTCACACAATTTATAATTTTTGTTGCCCTGCGCTTTATTACTGTGGAAATTCCCTGAGTAAAAGTATTAAATAATTCCTTTAATGGCATTTATGACATGACAGTCTGTGAAAATAAACTGGTGGGTATGACTACAGGGTATGACTTCTCCTGAAGAGAAGAAATGATTGCTGGTGTAGTTTTCCAGTATGTCACTTGGACCATTCCTTTACTACAAAAGCTCTTGTTGCTGTATCTCTCAAATACATGAAGGTTCTTATCTTAGAAGATGGCCACCAGATGCTAAATCTTAAATATCGTTGCTTTTTTAATGAAATGTATCCCCTTCAATGATTATAAGAGTGCATTGCCTCTAAAATGTAACTGTTTTTCCTTTTTGAAAGCAAATTTTTGCGCAAGAAGGAGGAACCCAATAAAAATGCCCAACAGTCTAACCATTTACCAAAATATGAAAGAGTAAAAGAATTATGCCAGCAAGCGAGGTACCAGACGGCCTGTGAGCAACCAGGACAGGTGAGTAACAAATGATTCCAGGACTGGATATACCATAATGGAATGTACTTCTGGGAATGATGTGATGACATATTGAATGAGAGCTAGCTGAAATTGGGTAAAGAAATCACATTTGCCTAATATCTCTATAAGTAAGAAAGTATAAAAATGTCTTGGTACATTACATTAAAAATATAAATACCTATTGTGGGGGAGATTGTGGCTTGCCCTACATACTCTCTCATGAGGGAGTAACAAAGCATACGGGACCATCATGCATCTCCATGTGGGCTCCCCACATCACAAGTTATATCACAGTGGGGAGTTGTTTCCATGGTGTCACTTTTCTCCATTCTGAGCAGGTGAGCAGTCAAGAATGGGGAATGGGCGGAGTCTCAGTTCTGCTCCTTCTTCCCACAATACACCGCTCAGCACAGCTGAGTCAATCCAGAGAGGGGAAAAATCTTTCACCAGATTAAGGGCTGGCTCAGATTACTTCTCCAGCGGAGCAAAGGGTCACAATTCTGTGCCTAGAGCGGAGCACCTATGCATTGCCCTACATTCAGCATAGTCCACAATCAAGCCTCTTATTCAGATTTAAAAACGCAATTATTGTGTGATTAGTAACTAGTTGTTCATTAAAGATATATATTAAATGTAATTCCATGTAAATAGTAGTCTTGGAGACAATTACATTATCAACAACACAGCTATTGAATTAAAGGAAAAAAACATTAACCAGTAAGCGCCATATTCTGCTTGCCTCACTCAAAGCCAGTGGTACTAGGCAGATGGGTAAGGCAAGCAGGATTTTACCTAATGGCATTTAACAACTAGGTACTATATCAGGACTACACTGATGTTAATCATTCAAAATATGATTTTAGTCATTGCAATGTATTTAATGTAAAGAATCTAATATTCAGGAACAGCTTCCATTTCTGGACACTATTATGGACCAGGTTGTGATACTCTTACTCAATAGTATCTTCCTCTTCAAGTACTTGCACATGTCCATTCCATTGTAGGTGTGCACATGCATCATGCACTGTTGTCAGAGAATTTTGTCCCTCAGCAGTACCAGTTGGGGTGATCCAAATGCCTGCTGTCACCATGTGCCACTGTGTGCAGGTATGAGAGGGCAAAGCCACTCCTGGCCCCTCTCAATTCCTTCTTACCGCAAGTGATGGTTGTAGCAGCGATTCCAGACTTGTGACAAGTGCTCCCCTCACTTTTTTGCAAGTATTAGTTCATTAGTTTTTAGCTAGTTTAGGGCAAGGTTTTCGTTTGAGATCTTTTTGACCACTTTTTATCTTTCGGTACCAGGATCAGTAGCAAAATGATGCCTTGCTTGCCAGGGTTTCAGTCCTGTCTGACTTGCATGAAGCTTATGCTGCTCAGTGACTCACATCCAGTCCCAGCCTGCTTAAAGTGTTTGGGAGAGTCTCTCATTAGTGACAAATGACGTGTTTTAAAAGGATTCATGCCCTCCTCAAAGAAAGATAGACCAGCAAGGCTCAAGTGCTTACTTATGGAGGCAGCAATTTGTCCTCTATTGGAGTCAGCATATGGGGAAAGGCTCTCCCTGGAGCACTCATCAGTTAGGAAGAGAGGATTGCCATCTCCAGAACCTGTGCAAGTCCATCGAGACATCCCCTGAAAGATCTTTGCAGCGCCAATGGACCATGCTACTACCAACCATCCAGAAGTATATGCAGCCACAAAGGACCTGCTTAGCCTCTCTGTACTGTTATCACTGGCATTACAAGGAGGTCTACAGCCAGTACCAATGCCTGCAGCTCATACTTCACCCTGTCAAGAACCTGAGATATGGTTGTCTCCTAAACTTCCACAAAAGCCAGTGTAGTCGAGAGGCAAGCCTCCAATGATATAGCCGGCACCTGCGATCCCTGGGTTTAGGCTCCCTCTCTCCAGTCCCAACTGGTTCTGCCCCTCCATTGTCAGAAGTCAGAGGTGAGGTTGTCTGTATCACACTCATGATGGGGAACATACCCCCATCAGAGTGTTGGGCACCATGGGCTGTGCAGCAACTTCAGCACCAGTCTCTTTCTAAGGGACAATGGTCCAGGCAGGAAGAGGTCTGAGGTCCATGCCAGTGGCCATTCTGGACACTGTGGAGTGTGTGTGTGCCCCTCCCCCCCCAGCTAGCACCTTCCCTCAACTCTTTCATTCACTATCTTCGAGAGCACCCCGGTAACATCATCACCGAGGGAGTCAATCTCCAGTTCCTGGTACTGAGATCAGTCCCAACCAGCCAGAAGTCACTCAGGCAGCTTCTCTGCAGCAAGATGTAGATCAGCCACCACCTCAAAAGCCTGTGGTGTCCTCTTCCTCATCACCAGGTGAGGCTATTAAGCTAGCAAGTGATTCTCCACTGCCAAGAGGACCACAGTGCTCACCAAAATCTTTTGAGAAGGGTGGCCACTGTACTTGACATTCAAGCAGAGGAGGAGTGTGAAAGCTCTCACAAGCTGGTGGACATTCTGGTATTGGCAGCCCCTGCCAGGCTGGCTTTGCCAATTAATGAAGCCATTATGGAGCTGGTTAAAGAACTTTGGTGGATACCCTCCTCCTTGCCTCATGCAGCAAAATGAGCTCTAAGAGATATGACCATTTCTACTCCCATCCTTTTTTTTTAAATGAATGATAGACTCCAGAACCTAAAAGATTCTAGGGCAACAGTAAAATCTCTTGGAATCTATAATCCAGTAATGACAAGGAAAACGTTTCATCTGCAGCAGCCATACAGGCACAAGGTTTTTGCTCCCAAGTCCAAACACCTGCAAAGAGTAAGGGTAGGGTTATGGGAGACGTCATTCCCCCCTTCATCGTCAGCATTGATGGGTTCATCCCGTCCAGCTGCTTTGTGCAAATAGCCAATTTAATGTGTTGGTCAAGGGCAGTGTACCAGTTACTTCGGTTCTCCACCTTTTGCTTACCAGTTGCTTATCCCACTTCCTAAGTGCTTGAGCCCATGTAACATCAGATCAGTGGGTCGTAAGCACAGTGGAACTAGGATATGCCCTTCAGTTCATTTTTAACACCCCTTCCCACCTCCTTTCCCATCCCTCTTTAGGAAGCACTCTCACAAGGCTGTCCTTCAACAGGAGGCCTTCTTCTGGAAGGGATTGTAGAGGAAGTCCTGTTGTGCCTCAGGAGAAAAGGCTTATTCCTGTTAGTTCCTTGATGCAAAAGGGGGTTTCAGGCCTACCTAAGAGAGTTGCACAAAATCCTAAAGAAAGTAAAACTCCGCACGGTTACCTTAGCTTCTGTTATTCCCTCCCTGGAACAGAGGGACTGTTACACTGCCTTCAACTTAAAGGTTGCTTACTTCCATGTTGCAATATGCCACAACTCTGTTTCATTATGGATGGATACCATTATCAGTTCACAGTGCTTCCTTTTGGTCTTTCAGCTGCTCTTCAGGTGTTTACAAAGTATATGTCCATGGTAGCAGCACATCTATGAAAATCAGGTGTTCACGTGTTCCCATAGCTGCATGACTAGTTGATCAGAAGTCAGTTCGAGACTCAAGTGTTATCTAACGTATCCACTGTCCTGTCTGCATATGACATACTGGGACTCCTTGTAAATCAAGACAGAGCAATGCTAGGACCAGTTCAGAGAACAGAGTTTACTGGGGCAGTCTTAGACGTCACAAAGGCCAATCCACCAAAATCCTAGTTTGAAACATTATGGGTCTACAGCTGCAGCTGAAAACATACCCTTTTACTATGACACACAGTGCCTCAGTGTCCTGAGCACACAGCAGCGTGTGTCTATGTAGTTCCACACACCACACTGCATCTCAAAAAGCTGCAGGCATGACTAGCTGCAGTGTATGCTCTAAGTCGACATCATTTGAACAAAGTGCTTTAAGTGCCAATGTTTGTTCTGTCATCTGTTTTGGTGGATGGGCCCTCTGAAAGTTGGCATGGGGGGCCTTTTTGTTCTCCCACTACCAACCCTGTCTCTAGTCACATCATGCATCATCCTATGAACTTTCCAATCCAGGGGGGTCCTTGTAGACGCATGGTCTGTGGTGGTTTCACGTTCTAAAGACTCATATAAATGTCAGGGAGTTAAGAGCGGTACATGTAGCCTGCTTGCCCTTCCTCCCCCATATAGCAAGGAATAATTTATTAATTCTAACAAACAACTCTGCAGCATTGTTTTACATAAACAAGCAGGGAGGAGCGTGATCAACCCAACTGTACTTAGGCAATTAATCTTGGGACTTTTGCATAAACAATCAATTCATATCGAGGTTGCTTACCTTCCAGGGAAACAGAATACATTAGCAGGTCATCTGAGCAGGTCCTACTTCAATCATCATGAGTGGTCATTACACCCAGACATGACCAGATCGATCTTCCAGCTCTGGGGGACTCCACAAGTGGACCTGTTTGCTACAAAGACCAACAGAAAATGTCATTAGTTCTGTTCTTGAGAGAGTCTCATCCCAGGCTCACTGACAGTTGCTTTTTCTCCTATCCTGGAAGAATTTCCTCCTGTACACTTTCCCTACGATTCCTTTGCTACTCAGGTTTTTGTTCAAAATCAAAGAAAATCATGCTCACCTCATCCTTATAGCACCAGCGTGGCCTCGTCAACATTGGTACTCTATGCTACTAGCCATGTCAATCAAACCTCCACTGTGTCTCCTGTTGGATCCAGATATCATTTCCCAGGACCACAGTTGCCTGCTCCATCCCAAACTCTGAGCCCTCCATCTGACACCATGGATGCTTCATGATTAACACCATCAGAGAGATCCTGTTTGACGGACATTCAGAAAGTGCTTCTGAATAGCAGAAAACCCTCAACTAGGAGCACTTATCAGGCTATGCTGAAGTGCTTCTCTATTTGGTCCTATCAGAAAGGTGCATTTCCAGGGTAGGCACCGCAGACCTAGTACTGGACCTCATACTGGACTATCTTCTATATCTAAAACAGAGTTTGGCTATTAGCTCTATATGAGTGCATCTGGCACGTCTCAGTGGATAGTAGATCCCTTTTCTACAACCCCATTGTCACCAGACTCCTAAAGGGTTTGGTTAGATTTTATCCATATATGCAAGATCCTATCCCTCCTTGGGATCTGAACTGTGTCCTAGCATAATTGGTTAAGACCACCCTTTGAACTCCTTGCAGTTTGCTTCCTGCTGCACTTCTTTATTAGGGTAGCATGTCTAATAGCCATTACATTGCAAAATGGGTGGGAGAGATAACAGCCCTAGTATCAGATCCTCCCTATGCAGTTTTCCATAGTCATAAGGTTCATCTTCCCCTCACCCAAAATATCTCACTAAGGTAGTTTCTCTACATTAACCAGGCAATCTATTTGCCTTTCCAAAACTTCACACACTCAGAGATGAGGAGAGATTACATTTGATAGGTGTGAAAAGGGCTCTAGCTTTCTATCTGGACCACACTTAGGCCCTTTCTACACTTACCTCTGAGATTCGGCAGCAGTCAATGGGAGTTATGCAAGCTATGCAAAAAACTTGCGCAACTCCCGTCAACTTCTCTGCTTCTGGTCTGCATGCCATCTTTACTGCACTGCATCAATGGGAACTGTGTTCCTGTCAGCACTGCGCTATGCCACTTGAGAAGGTGGTCTTAATATGTCAATTTCTGGATCGACTGAGCAGGTCTTTACTGATCGCTCAGTCGATCCAGAGAAATCGATCTGATGGTGGCGAATTCGCCTCCGTCAGTGAAGACATAGCCTCTTTTAGGTCTTCTACTCAGTTGTTCATTGGGATTTTGTGCAAACCTAAGGGCAAACCAGTGTCCATCCAAAGGATTATGTCCTTTGTGCATTCATTTATGCTACCAGTTAGTTAATAAAACTCCACCAGCTAAGGTATTGGCACATTCTAGTAGAGCAAAGGCAACATCGTTGGCTGGCACAAGTACCTATCATAAACATTTGTAAAGCAGGAACTTGGTCATCTGTCCATACTTTTGCTAGATGGAGCAGATACCTAAGTGTCTAAATAGTTCACCTGAAACAGCAGCAGTTCACAAGTGTTTACAAAAAATGGGAGCTAGCTTAAGGAATTTAAAAAAATAATTAGGCCCAAGATATTTAATTGATTCTGAATTAACACAATACATTTAGTGATGATGTAGAGAAGTGATGTCTCTTGTGATGTGCACAATTCTGAATGTATTGAATGGAGTTTTACAAGAATATTCCTTATTAATAATAAACATTGAAAATACATTTGTATGTTTCCCCTCAGAAGTCCAGTTATAGCAGTCTTGCTACTTATAACCATTACTTTTAAAAGAACTATTAGCAAACTGTTTTGAATGAGAATACAAAGCCCTACTGTGCTTAATTTCTAGTTTCAGTCTGTAACCACCTGTGATGCTTTATCCAAAGCAGGTGGAGTTTTGTAAAACAAACAGGGTGGCATTCACAATATCTCAGACACTGAAAAATAATCCACTCCTGCTTTTATTCTTGTCATTCATTGAAACACACTGTTACAGTAAATCTCAATTAATCCCAGATTGCTCTGGAATACATTTCAGCCGGCATACCATCGTCCTTTTCCACAGTTCTCACCTCACACATGCTCATAAAATGCAGCTACTTTTGAAAGGATATATGCAATATCACAGTCTTACTAAAGGGCAAGGTTTTCAAGTGTTCAACTATTGCCGTTGCAAAAAGATTTAAAACTAGGGAGTGGGGGAAATCTTAATATTTCTACAAAAATAGTCTCATTTAGAACCTTAGGCACTAAAGTGTTGCATTTTAAAATACCAAAATATTTTCTTTGCAATTATGTCATGTGTTTTTTACATTTTATGCCAAAATATGATTTTGTAACAACTTTTTTGTACACATGGGAAAGGTAAGATTAAATGACCTGATCAAGTGTCAGAACTGGAACACTAAGATCCCTTGCTCTCAGTCCTATCAAGCTGCCCCTCTTTTATTCAGCTATCTCATTGGTTGCAGGCACCAGGCAAGGAGGGAGCTTGCAGTAGCAATGGCATTTGATGTGGGATGCGGCTTCCCACAACTGTGATTAGTCTGGGGTCCTTTGAATAAGCAAGAACTCTGTCGCTATGGGTTCATGGAGCCCAAAAGCCAGCCCTCAGCTGCTCTATGAGGGTTTGTTCATAACCAAAGATTTTTATGAAAAAATCAATGACAAACTTTCAGTCCTAATGATCAGTTTATATTTTTAAGGATATCACCACCAGGAAATTGGATAGTCCATTATTTTTCTAACATTAGCTGTGAAATTTCTGAGGGACTATAGCCTTCAGGAGCCCACTGAGTAAACTAAAGTTAATGAGCAAAATCATTTCTGTGGGAACTCAGTCAATGTCTATAGAGTAATACCAGGGATGAATTTGGTCCCAGGTCCCCACAGCAGATCTATCTTCTCCGTATTGCATATATAGAACAAGAAAAATCAGGATACAATACTAAATGCATTTCTTAATAATAATTCTGCTTACAGCAAAAAGGGGCAGATTTTCAAAGTTAGGTACATGTAATTGAGCATACACTAACATGTGCCCAAATGTTAAATACACACAAATTGGATGTGGTCACTAACACATGTCTGGTTTCATGCATGACTGGCCACAAGAGTGCATAAATTCCAAATTTTGCACACATTTAATATCTCTCTATCTAGTTGGATTTCAAGCCCCTCCTCTTCCCTTTCAGTTTGGGATGTTGAAATGTTGTTTTTTTCTTTACTTTATAAGTGAGCTAGGGGTCTGCTGTGAAATTCAGATACTGATTAAAATTCAGTTTCCAACCTTTGCTACACTCTCCCCCACCTTATTTGATCCAGACCCAGGCCAATGTATCCATACCATGGGCCAAGTTATCTGGTTGCACAGCTCCCTTTGCACAGCTTGAACTGTAGAAACTGTCCACATTTCCTCCCTCACCACCACCCCCCCCAACACACAACTAGAGAACTCCCCAGCATGGGTGAGAATCCAGTAAATATAGAGCTGGGGTAGCAGGCTCCTTACCTGTCTCTTCCCCACAAACCAAACATAATGGGGCAGAGAGGAGGCATGGCAATAATGTGCTGTGCTCCTGCTCTACTTAGCTGATGGATGGTTCTTTGGAGCTATTGCCGTGATAGAAACAGCCAGAGACTCAGGGAGCATTATGTGGCTCCCTGAAGGCCCCCTAATCTACTGTGCCCATCAGAAGCTAGACACCTAAGAGAATCTCGGTCAGTATATTACCTCCTTATATAGTTTGAGCTAAATTTTTGTCTGGTTTAATTGGGTGTAACCCTAGGATTATAATGGAGCTGAACCCCATTAAACGAGTATCAGTTATGATTATGTTTGGGTTTTTTTGCTTTTAGTGGCTTGAAGTTTTCTTTCAGTCAGTGGTGAATATTTTTTCTGACTATTTATTTTACTACAATAAGTGCATAAGAACATAAGAGAGACCATACTGGATCAGACTAATGGCCTGTCTAGCCCAAGATCCTGTCTTCTGCCAGGGTCCACTGTCAGATACTTCAGATGGAATGACCAGAACTGGGGAATTTATTGAATTTCTGTCATCCATTCACAGCTTCTGGCAGTCAGAGATTTAGGGACCCTGGAGCATGGGGTTGCGTCCCTGACCACCTTGGCTAATAGCCATTAAGGGTCCTATCCCCCATGAATTCACTAATTCTTTTTTTTTATTCAGTTATATCTTTTGGTCTTCACAACATTCCCTGGCAACAAGTTGACTGTGCATTGTATAAAGAAGTACTTCTTTATGTTCCTTATGTTTGTTTTAAAACTTCTGCCCATTCATTTGATTGGGAAACCACTGGTTTTTGTGTTGTGAAGGGCAAAAAATACTTCTCTAGTAACTTTCTCCACACCATTCATGATATTACAGATGTCTATCATATCTCCCCCCCTTTGTCATCTCTTTTCTAAAATGAAGTCTTTTTTTGTCACCCTTCTCTGCACCTTTTCCAGTTCCAACATATCTTTTTTGAGAAGGAGTAACGAGAACTGCATGCAGCTAGATCCTATCATTTTGTATATATAGTTGGGATTATTTTTTCCAATGTGCATTATTACATTTATTTGCACTTATCAACGTTTAATTTCATCTGTCATTTTTGTTGGCCAGTCATCCAATCTTGTAAGATTCCTTTTAAACTCTTTACACTCTGCTTTTGACTTAACTATCTTGATTAATTTAATATTGTCTTCCAACTTTGCTACTTCACTGTTTGCCCCCTTTTCCAGATCATTTAGGAATATGTTGAACAGCACAGGTCCTAGAACAGACCCTGCTATTTACCTCCCTTCATTCTGAAAACTGATTGTTTATTCCTACGCCTTTGTTTCCTGTCTTTTAACCAATTACTGATCCATGAGGGGACTTTCCCTCTTATCCCATGACTGCTTTAAGAGTCTTTTCTGTGGCTCCTTAAATAAGGCTTTCTAAAAGTCCAAGTACACTATATCAACTGTATCACCCCTTTCCTCATGCTTTTTTAATACCCTCAAATAATTTAATAGTTTGATGAGGCATGATTTTCCTTAACAAAAACCATGTTGACTCTTCCCTAATGTATTGTGTACATGTATGTCTCTGATAATTTTGTTCCATATTTTAGTTTCGACCTGTTTTCCTGGTACTGAATTAGGCTTACTGACCTGTAATTGTCAGGATCATCTCTGAAGCCTTTGGTTGAAAAAATTGTGTTTATATTAGCGATCCACCAGTCATCTGTTACAGAGGCTGATTTAAGCAATAGGTTACTTACCACAGTTAGTAGTTCTGCAATTTCACATTTGAATTCCTGCAGAACTCTTGGGTGAGTATCATCTGGTCCTGGTGATTTTTTACTGTTTACTTTATCAATTTGTTCCAAAACTTCTCTACTGACACCTTTATTTGGGACAGTTCCTCAGATTTGTAACATAAAAAAGCATGACTTAGGTGTGGGAACCTCCATCATATCTTCTGTAGTGAAGATCATTGTAAAGAATTCCCTTAACTTCATTGCAACAGTCTTGTCTTCTTTGAGTGCTCATTTAGCACCTTGATCGTCCAGTGAGCCCATTGACTGTTTGGCAGGTTCCTGCATTTGATGTAATTTTAAAAAAAAATTGCTATTGGCTTTTGTCTTTTACTAGGTGCTCTTGAAATTCTTTTTTGTCCTGACTAATTATACCTTTTCACTTAACTTTTCAGAGTTTATGCTCCTTTCTATTTTTCCTCAGCAGAATTTGTTTTCCAATTTTAAAGGATGTCTTTTTGCCTCTAACACACACTTTTACTCTTCTGTTTAGTCGTGGTGGAATTTTTTTACGTCCTTTTACAGGGTTGTTTTTTTTAAATTTGGGGTATACATTTAGTTTGAGCCTCTGTTATATAGTTTCCATGCAGCTTGCAGGTATTTCACTCTTGTGAGTGTTCCTTTTAATTTTTATATACCGGTAACTAGCTTCTTAATGTAGTTCCCCTTTTTGAAGTTAAATTCTACCATGTTTGATTTCTTTGGTATTTCCCCACCACCTCTCAAAGATGCTAATTTAATTATATTACAGTTGCTATTACTAAGTGGTTCTTTCACCATTTCCTGTTCTCCATTTAGGATTAAATCAGGAATTGCATCTCCCCTTGTGTGTTCCAGGACTAGCTGCTACAAGAAACAGTCATTTATGTTGTCTAGACATTTTTATTGCTGCATCTGATCCTGAGATTATATATACCCAGGCAATTTGGGAATAATTGAAATCCCCCATTATTATTGGGTTTTCTGTTTTTGTAGCCTCTGTAATTCCCCTCAGTGTTTCACAGTCACCATCACCATCTTGATAAGTGTTGGTAATATATTCCTACTGCTATATTCTTGTTGTTCAAGCATGGAATTTCTATCCATAGAGATTCTACAATACAGTTTGATTCATTTAAGAATTTTACTTTATTTGACTCTATGCTTTCTTTCACATATAGTGCCATTCCTCCCAGTGACCTACTCTGTCATTCTTATATATGTATCCAGGTATTACCGTGTTCCATTGATATCATCCCACCAACTTTCTGTGATGCCTACTATATCAATGTCTTCATTTAATACCAGGCACTCAAGTTCACCCATCTTAGGATTTAGACTTCTAGCGTTTGTATACAAGCACTTATAAAATTTGTCAATATTTGTTGTCTGCCTTTATGTGATGTCATTGAATGGGATTCTTTTCTGTTTGACTGCTTCTTTTCAGTTCTGACCTGTAGTTTATCAACTTCTAGCCTCTCCTCTTTATTAGGAGATTGAGTATCCCCTCTAATAAATCCTCCCATAAGGATGTGTCTGTCCAAACTGTGTGCTCCTCCATACCTGTTGGCTTTCCCCTAGTCCTTAGTTTAAAAACTCCTCTTTGACTTTTTACATTTTACATGCCAGCAGTCTGGTTCCATTTTGCTTTAAGTGGAGTCCATCCTTCCTGTATAGGCTCTTTCTTTTCCAAAAGGTTCCCCAGTTCCTAATAAACCTAAATCCTCTTCCCAACACCATTGTCTCATAAATGTATTGAGACCCTGCTGTCCTGCATGTCTAACTGGCCCTGTGAATGGAACTGGAAGCATGGAGGTCCTAAGCTCTAATCTCTTACATAGCAGCCTACATTTGGCCTCTAGGACCTCTCTGCTACCTTTCCTATGTCATTGGTACCTACATGTACCGCAACCATCAGCTCCTCCCCAGAACTGCACACAGGTCTATCTAGATGTCTTGTGAAGTCCACAACCTTCACACCATGCAGTTTTCCAGGTCATCACAAACCCAACTATCTATATTTCTAATGATCAAATCCCCAATTACTATTACCTGTCTCTTTCTAATAACTAAAGTCCCCTTCACCATAGGAGCATCATCAGTGTGAGAGGACGCCATGACATCATCTGAAAGGAGGGTCCCAACTATGGGATCATTTCCCTCTGCTCCAGCTTGATGTTTTCCTTCCCTGAGACTTTCATCCTCCTCAATAGCACAAAGACTGTTAGAGCAGGGGTGGCACTGCTTTACTGTGTCCCTGACAATGTCCTCTGTGTACCTCTCTGTCTCCCTTAGCTAACCCTATTCAGCGATTCTGGTCTCCAGAGCCCATACTCAGTCTCTCAGGGCCATAAGTGGCTTGCAACTCAAGGCAGGACATGGTGCATTCAGTGTAGTAAATTGGATGGCCTCTGTTTTGCTACTGGGCTTCTGCCTGCGTTATTTGTGCTCTTGAAGGGTTTGGGTTTTTTTTGTTTGTTTGTTAGTTTTGTTTTGTTTTGTTTTGGGGGGGAAGGTTATTGGCTTAAGTTTAGAGTATGTATAGTAGGTGTATCTGCATCTCACACTCAGTCTCTAAACATCCACACAATACTCCCTTGTTCACTAGCTCCTCTGGTAGCTTAGGAGCTGGCTTTTTAAACTTATATTCTCCCTGATTTAGCCCCCCCCCTTACCGAGGGATCCTGAAGGTATCAGTGATCAGCGGAGAGTAGGCTAAAGCTTCATTAGTAATCTCTCTGTCTTGCCTAGCAGGCTGCTTGGCTCAGCATATGGCCTCCAAAACAGACAACACTATAAACTTTAATCAAGCAAACATACAACAAACAAATGAACAGACTTCAAACTCACCCTAAGGGTAATGTGGTGTCTCCTCCTTCAACTCCCCTTCAGAACTCCCCTGTTTGCTGCTTCCATTCACTAGCTCCAGTAATTAAGGAGTGAGTATAAAGTATAAGAAGTGAATGTGGTTAAAATTGAAAATATCTGACACACACATTGGTGCATAAAATTTTTACTGTCAGCCATACGGCTTTAATGCAGTAATAATACAAATGTATTACAGAATGTTACAATTGTACATTTAGAAAAAACCCTCACCTCATCAATATCAAATTGAAAGTTAACTGTTGTCTGAACAAACCTCTCTCTAAATTAACTTCATTTTAATCCCACAGCACCTGTTCCTCCCTCAGATCCATCTGTCATTTCCATTGAAATCAAGTAATAAGGGCTTCCTGTCATCTTCCTTTGGACACCCAGCAAATATCAAATGAGTACAAGTTTAAATACTGCATCACTTACACGTCTCTCTGTCTCCCTTATAATTTATGTCATTTCACCAGTACATTTACTCCCAGGCCTAAATTTGGTCCATAGAATTTTAAATGTCCACAAGGATGCCATTAATTGATATCACACCTATCTCCAGTGCACTATCAAATCCATTATTAAATTCAGTATCAGATCCACTATTAAACATGCACTCTTCAAGTCTAAAATTTCACAGATACATTTTTTTAACCTCCTCTTGACACAAGAAAAATTCATCCTCTCCAAAGTCAGGACTGCAAAGTTCAGTGTTAAAGTTCCAGATCCTCATCTGGGTTTGTTTATTTTATGGGCTACATCTTGTATCATCTATACCATGTTACCTGTCAGCTCTGATCTTGTGGGCAGCGGAAGATTCAATCTCGTAAGAATGTAAGGTGTCAATCTGCTGCCAGTTAAAATGAACAGAGCTAGCTGGAAAAATAGAGAAGATGGTTCAACTATATATATGTTTGCATCACATCTATGTTCATGAACTAAAACCAAGCTGGTATGTATAATGCCATAACCCACCAGCCTTGACTGTTCCTTTATAACACACCTCTCATTGGGAGATGCAAAATGTTGTATTTTCTCTTGAGTATTTTTATGTTGGAACTGTCCTAAAGTAATATTGCAGGTTTGGTTCTGTTTTACAAAATGGGCTTAAGGCCTATATTATGAAATTATGTTAGGGTAAGACTGAACACTTTTATAGTCATTCAAGTATTTCCTGATAGTCACTGAAGAGATGCTGCTGAATCCAGGCATGAGTTTTGTAGTAAGTTTGTAAGAATCTTCTGACTGTGGCAAACTGCCCATTTCCCCCTGGTGGGTCTCATGCTTTACCTTCTCTTCCTGGGCCAGGGTGCCCCCAGCTACCCCATCTCCCCTGGCTGTAGAGGAGCTTTGTTTCCTGGCTTGGGAGGGAACCTTTTCCTCCAACTACTCCAAACCTTCTGGTATCTTTACCTGCATTTGTTCCCTTCCCCTCCTTTAGGGAAGGCAGGGTTTAAATACACCTGGCCTGGCCCTTCATTGGACCCAAGTGCCTTTAATTGCCCTGGTGTGCTTTCCCTTCTGCCTGCAGGGCAGAGGGTTTTTAACCCTTTCGGGCCCTCATACTGGCCCTGGCACACCCTTTTAAAGCTGTCCAGCCTGACTTTATCACATGACCTTAAACCAAAGAGCATTGTATGTAGTCTGTATGTACATTTTATTTCTCAGGGATATTTTTACGTTAGGTTTTCAAATGACAAAATTTCATTTTATTTTGCTTCATTTTATCATATCAGTATTAAATCGAAGGTTTGTCTGTTTCTAATGGTATGAGAACTCCTGCCATCAATCATCCTACAGATAATATAGGAGAGGAAATTAGAATGTAGCTTATTAGGTGTAGTCTGGTTTGGCTCAAGTATCTATGTTCTCATAAAATAAATATCCCTCAGACCATACGTTTGTAAAGGCCAACTTTATGGCCAGCTGCAGAGTATGAATAAAAACACATAAGCTGGTCAGAGCTCAATAGAAGTGTCACATGGCTAGCCAGAAACTGACAGCCAAATCCAGGCACCCTCTAAAACCCAGCTAAAATTATAATGCAGGCTAATAACATCACTCACTAAATCTATTGATTTCAATATAACCTCACAACAATTCCAGCAATAAGGCATTGATGATGGATAGTGCCCATTGCCTTGGCTTGTCGTTCTCCAAATAAGTGATCCATGTTCTGTTTACTCTAAATAAATAAATATTAATTAAAGAAGTTCCTAAAAATAGATACCAATAACTATTGTCAGTTTGGTGTAATGCGTAATCATCATTTCATCGATGTTGCTTTAATTTCTTTTTGTTCAAAAGGGAGATACAAATATAAATCTGTTAGTGACAATTTCAAGGTTAAAATTAGGGACACGATGACTGAGACCGATTCAGCAATGCATTTAAGCACATGCTTGACTTTAAGCATCTGAGTAGTCTTATTACCTTCAATGGGACTACAAATAAGTCTAAAGTTAAGCACATAAATAAGTGCTTTGCTGAACTGGACCTTGTGGGTGCTCTTCCATCTGCTCCTTACTCAAGCCTGGCCCTTCTCCTTCACCCAGCTGTAATAGTACCCCGAATCCCACCTCATAGCTGACAGAAACAGAGGTGCAAATAAGTTATCCAGTGATTTCCTAAGACTCATCAGAAATTGTCACACCCCTTGTTAAAACACCATCTTGTATATAACATGCCAACCAAAAGTGCAGATTAAGGAAATCTTTATCGTTAGAGATAATCCGTCAAATAATGAAAAAATAGCATATTTTAACAAACATATGTGGCTTTTCATTTAAATAGAATGCAGTTTTTCCATAGTTGACCATTCCTTCTAACTCAGTGCAAAATATGTATCTCAGTTAATGTCAGGGAATATTTTCACTTCAGCTATGTCACCCTGCTTCCCTTTGCTGTTGCTTTTCAAAGAAACTGTATCTCTGGTTTGCTTATGCCATGCAATTTATCAGCAGCCTCTAATACCAGGATTTCAGGATGAATGTTACCTTTCTGAATCATACTTATTCTATTTACGGCATCAATTCTGGTTTTATATATTCTAGGGCAAAAAAAATCTTCCATAGATTATGCATGAATTTAACTTTACACTTTCTCCATAGTTTCAGCAATTGTGGTTCTCCTTCTTAAGGACTTTTGCAATACACTGTCCAATACACTGTGATCTAACTCAACTTTCTGCTGGATATGTTTGACCCCATAGTCTAGTGTGACTTTAAGTCTTAAGAATCCTTTGACCCATTAGGAATATCACTTTTATTGGTATTGCTATTATAACTTAATGGGCAAATTCTATCCCTAGATTCAGTGGGTGCTATATAGGTGAATCCTTGAGCAGATTTGGCTTTAAGCCTGAACTTGAAGTATTCCTTAGGTTATTCATCACATATTTGAAAGAAGATCAGAGAAAAGTCTATACTGATGACATTGAGTCTTAAGTGCTGACAAGAATATGTAGAACTAGTAAAGAAAGTTACTTAGTTGACAGTGGTGTATGTAGTTGATGTCCACTAACAGACTCCACATCCAACCTAAGTGCATACATTTCTAGTATTGACTTTCTGCAAAATTAAAGTAATCTTTAAACTGTCAGTGGGAAAGTAAATATCCTTAATGGAAAAAACAACAAATAAATATGATTTCCTCCTCTATCTAACCGAACCCTAAAAAATCTTCTTTAACACTACATTTTGAAAATTACGTTGTCTTAAAAAGGTACCTTTTTGTGGTTACAAAATGGATTAAAATTCAGCTTTTTGGACAATACCATCCATGCATTTCTTGCATACTAAGCAGTAATGAATAGGAAATAGTTTTTATTATGCAATTTTAAATGTTCCTAAGTCTTCTGTGAATCATATTTTAAAGTGTCTTAAATACAAAGTTACATGGCAGTCTATCCAGTAAATATTCTTAGTGTGCATTTTAGCAGTTGCCAAAAATCTTCCAGGGCTTTTCTCCTTCTTTCCATTTTCTAACTGACACTGTCAACATTTGCTAGCCTGAAATTTACCCTTCTTTTCACCACATAACTGTTGGCAAATTTCAGGTAATGTTATTTCTGTGGGGGTCTTTTTTGGTCAATTCATTGCTTCAATATTTTCACCCCAACGGCCATCAAATAAAAGTAAACAAAAATATCAGTCAGCACTTGTGAGAAACCCTACAATAATAAATCAGTGTACATGCATATGATGGAGGGAAAATATTTTTGATAAAAGAGCAGATGTGACACTCATTTCTTAGAGATGAAGTGTAAGATAAAAAAGCTAATTTAAAAATTATTTAAAATAATGTGTTGATCTCTTTTTAACCTAAAATAAATATGTAAGAAAAACAAAATAAGTGAATTTCCACACACTTATGAACAGAGAAGGTACAATACAGAACAACAGAAGAAATTTACTGCATTAGAATTATAGATCACTCTGTTTAAATGTTCCTGTGTCAATAGGTTTCAGAACTGAGAGTGATCTGATTTACTGAGAGTGATCTACAATAGGCAATCCAGTGAATTTTAACTTTGAGTTATTGTCTAACAGTGATTCCATTCTAATTAGGAGAGTAGAAAACTGGGAAAGTTTGTCCATAAGATTTGGCAATCCCAAATTTGTCTTCCCTGTGCTCTGTTGACATAGGACACTTTGGGGACAGCTGCACCCTCTGACTCCTTGTGTGCAATATTTGTATAGTGGCAAAACATCACCATGCAAATTAATATTTATATACCAGTAGAGCCCAGGCACCTCAGTGAGGATCAGAGTCCTTGTCTGCATATGGAAATGCATAGGAAGACGTGGGTCCTGCCCCTAAGAATTTTTCAGTGTTTTAATTCAGTTCAGCAGAGTAAAACACTGCTGGTTTGTACAATGTATTATCACCAGCAAAGTACGGTACAGTTGACATTCTGCTGCAAATCATGCCCACTTGGAACTTCGTGGCGAAAGCTGAAATGGAGCTCAGACCTTTCTACTCCAGTAGCACAATCTATCACCACTTGAGTTACAATAAAAACTCCCTTAGCTATTAATGCTATAGGGCCTGTGACATAGAATCAGTTCTGATTCTGTTCAATAGAGAAAAGGGACACAGACATACAATTCACTACAACGTTTCCATCCAAACCATTTTATATTACTCGTAATCAATACTAAATCATCCTTTTATAACAGAAAGCTGAAAGGAGTGTGATCTTAAAGTTGCTTTTAAATGCACTTTCTTCCCCCCTTCCTTCCGTTTTCTTAAATACGTCCAGCCTGAAAAAACAATATTCAAAGTTGATTATTAAAGGGAATATTACAAAAATTAGGCAGCATCTTTAAAGACATCGTAGCTGTGTTACAGTTCCAGTTGCCTGTTTTTCAGGGGTTTATAGCTTGGTTATAAAACTTGACTATGTATTTAACATTAAAGTGTCTACAGCAAATACGCAGTAATTACCTTTCATAAAACTCTCAGCCTGCCTGCCGCTTAGACGCTTTTCACAAATTGTCTAATTTCCTCTTTATGTGATAGGCTCCAACAACTCCCTCAGAGCTGTCACAGCCTATTAGGTAAACAATTTTCACTGTAAATATTTCTTAAGTGGGGTATTTATTGTGAAGTAAACCACAGAGACTCAGCCTGAACGTATATATTTGTTGTGCCTTAACCATATTAAATAAAGACTTATAACTTATTTCTGAGGTTGTCGTACAAACCAATAAGAATTTGGAAATTCAGAGGCCACGTACATCCACTATTGTTAACTCATTTGCAGTTGTCTGTTTTGTTAACACAGAGTGTGCATTGAGATTGGAACTGGGCCAACATTAAAGTAAAGTTAAATGATCATGTACTCACAGCACCTTTTTAATGAGTGCATCTGGTCCCCAAGCCTTTGAATTTACCCAGTAAGGGCCAAATTTTGCTCTCAAATGCAAACCCATAACTGCCAGTGAAGTCATCTGAGGACAAGATTTAGTGCTCAGTCTTTTTTTATTGCTCTTCAACTATAACACCAGTATCAGCATTCCCATTAAGGAATGTGCATTTGTAGTTATGCAGCTTCTGAGCAGAGCCAGATGACTGCATTTTATTAGCAACATTAAGTTTCAGTAGCTGAAGGTGTTCTCTGAGTTTAAAGACTCCATGAAGTCGGAGGACTCCATCCATAATGGGATCATACTGAATATTCACGTTCTCTTCTGCATTCACTCCCAGTGGGTAAGTTGAAGGACAGGGGGAAACTAGAAAGAGTAGGAAATGTGAATGGAGAAAAGATACGTGAAAGTAGGAAAGAAGGTGAAGGTAAGCAAGATGAGGAATAAGTGAAGTGAGAGCTAGGAAGGGAGAAGGGAATACAAAAAAGGTAGGGGACTGTAGTTGAAGAGAAAAGGAAGTTAAAAGGGGAAATATAAAAGTATTAAATTAAAAGAATAAGAAAGAGAAGGTCATAAATGTACAAAAAATAAGAAACATATCCTATTTTAAGGTTATCAAATGAATGTTTCATTTGTTCATGTGCCTACATTTTGCTTTTGACGTAACCTGGATGGAGAAATTGGGGGTTCAGAGACCTAGAGTGAGGTGGTGAAGCCAGGGTAAAGGACACCCTGAGGTTGAGGGTTCATTCTGAGGTTCATTTGGGGAAAAAGAGGAGGACTGAGATCACAACATTGATCATGGCTTTCTTTTTCTGCTCCTTCGTGCATTTTGTAGGTCTTAAGATCAGAAGTGACCATTATAATAATCTAGACTCACTTCCTGCATACCACATGGTCAGTTCATAACTATTCTGTCATGGCTATGGAATCACTGATAGTAAGAAAATTCCATTGTCAAATTCTAAACTATTTCACATTTAGATACTCTTTTTATGATAAAACTATTCAAGTGAAACTATGAAATACACTTAATACATATTTCACCCAAGAGCATTTATTAATCCATGCATAGGCAATTTTGTTTGACTATTAGCTCCTACTAGAGATGGAAAAGACTTAATAGACCGTTGAATCCACCTCCAAGGAAGGAAAGAAGGATTTCAGCTGCTGCTACATTTGATCTCAGGAAAAAAATAAAATTATTCAGAATTTTTAAAATACTATATTTTTAAATATTTATAATATTTTTATAATAGAGCTGTGTTTTTAAATATGTGTTTATATCCAATAGATATGATAACTCCTCTGTTGCAATCTGGTAAATATCTATAATAATGGCCACATTCTTCTAGTGTAGTAAGAACCATTTGGAAGTTAGGCTTGAAATGTAAGTAGAAATCATTATGGATCTTGTAAGCCACGTTCTGTAGGGTTTTATATGGAATTGTTGATACAACTGTAACATTTTAGAAAACAAGGAAATACATACAGGCTTTTTCTCTTTCAGATATAAGTTACCGTAACTGGATCGGTGAAAGTAAGGCAAATATATAGAAGAGATCATTTTCATATTGGATGTAGGATCTTTAGCTCATCTTGCAACACATAAAGCTGGAGTGAGCTGTCACAGTGCTGTGATTCATAATCAGTATTTGAAAACATAAGTGAATAAAGATGTGCTGCTGTTATTAAATTGAACTGCAGATGACTTCAGGCATTGAGCTTTTATTAGCAAAGTTGGCTATGGTTATATATAGGGCATTAGAGAATGTTTGACTTTATTTTTTTCTCTTCAGCATTGCTGAGAGTGCATGTATGAACTTCATTTCAGGAGTTGTTTTAGTTGTGTCCAGACCACATTGCCTAGCAGTGGCACAATAGGATACTAGTTAGCTGTTTCAGATTCAGGCTACTTTTCTCAACCTTCAGACACTATGGGAGGACCTCCGAAAAAAGGCAGAGCAGCCATGATTTGATAGGAGGAAATTTGTGGGGCTCTGCTGTGACAGGAGTGAGATTTCAGGAGTGGGGCTGAGGAACTGCACCCAGCTCTCATTTTGTCAGAAGGATAGTCCCCAGTAGGAGTACGTCATTCCAAGGGATTCCTCGGGACTCCAAGAAACACATGGCGGACCACTGTTGGTGAAGAAGTGCTCTAGATGACCTCCTGAGGTCCCTTCCAACCCTAATCTTCTATGATTCTAAGTGCAGTATTAAGTCCAGGCATTACAAAACAAGTAGAAAATATCTAATGTTAATGCTGTGTATTTAGTATGCCAGGATCAAGGGTATATATAAATAGTAAAAGTAACAACATGTTAGAAGCACGGTTAGATTCTAATAATCAATCTTCACAGTATTGTCTCCTTCTTTCTGCTGGAGAAGTATTAAGACCACAATTTTCAAACACTGAATTAAACACTCCAATTGCTATGAAAGAATGTGGTCAACTCAAGTGGTCCGTTTTGTTTTGGCTCTTTTTAAGATGAAAGCTGAAGATGTCCAGAAGCTATGAAAATCAGGCCATTTTTATTTAGGTACCTAACTATGCATTTTAACTTTAGGTACTAAAACTTGTGAACATTTTGGCTGAAGGGCCTGTCTACACACAAGTGTTTGTACTGATTTAATTCTGTCAGTCTAGAAACAGATATAGTTCAGCTTCAGTTATTGTAACGTACAGGTGATTATATTGATATAAATTATTTCCATAAATTCACCTTGCCATTGACTCTGCACAGAGCATTGCCAGTCGATAGCAGGGCTAAGATTACAGTTCAGGAGTTCCCAGCTCTCAGTCCCTTGGCCACCTTTTTAAGCAAATGGTACAGGATGAAAAATTTTCCAAGGTCAGATGATTAAAATAAGGCAACCTGTGGCAGTAGAGTTGTGTCTCCTAAATTAAAGTCTGCTAAGAGTTTTAAACAAATGTTTTGATTATGGCATTTTAAGAGGGTACAGTGTGCGAGGAACTAGAAGCCCGACTGCAGTGCTTTCTAACTAATATCCAAATGAGAAAACAGTGGAACCCTTTGCAAAAATCCAGGTGGACTCTTCCACTTGGATTCTGGGCTGTTAGCACTGTAACCAGACAGACGACGTGCAGACCAGTTGGAAGAAACACTGCTTTCTCTCATTCCTTCTTTCTCACTATGATACTCACAATATGTGAGAAGCTGGTCTCCACAATTCCCTTCCAGACCAATCTGTTTTCCCCTCAGAGGCATTCAGATGACAACATCCATGCTCACATTCTGTCTATCTCTACCATTTTTCCCCTCCGTTTTCCAAAAGGTTCTATATGACCTATTCTGCAAGTATTTGGCATACTGGCGACGCCTGTGGAGCAGTCTGTTAGAGCGTGACTGGGAGTGTAATACACTTGTTGTTCCTCTGTTTTTGCACATTAAACATGTGGAGACAGCAATGTTTGGTGTCCTGTGGCTGCAGGATTTGGGTGGACATACCCAAGGATGCAGGTCCTGACACTGGCCTGTGTTAAGGGAGTGAGTTAATTGTTTCATGCATTGACATAAATCAGATCAGAATTCGTCCCTTTTTCATGGGACTCTCGAAGTAAGATCTCAATTTTTCTCCCTCATCTATATAGTTTTTTCTGATTCATGTTAGAAATTCCAAGTCACAAAACAAAGAAACAAAGTTTGTATTTTTAATGGAAAAAAAGGGGGAGGGAAAGGTGCAAACAGCCCTGACAGCTGTATTCTGTAGCTCAGTAAATGAAGGCTTTTTACTTGCTCCTTTCAAGGATGTGTTTAGTCTACATTCCCTTGATTTATATATCTTTTTTGGCTGGGTTGTATTTTTTTATGCAGATTTTCAATGGTTTCATTCAAGTTCATGTTTGTCTAAGATGAGAGAGAGGTTTGAGACAAATGTGAGTGAATTTAATCCTTAAAATTTGAGAAGGAAAACATCTTTCTTTATATAATTGTTTAGCCTTGAAAGACATTGCCTGTTATGTGCTACCAAAAAAAAAATTAGAAATAAACAAAACTTGGAATTGGTTTGAAAAACCATCTTTGTTTTTCCTCCCACAGAAGTGGCAATGCATTGAGGATTCTTCTGGCAAGCTCCGGATTCACAAGTGTAAGGGATCCAGCGACATGCTCACCATTAGAAAGAGAACTCGAAGCATACACTCCCAGGGATACAGCAGTAAAAACAAAGAATGCAACTGTGGAGATGCTGATTACCGAACCAGCAGGACCCAGAGAAAAAATCAAAGACAATTCATGAGAAACCCCAGTACCCAAAGTAGGTGATCTCAGATCTAGATACTCAGAAAAGGGGGTGTTGGGTTAATAGGGAAGTGTTCTTACCAGCAAGGAACGATTTTCACCTGGATATATGATGAATGCACATGTAGTTTGCAGTCAGTACTTGAATAATTATTGTTTTTTAAAAAAATCAAAACCTACCAGAACATTATCAGAGTAAGCAAGATTATTTAGGCCAGTTTGTAGCAATGATGATGCTTTGATGCCCCCTATTGTAGGGGTTGGAAATAAAACTTGCAGAGTAAATTATAAAATCTATGCAATTAATATAGATTTAGTAGCCTGAGCAAGCATTCTCTTTCTTTGCTAATATTCAGTTAAAATGTTCAGATATTTGCAGTAGACTTTGTGTTGGTTTTTGTTGTTTTCTCAGACATGAAAGCATTCTGATTGCTGTCAAAGTGAAAGCCTACTCAGCTGAAGTTTTCAAGTGCCAGTAAAACAGCATGCTTGTAACTTAATGAGTTAGAATCTAGTGCCCTCTTGTGGAGTGTGATGTAAAAGGAAACTGCCGTCAGATTTTAAAATACCAGTGCTTAATTTTCTGTATTAAGGACTGAGAAAACATAACTACTTTTAAAAAGCAGGTGTAAATTAACATAAAAATATAAGAATGGCCATGCTGAGTCAGACCAATGGTCCAACTAGCCCCATATCCTGTCTACCAACCGTGGCAAATGCAAGATGCTTCAAAGGACATGAACAGAACAGGGCAATTAACAAGTGATCTATCCCCTGTTGTCCAGTTCCAATATCTGACAATCAGGGGCTTAGGGACACCTGGAGTATGGGATTCTATCCCTAATCATCTTGACTAATAGCCATTGATTGACCTCTCCGCTATGAATTTATCTAGTTCTTCTTTGAATTCAGTTATAGTTTTGGCCTTCACAATACCCCCGGTAACAAATTCCACAGGTTGACTGTGTGTTGTGTGAAGAAGTACTTGCTTTTGTTTGTTTTAAACCTGC
The DNA here is from genome assembly GCA_007922155.1 of Mesoclemmys tuberculata. Lineage (NCBI taxonomy): Eukaryota > Metazoa > Chordata > Testudines > Chelidae > Mesoclemmys > Mesoclemmys tuberculata. The sequence goes on from ML675601.1 coordinate 78,131,282, forward strand.
CGCCTATTAATTTCATTGGGAGACCACTGGTTTTTTTCTTACGGGAACAGATAAATAACACTTACTTTCTCCACACCATTAATGGTTTTATAGACCTCTATCACATCTTCCCACTGCCCCCCTCGGTCATCTCATGTCTCAACTGAATAATCCCAGTCTTTTTAATCAGCCTTCATATGGAAGCAGTTCCATACCTCTAGTCATTGTTTGTTGTACTACTCTGTACCTTTTCCAATTCTAATATATCTTTTTTGAGATGGGGTGACCAGAATAGTTTGTAATATTCTAGGCGTGGGCGTACCATGGATTTATATAGTGGCATTTTGATATTTACTATCTTATTATCTATCCTTTTCCTACTGGTTCCTGGCATTCTTTTAGCTTTTTAAACTGCTACTTCACGTTAAGTGGATGTTTTCAGAACTATCTACAAGATTCCAAGATCTCTTTTTTGAGTGGTAACAGCTATTTTAGAACTCATCATTTTGTATGTATAGTTGGAATTATGTTTTCCATATGCATTACTTTATATTGATCAACATTGAATTTCATCTGCCATTTTGTTACCCCATCACCCAATTTTGTGAGATCCCTTTGTAATTTTTCTCAGCCAGCTTCGGACTTAACTATTTTGTGTAATTTTGTATCTGTAAACTTTGCCATCGCAATGTTTACCCCTTTTTCCGGATCATTTCGGAAAATGTTGAGCAACACAGGTTGCAGTACAGACCCCCAGGGGACACCGCTATTTCTTCTCTCCATTCTGAAAACTGACCACTTATTCCTACCATTTGTTTCCTGTCTTTTAACCAATTACTGGTCCATGAGAAGATCTTCCTTCTTATCCCATGAGTGCTTAGTTTGTTTAAGAGCCTTTGATGAAGGACCTTGTCAAAGGCTTTCTGAAAGTCCAAGCACACTATATCCACTGCATTACCCTTTTCTACATATTCGTTTGACCCCCTCAAAGAATTCTAATAGATTGGTGTAGTATGATTTTCTTTTACAAAAGCCATGTAAAGGGTTTTACAAAAATATATGTCCTGTTTCTTCACTGAGATAGGCATTTTTCATCAAATGCTGAAACTTCTTATGTTTGGTGTGCATTTTCTACAAAAATGCATTACGTCTTTTTAAAAAAAATAAAGATTTCCTGTTCTACTGGGCCTAGACAGTATTGTTAATTACATGAAATTCATACACAAATTTTACAAAAATTACAAGAGACTATATTTGTATATGAACTTGCAGAAAAAATATGATAATATAGTATATTATTTCAGGTATAGTCTGGGATTATATAATTAAAGCCTGTAAGATTCTTCAGAGGGCAGAAGTTACAGTTGTGCATTCAGCCATAACTTAAGCATTTCTCAACTTTGGTGTCTCTAATTGTTCAATCTAAATGTTGCATTAACATAATTTCTTGTGTTTAATAATGTTCTGTTCTAATGAACTCCATTAGAACTGACACTTGCTGGCTGGAATCAGAATCATCTGTATGTCATAAGCAATCAGCTACTGGAGAGTCTCCTTTAGTTTAACTGGAAGGCACTGTTTTGGAGAGCCAAGATCCAAATTCTGTCCCCACTATCAAAGTAAAGTTACATCTGGCCATAGTGGCACTTATGAAACCCAAGAGGGCCATGGATTTGTTACAATACAAATCCTTGACTTTCCAGGCTCTATAGAAATAGCTGCTGCAGTCCTTTCCTGCAGCTTATGGGTTGTCTTCCTATGCTATGCCTGCAAATTATTTTACTTATTACTCACTTCATCCCACCTTTTTTGCTAATAAATGAAGCTGGGCAAGAGACTGGAAATGAGATCTGGGGCTACCTCACATCTTCCCACAGAAAATCACCTGGGAGGGGGTTTGGAAGGGGGAAAAAATCTCTCTCAGATCTAATTTGTGAAGTTTTCCTTCAACCATCCTCTCTTGGGAAGACTTGAGTGTAGGGAGTCAGACGGGCATAGATTTTTCAAGTCCATGCCATTTCTGATTTCTGAGAATCAGGATCCTTTCTCTAGAGACAGCCAAGCTAGGAGTTGTACTGCAGAGATCGCTTTTATTCTGTTTGTGCCCCTTCCATCAGGAGCTGTGCTGCCATTGGCTACTCAATATCTGCCATGGAGTGGTCCCAGTGGAAGTAAAGAGCTGTGCGTTTTATTACCTCCCACCCAGATTTCTGTGAGGAACTCTGTGAGCAGAACAGCCTGTGGCAACACAGAACGGAGGACCGCCATCCCCGTTCCCATCCTAACCTCTTCCTTCATATCTCCTCTAAGTTCCATCCAAGCAGCATACAGTCTGAAGGGCATGGTGACAGTGGGGCATGCTGCAAGGGAAGTACTAATAGAGGAACAACTCAAGCCCCAGTTTTTCAGGCTATCGACGGATAAGATCGGAATATAAATCAGTCCCTTGATTAATACATAGCCTGGTAGGAGTTTGTAGCCCTGAAAAGGTCTATTTCAGTTGACCCTGCATATCTTTGCCTATTACTTCACTCTAGAATATACGTTTTTACGTCAAAGAGACTTTTGTAACTGGTTTCTCTTCTGAAAGGGGTACGTCTTCACTGAATGATTAGGACACCTTTTTAGAGACGACAGCAGGCATTCACTGAAAGGAGGATAATGTCGTTTGAAAAAAAAAATTAAATGAGGCTCACTATCTGTGTTTCCAAAAGATTCTTGCAGAGAAGAGTCAGTGTGTAGTAGTCTCAAAGAAACTAACAGAAAGCTTGTGATCTGACCTGCAGTATTTGTCACTCAATACCTTCTCAGAACTCTCCAGAAAGCATTTCATTCTATGTTATGCTACAAATTAGCAGAGAACTTTTAATGACAGTCATTTTACATAGGGTGTTGCGTGTTAGACACAGATTTTGAATGTTGAAATATATCACCTATTCCATTTCATCCCATAACAAACTAGCACTAGACTTTTAACACGTGTATAATTATGTGCCGTCAGAATTTTGATACAAAAGATGGCATCTCTTCCATGTCGAATATGTTGTTATTTACTGAGGAACAGCACTATGCTCAGCACTATTGTAATATATGGGAAAGTAATTTTCCCCCATCCCATAGATCTTACAAGCTTACTCATATATGAATTAATACGTTGCTCAGTGTAGGCGTGGTTGGGTGGGTTTGAATGCAACATGGTGTGATGAAATGTCTGGCTTTTATTAGCATGATTTTGGGATAGCTACATTGCTCACAAATAGTAAAAACGAGTTATGGAGGTCATCCAAGATAAGGCCACATAAACGTTTATACCATCATGTGTGCCATGTATTTAACAGTAAAAGACATACACAAACAAAACCGTTTTCACAATGTTTTAGAGGGTATTTAACATGTTGTTTGGGATTTTTTCTTTAATTCTTCCATCTTCAAAGCCAGGTACCTTCGTTACCATGAGTCCACCTGTACAGGACTTACCACAAGCCATAAAAATTTCCGTATTTCTATACATTTCTATACTTTGAAGTTGTGACGTTTCTAAGTCTGGAATCTCAGGCCATTCTGGGGGGTAGAAAGGAGTACTGGATTCCCTTGAGAGTGGGAGAATCGTGTCATTTCTAGCTCTGCAATGCAGCCAAATATCAGAGAGCCATGATATGCTTATACCTTGAAAATCTATCTCTGGTACATAATTGAATCTTGTCCTTTTAATATCTAACTTTGAAAGGAAAAAATGCAACCATCTCTTAAAATAAATTATTTTGGACCCCTTCACCCTGATTCTGGGAGATACTGAGCTCCCGCAGCTCCCAATGACTTCAGTTGCAGATGTTGGTGCTCAGCATGTCTGAAAATCAGGCCTTAGATGTCTAAAGTTGAGTATATAAAAATTACAGCACCCAGAATAAGAGGCCACTTCTGCAAAATTGGCCCTTAACTTGCCAAAGATCATCAAGGAAGTCTTTGCAAAGCCAGAAATAGTTCTGAGATCTCCCAGTTTGTGCCTTAATACAAGTCTATCCTTCTTACCCTTTGAAATTTGATGACTGTTTATTCAATCCAGTTTATATATCTGTAAGCATGAATACGTTTTCCTCTTCTGTCGCAGAATACAAACCCCGATTTGTTCACACTCGCCAAACTCGGTCCTTGTCTGTGGAATTTGAAGGTGAAATATATGACATAAACTTGGAAGAGGAAGAACTGCAAGTGTTACAGCCCAAAAGTATTAGTAAACGTCATGACACTGAAAATGAGGAGGATTCAGAAGATAGTGATGGTGGTGGTGAAGAAGAAATGATCGCTGATGGCATCAATGCTGTTGGCCAACCTGATTCTGTCAGAGTGACACACAAGTATGAATATTTGTTTATTTTTTCTTAAAGTAAATTTTCTCCCACATTTTGCATTTTTGTCTTTATCCTTTTCTTTGTGTTTTTCAGCATTTTACAGTTTATATAACACAACATAATAATCTAATAAAAGAATGATTTTATACTTTTGCCCACTCCTACATAGGTCAAGCCAATGAAAGGAGTTGTACCTCTGTAAGTGAGGGCAGAATTGGCCTCGCTATTGCAACTTTCCTGGCTGTGTCTGTTAATGTACAGACTTGGAACAGAAACTTAAATAAAGCAAGTTAAACCTATATAGAATTGAATAGAGATGAGCAAGAAATGGTTTTCCTACCTGCAAGAATGTGGTGGGGGGGGGTTTTGTTTGTTTGTTTTGTTTTTTTGTTTTTGAGATTTCAAAACCATTTCCCATCGCAAATCAGGACAAAAAGTGAAAATCTCAAAAAATTTTGCAAACCAATAATGCCAAAAAAAAAAAAAAAAACCAACGGGGATCAGGTCAATCAAAACGTTTCATTGAGATAATTTTGAAAGTTTGTTTCAATTCTGATCTATGTTTTTAACCTTTTTTCTATAAATTAACTGAAATTTCCAAACAAAAAGTTGTTTCAAACCAGGAAACGTAACATTTTTCAAAAGTTTTCCAGTTGGGAGATTCATCTGAATCTTTTTCCACAAACAGTTTTGAGTTAAACAAATCAACACTTTACAATGAAAACACATTTAATCAGAAAATTTCCACAAGCTCTACAACAGAGAACTCACTTGCAATGACAGGGGTTGGAATAGGAGATTCAATACATCTTTTCCATCTCTAACACCTATGGTTCTATGACTTTCCATTTTTTTTTAGAGAAGTGGCATAACGGAGTCAAATTGAAATAGGGCAGGTGAAGGATTTGCCCATCAGAAATACAGAGCTAAAGAAGCTGTATGAGAATGTCAGTAAGGGAATGCTGCGGGAAATGTTTGCAGATTTTTATCTTTCAGTCTATTGTCAGTTAAAGAGACAAGCTGGGTGAGGTAAAATCTTTTATTGGACCAACTTTTGTTGGTGAGAGAGACAAGCTTTCGAGCAATTCAGAGCTCTTCTTTTATTCACAGCTTTGTAGCTCAAAAACTTCTCTCTCACCGACAGAAGTTGGTCCAATAAAGGATATTACCTCACTCAACTTGTCTCTCCACTATCTTGGGACCAATACAGCTGCAGCAACACTGTATATTCTCATTTAAGTCAGTCTTGGCCTTCTTGCTGTTGTTTTCCCTTGCTAATACCATTATCTTGAACAGCTGTCTTTAATCCCTTTATTTGTTTCTATCAGTTAGACACTTTAGCGTCCAACTGTTCACATTTTTTACCACTTGGACTTTCTTCTGTAACAGAGCTAATTGATGTGTCATTAATTCATTACTTCAGACAATCATGTCCCTTTCTTACCAATTTTATGCTTATAAATGGGATTCATGGTATTGTGCCAACATAGTGAGGAAGAAAACCTGCCTTTGCTGCTGGTGGCTTTGCAAACAGTGACAATTCTGGTTAATGGGAGACTAAGAATTTGATAGAGTTTTGTACTTTGGTTTTGTTTCTGATTGAACTGGGAATCCCAAACATGTTAATGTTGTTGCATCTTAACATAGCAGGCATAGAGCCTGTGCCTAGGAGTAGCTTTCTCCATGTTGGAGAGAAAACAGGTAGAGTCAATTATTTGGGACTGCTAAACCAACACACACCTTTGGCTGCCATTTTTGAGTCTGTTTTATTACTTACCAGAAGGCAGAGTACAGTTGGAAAACTTTATGGGGAGGAGAGGACAGATAGAGAGGTTGGAAGAAGGGGAAAGAGGCAGATGGGCAGAAGGAAAACCATGATTCTCTCTCCGCTGTGCTGTTAAATGGTTCCCAATGCTTGCATCTATAGGTGTTTTATTCTTTCAAATGACACCATTCACTGTGAGAGGGAACTATACCAATCATCCAGAGCCTGGAAGGACCACAAGGCCTACATCGATAAGGAGGTTAGAGGGATTTCAAAATCTGTTCTGAATAAAGATACTGACTGTTATGTCGTCACAGTGTAACTTTGTATATAAATATGCTTTGCAGATTGAAGCTCTCCAAGATAAAATTAAGAATTTAAGGGAAGTGAGAGGACACCTAAAAAGAAGAAAACCTGATGAATGTGATTGTAGCAAACAGAGGTAAGAAAAAAAAATTACCTGCAGCACTGCTTGCCTTACTGATCTTCTTTTATGAACTCATGAGTTTTTATATAGTGGGAAAGATTTATCATTGGCAACTGTAAGCTTAGGATCCAGATATGCGTTCAAGCTGCAGAGTTTGGATCCAGAGCCAAAATTCCTCAGTTTGGGTCTAGGATTTTGCTTAAACCCATTCTACAGGTAGGAGCTATTGTGAATGAATTAAGATCCAGATCTGTATTTTAGCATTTGGTGTTTGGATTTTGGTTATATATTTGGACCTGTAATTATTAATTTTGATATAGTATGTGGTCATACAAGTCATTTCTGCTAGTGAAATAAAACAGACTGTACATTCCACTAAAATAACACTATCATCTATTTAAGTGCAGATACTCAAGAACATAAAACAGATGGTGTACTTCTATTTTGCTTTGACTTCTGAAAATGGATTAAGTTTTATCAAGTCATAAAAAACTGATGTTTTCATTATTCACAGTAGCTCCTACAAGAAAGAGAAAGGGGTGAAGGTCCAAGAGAAACTCAAGAGCCATCTTCATCCCTTCAAGTAAGTGTCATTTTCCCTTTGCTATCAGCTGCGTGTTTTGTTTTTTAGTAACTGGGAAATATCAGTGAGCTGGGAGTTAGCCTAAATGACCTTTGAGGTCCCTTCTAACCCTATGGTTCTATGAGCCATAGTCAAAAATAGCAGTTGCCTAGTAGGTACCAAAATACAGCAATTTTTGACTAGCTGCCCATCCTGAACCCTCAGAAGCTCAGGATTGACATTGGGAAATTAAAAATAATGGCAAAAATCCCGTTGAAATGGACTAAATGAATCATTTTGGGGACTGACGGACTTGATGACTTTTAGTTGTGTCCAGTTACCTTCACTTACGGTACTTGATACAGTATTTATCAGACTTACTTGTGATGAGAACCTCATGTCACTAAGCTGAAAGACAGAGGGGAAGGAGAGAGAGAGACCACCCTTAATTAGGCTCCCTCTGGTATATAGTTTCCAGCATTCAGCCTTTTAAAAACTCAATTAAAAGTCATAATCGGTAAAGCCTTTCTCAAACAAATAGAAATTATTCTATGTGAATGGCAAATGGCTCCCCTTTGAACAGAGAAGCAGCGCAAGAGGTGGACAGTAAACTTCAGCTATTCAAAGAGAACCGCAGGAGAAAAAAGGAGAGAAAGGGGAAGAGGCGCCAGAAGAAAGGAGATGAATGCAGCCTTCCTGGACTCACATGTTTCACCCATGATAATAATCACTGGCAGACAGCACCATTCTGGAACTGTATGTATTCCTTATGTCCATGTGCAGACTTCAATGAGGGTCATCCTCCCATGTCATATTATAATTTCCAAGTAGGACCGCCAATAAGGGCATTGATTTGAAAAGCAGGCACTTGCGTTGCTGCCACAAAATGCATGCACAGTAACTGCTGTGTAAAGAAATTATGAACTGCACCTGTAGTTATTACTTATTTATACTGCAATATAAATACCTAGAGGCCTCAATTAAGGCTGTAGAAACCCAACAAAAGACATGTTCCTGTGCTTCTCTATTACCGTCTATTTGGTTTCATGCCCCCTCTTGTAGATCAAGATGTCTAAATATGTCAAAGGACTTCTAATTAGGCTTTTTTTATACTCCTGAAAAGAGGAGGAAGAGTTCCATTCTTTCCCTGTCTGTATGCACATTTATTTTCCACATATCCATGTAATACTGCTTGTCAAATTCTGGTAAATGGCTACTTTATTTCACTTTAACAAAGTGGAGTAGTGTGCAGATGAATACAGTGGCTCAAATTTTCCTGTCATTCACACCCATGCAACCCTGTTGATTTGAATAGGAGTTACATGAGGAGTCAATCAGGACAGAATTCAATCATCTGAATTTAGTGATACATTTATTGAGAACATCATAATCAGATTAAATGGGGCAAAATCATAAAATCTGGTATCACGTCTCTGTGAATAAGGGGCCCAAAAACGATCATAATCTTCACATGAGTTAATATTATGCCAAAATTTTGCTCCCTCTCCACCTTAGTGATCATCTTCTTCCTTGAAGCAAGAGAATTGATTGATAGTGCATTTCATTTTTATCTGTGCTAGTACTATATCAAACTATATGGTATCTTCCTATCTTCAGGACTTCAATCATAAAGCATTGTTTTCAGTTGTGTGTAACTGGAAAAACTCTGCTTTGGGACTGAAAGTTTCAAGGCTTGATCACAGTACAAAGGGATTTTTTGTTTGTTTGTTTTTTCTTGAAAGTTTGTTCAAAATCTGTTCATCCATTTCCACAATTTTAGTTGTATAGCAGCTGGAAATTTTTTAAGTGGTTAGACCTAACTGAGATCCAGGGTCAGAAATTGTCATAGCTCCATTGATTTCAATGGCACTATAACAACTAGTACCAGCTGAAGTTCAGTCCTTAATCTTCTGAACCGTTTGCAAAAGAAAAATATTTCAAAGTGTGGAAATTTAAGGGGCTGAAAAAATTGTTTTGTACATGTGTAGTACATGTTGCACATTTTCATACAAAACTGCACTGAGAGTTGTGATGGAGTAAGAATGGGGGATAAATTGGATAAGGACTTCTGGTTTTAACCCAGAGTAATTAATTGATATTTTTCTTATCTCTTCCTCACAGACAAAAACGAAACAAAATAAAAAAGATCAGGGAAACTAAATATTTTAAACACTCAGAAGGCAGGAAAATGTAAACGTTAAGAGTATTATCATCATCTTAAATCAAACATTGCACATATAAACTGTTTTAGGTTAGTAGTTATGCTGTTGAACATTATATGCTCTAATCCTCTCATTCTAGTGCACCATCATATTTGTGTGCTACTTCACTCACATCACAGTGTCAGTGATATAGAAAAGCTTTTGATGGCCTTACCAGCATCCTCTCAGGGGTTTTCTCCATGGTGCACATCACCTCCATTATTGCTCCTCCAGAGCTTCATTCTTCCTACTAGGGCCACTTCAGTCCTACTGGCTGGCCTGCCTCTTTCATTTCTGCCCTCTAGCTCTGTCACTCTGTTCCTCCTGCCTCTTCCTTCTTAGTGGCTCCCAGTAACTCTTCCAAATCCCTCCTCCAAAGCTACACTGAAATATCCCCTGCCAGCTTCTAGGTTCCCTCCATCCAAACCTACCTTCACATTTCCAATTCCTTCCCTCTATTCAGTGTCCATAATGTACCCCCTTCTCTCCTGCCTGCACATTACCTCTCCCTCTCATCATTTATGTTCCCTAACAAATTGAGCTCGAGACGTAGCATTGACAACATACAACTCTCACTATCTTCTGTAGGAGGGCAGACTAGCACCACTGTGTGGACTTTTCATTGAAACTTACATCCCATATGCTCAATGAGGTTATGGTTACTTTTAGAACATCGGTGCAAATTTTGCCCTGACATATACTAAATAACTCCACTGATTCTCATTCTGCATAAGCAACTGAGAACAAGAACTTTTTTCTACATCCTATTCATCCCCAGTGAAGCCAGAGTTACATTGTGTGTCAGTTGGGGCAGAATTTGGCCTGTTATCTACAGGATTTCATGTCTCCGATCATTTAAAATGTATATGTGTTTTCATATATATTTTTGCATTTAATTAGGAAGTGTTGTGTTTCTGAACAGAAACTAACCATTTATTTTTAAACTGAAGAACTTTTCAGAAAAATAAAATAATATAACTAAAATCAATAGAAGTTTTACTAACAGAAAAGCAATGTTTATTATTTTATTTCTAAAACTAATCATTTTCTCCCAATTACAGTGGGCTCTTTCTGTGCTTGCACAAGTTCGAATAACAACACCTACTGGTGTTTGCGAACAATTAATGAGACACACAATTTTCTCTTCTGTGAGTTTGCAACGGGATTCTTGGAATATTTTGATATGAACACTGATCCCTATCAGGTAAACCCATTTTCATGTTACAAATTCTTCAGCATCAATATTCTGTATCTTTACACTAACAAATACTTCTTTTTTTTCTGATGCCCAGCTGACAAATACAGTACACACAGTGGAAAGAGGCATTTTGAATCAGTTACATATACAGCTAATGGAATTGAGAAGTTGTCAAGGTTACAAGCAGTGCAATCCACGACCTAAGGGACTTGAAACAGGTAAAAAATAAGAAAGAAGGAACTATTCATTTATGTTTTTATTAGATTGTTTTTTGTTTTCATAATTACTAAGTGGATCAATTCCATCTCTCTTTCTCTGAAAACCTGCTGGTTAATTTTGCATACAGAATTATCAGTACATATTATCTAGCATAGTTTCATGGCTAAAACCTTGAACACTTCATTGCAAATATGTATGGGTTACTATAGATGGATATTAACAATACAGAACATTGGACAGAAAGATGACCGTGGTATTACACTAAAAATAATGGAAGAACATGCATATGCTGCTTAATTACACTTTAGATAGCTTTGTAGGACTTTGATTCCATTCTCTCCTGAACAGGATTAATGTTTTTAGTCTTTGCTTCACAATAGCATCCCCACCAAGGAGCACAGGATATGCAGTGCTAAAGTCTTTGTTTCTTCTTGTTCTGGTTTATGTGATTAACTGCAAACTCTACATTGCAACTGAGAATGTATGTTGCAGACTTCTAATGGGCAGCTGTCCTCATTGCTTTTAAGGAGAGCAAGATATGAGCAGTCTTTCTCAAGTGTTCCTGAATTTAAAAAAAAAATTAAGTGATATTTGTACTTCAGTTATCTGGAATTTGTTGGACTTCAATTTGGTTGATCTTAAATTGTGCTTTTACAGAAATATCCCCTTCATGTTTATGTCATCAGTTTATTTTTCTCTTTTTTTCCCATGAAAATTCTCTTCATTTATAATTTCTAATCTGGTTCTTGTGTGGGTTTTTTTTTTTTCAATTCTTTGAATACATCTTTCAGGAAACTTTTTTGTTGGACTACAGCTCTGTCTATATTTAACACAATACATTTCTTTTTAGGATTAGATGCTGTGCATGGAAACTACATTGTGAATGGTTTTTACAAGTTCTAGACACTAACAAAAGTTACTCTTGTATTTTCCTATATCAGGAAATAAAGATGGAGGAAGCTATGATCCACACAGGTATCCACACTTTTTTTTATTCTCCTCAGCAGCTTCTTTCCAAATAATTGCATGATCCAGTCCATTTCAACTAATGTCTGTATCCTGCCATGTTGCAAACAACATAGCTTTTGGTGCATGCATTTTCTAACATGTTCTCCACTGAACTTGGCCATTGGTTATTAGATCTGCCATTCTGCATTTAACTTAGCTCGTTATCATGACAAGACTTCATGAAGCTCATCTAATTATCCCATGCCTGCATTTCTTATATGCTTATACTGGGAATCTATGCAAAAAAAGTAAACTGTTCTTTGTTTTTTTTTATTTAAGAAGACAAATGTGTTTAAATATAAACTCTGATTTATATATACTCCAAGGGCCTGATCAAGCACTCACTGAAGTCAATAGTTATCTTCTCATTAATTCAGTGGGTGTTGGATTAGGCCCCTACTGCTTGAACCAGGGACAGGTTTGCTGTCGGTAAGCGTATCATATGCACATGACTCACTGCTGCCAGTTGGAAAAGCAGGTCCAGGGAGAATAGAAAAAGGGATGGAGACATTAAGAAAGCTGAAGTCATAGCATCTCTCTCTTGCTATCTGCAGCACTGTCCACTCTACAAGTTAAGTGTAGACTTAATGGTGGCAAATGATCCAGTATATTTGGCCTTGGTTCTGCCTTTATTTTCCTTCAATTTTACACCTTTCAGTTCCATTTGCTTTGTTGGAGTTTTTGTCCTTTACACCAGTGTATGTGAGGACATCATTTTATGGGGAGAGCAAAAAGTGTGATTGTTGGCTCTGTGTACCAAAAAGGAAGTCAGGAATCAATTAAAATATAGCATCTTGAAGTTCTATCAATCTTTAATTGAAGCAGCAGTTTCCCCGTGGAGCTGAGTTTGTATTTTCCCAACTGTGTAGTTTCATGACTGAGAATATGATGAGTTGTGTGGTGAACCCTTGTGTTGTTTCACAGTTTGTGTTCATTTCTTGTTAAAGCCTGATGGGAACCGGTTTTTTACTACAAAGGTAGAATGATATCCTTGGGTGCTGGGGTTTTTTGTTGGTTTTTTGTTTGTGTTTTTTTAACTAAAACTATCCTTTGTAAACTTTCCTTTGAGGGCTTTCTTGCAAACATTTTTGTGGCTACTTTTAACTACAGAGATGGCTTTTTTATGTTGTAGAGCTGCATGGAATAATTTGACACATGTAACATATTACATCTTGTCAGAAAATTTAGACGTGAAATCACTCTAACCACTGACTCACCCAGTCGTTTAAAACTATTCTATTGGGAAAATTAACAGGTGTACTACCACTAAAATAATGCTGACCTGTAAAGCGCAGGTCCAGACACAACATTTCCCAAAGGTCACGGGTATTTGTGTCCAAAGTTTTGGTTCAGACCTTTCAGACCGTGTGAATATGACGTTGATAAAAGAAACTTTAACTATTTCTTAGGCTGGATCTACACTGATGGCGACAAATTCGCTGCTGTCAGATTGATTGCTCTGGATCGACTGAGCGGTCTGTATAGACCCGCTCGGTCGATCCAGCAAGCAACGCAGGAAAACCACCCCGGTAAGTGGCGTAGCGCTGCGTCGAAGGGAGCGCTGTTCCCTTCAGCGCAGCACAGTATGGACAGCGCGCGGAGCAGACGAAGTGATTTACATCACTTGCATATCTCCCGTCGACTGCCACCAAATCCCAAAGGTAAGTGTAGACCGGGCATCTTTGAAAGGAATTTGAGAGGAATCTATGCTTCATGTACCAAAACTGCAGAGAAATTGCACACAGTTAAAAAGGATGTAGCTCCATGCTACTGTAAGTCACTTCAAATGTTGCTTGGGTATTAGGAGGACCTGCTTAGTAGCCCGCTTAGATGCGTTGATGTTTTAAATACTTTAGTTCGCAATTTAACACACAACTGAATGTGCTGATTTACAGCCAATACACACTACATTGCCTTCATTGTGGCTTCAGACATAGTACATTGTGGCTTCAGAACACAGTACATTTTGTTTAATTCATATGTAAAGAATGAACAGTGCAGGCCAATTTCTTCCCTTGGATGCATTCAGGAAGCACCTATAATGGGATCTTTGTATCACACATGTGCATTGAAGGGCAGAACTTGACTCTACATAAATAGCTACCTAGGGTAACCATGAGCTATACACACAGGCTGAGACTTCAAAAGCTTCCTTCTGATTTTGATGTCCATTTGCCATTATTCTTAATGGGATGTGAGTATTCAAATCACTTAGGAAGCTTCGAGGAATCTCAGCCATAAATAATAGCTTGAGTAATGTTTGAATAGTGAATGCTAAGATGTGTGCTTAGTTTTTAGCAGCAGTTTTTCTCCATTGAGTCTTATTCTGTTTATCTGATAAATTGCAAAATACTTTAAAAACAAATGCAATTCCATGTTAATCACATGCAAATTTTCCCTATTTCCCTTCTCTGTGTTTATTTTTAACGAGATTTAATTTATTGCAGGGCGAAACATTTTTCTGTTTTTCCTTTATACTTTGAGCTCAATTTATGAAACTTCTCAAGTTCATTCTTGAGTTGCGGGTTTAGAGCATCTGGAGTAACTTGCTTACCCAATCAGCATGCAGTCAATTCTAGGAAATGAGACTATTGCGCTCCTGTTGGTTAAACTACTATATAAGTTATTCTCTTTTTCTTATATTTTAAAAATGTTGCACTTCCTGGTTGCTGTTAAACCCATGAAACAGCTTCTACTGCCATCATGGCCCTGAAATGAGACTTGTTGGGCTAATGGGCAATGGGATTTTCATTATATCAATTTGTTTCTCTATAGATCACTCAGAATAGTATGTCATTTGGCAATTAAATGCCTGATGAAATGACAATTATGCTACTATTGCAGCAGAGTAAAATTGTAATTATTATTGTGTCTGTACTTCAGTTTATGTATTGGAGAGTTATATGGGTAACTTTCATTAATGGTGCCTCCCTCTTATTATCTCATCTAACCCCAAGAAAATCACCAGAATGCTGATGGAAAAATAGATCTCTGTTTTTTGAAATAATGCACTTTTATAGGCCTATGAGTTCTCAATGAGTGGTTTATTGTTGCGGTATTTTTTCTTATCCTTTTTCAGAAACTCCCAAAAGGGGTACATTTAACCAGCAGGCTGATGGTCTCATAATCATATCTGTTAATACACTAACAAAAAACAAGTTAACCAAAACCAGAGCAAACAGAGATGGTTCAGTGGCCTGTGAAGAGGCATAGAATGTGGGATATGAACTGAACTTATTCACTGTCTGGTGTGAGTTAGGAGAGTGAGGTATAGAGTTGCCACCAAGGATATTTTCTGGACTTGCTTTGTCTTGAGCTACTCTAGGGACTTCATGAAATTCACACCTCAAGCAGTGAACCAGAACATTGGCCTATCTTTATCTCCGATAACATTTGCCTCCTGGAAACAAAGAAATGAATTGAATTAAAATAGAAAAACAACAACCACGCCCCCAAACCTGCACTTACTAATGGAATTAAAATCAAGTCAAATCTTGCCTAAGAGCATTTCCAGTTGAGTGGTTTTCCTATTGAAATCATATCTTCCTTACAGTTAATTGGCTCACAATGAAGATGGCAACTTCCAGGAAGTGTAGTCACAGCCATTCACTGCCATTGATGTTTTGGGTTTTGTTTTTTAATATAACTATTTAATCACCTATACAAGATTTGATAGAAAAACACTGGAGTTTGCAAAACACTTCTTAAACTAGGTTGATGGCAGTTATACCTTTAATAAGATAAGGGGCCAGATTCATGCCCTACTTAATTCTCATTATGCAAAGAGAGCAGAAACTTTCTTCAAGTCTCTTGTGGAGGATGTCGGTCTTCTATACCTCCATCCCCTCAATGCCTAGTGCAGAGGGTGTGACCAGACTATATTGTGCTCCAACAATCCCCAGGTGGCATATGATTCCTAAGGGACCATAGCCATCAGGCATATTTTAAAGCAGCCCTCCAATTGCCTTAATCCAGCCAGGGAAGGAAAGAGGGAGCTATGACTGGTTCTCTTAAGCCTCTTTGCTGATATGCCCAGTAAAAGGTGGATGCCATAGAGAATCTGGTGGATGATTTTCAGGCGCCACATTCTTCTTCCATGCCTCACTCACCGAGAATGACAAAGTTCCATTTTAACAGTTGATTAACACTGTCAATAAATATAAATTAGACTTTGTTTAAATCTCCAGGGATCTGGGGAGAGAGTTTGAACATCTTGGGCAAACCCTGCCTCTAGCACACAGTCTGAGCAAGCAAGCTCTGAGCTGCAGGAGGGGTTCTGGTTGAAAATAGCCACATACTCTTGCCTGAGCTCTATGGTTGCTACTTCAGCCCTGAGGATGAAAGAGTCCTTGCAGTTCCTATGAAATCGTTTGGAATGGAGGAATGGCTGGTGGATCCATGTACTTGAGTATTTACTGTCCTGTCTGCAGCTTACAGGGTCTAATGCAAGGAGTGCTGGGGAGCTGGCCTCCATACCATGCATGGTGTGGCTCTCAGGGCATCGTGGTCCTGTCTGTACAGCAGAACACAGATCCTCCTATGGATGTAGGAAGAGAGGCAGGATATGCCCCTTATAATAATTGTAACAATTAGTCTGAACTGTAACATCAGAAACACTGATATATTTTGCATTTGGAAAAGTTGCTATATAATGCATTTGGTCTGTGCAAGATTTTCCCATAGAATTTGACCAATGCCCCTCAGCAACCCCCCAGCATTTGTATTTGGGTTTCTTGTGACCACCAAATGCCAATCCGAACTGAAATTGTTTTCAATGTTTTATGTTCTAAACAAATGTTCACGTCAGAGTCAGCCAAGACTAGCTATCAGTGTTTCTCAAGTAGAGCAGCTTAACTAGATATTAATCCTGTCTCCTAATTTTCCTAAATACCAGTTCCTTATTCAAAAATCAAATTATTTAAAAATACATTAACAGAAGATTAAATTTTTAGAAATGTCATCAAATGAATGTGATAAAAATGTAAATTTCTAATTTGTTAATTACTTATTAATTGAATAATCAAATGAGGAGCTGGGTTTTGACTGGCCATCTATGGCAAAATGTGTCTCAGATTACCTGAAATGACAAGTCCTTGCAATTACGTACTGTTCTCAAAGAAGAGCGTGCCATAATCATGAGAGGACAGCTTTGGTAAAACGTTCATCCTGGTTCAATGCTGAAGTGGAGGCAGCAATTAGAAATTTTAAAAAAAACAATATCTGATATAAGGAAAAAGGGAAATAATACTATACAATATACATTAGAAGTTATGAAAATTGATACAGAAAGTTAAATACATCAGAGAAAAATCCATTACTAGCATGGCTAAAGACGATAAGTAAGAATTTTTTTTTTTTTTTAAAGAATATTAGGAACTAAAGAAATCCTAGCAATGTCTTAGGAGAATAGGCAAATTCCTAGATAGAGATGGTAAAATTGTTAATAATTATGCAGAAGTGTTCAATACTTAGTTCTAGTCTATATCCGGAAAGAAACAATATGTTGTATTCATATCACATGAGGCTGATGAATTACTTTCCAGGCTATCAGCAGACCCTAATAATTTGTACCCAAGAGTCCAAAAACAATCATCAGCGTGGAAGCATGTCCTCTGAAATGGTGGCCAAAGCATGAAAGGGCATACCAATATTTAGCATATCTGGCATGTAAATACCTTGCAACGTTGGCTACAAAAGTGCCATGCAAATGCCTGTTCTCACTTTCAGGTGACATAAATAAAAACGGACAGCATTATCTCCTGTAAAGGTAAACGGACATGTTTGTCTTAGCAATTGACTGAACAAGTAGGACTGAGTAGACTTGCAGACTCTAAAGTTTTATATTGTTTTATTTTTGAGTGCAGTTATGTAACAAAAAAAAATTTGTATGTGTAAATTGCACTTTCCTGGTAAAGAGATTGCACTATAGTGTTTGTATGAGCTGAAGTGAAAAAATATTATTTTTTATCTTTTTTACAATGCAAATATTTGTAATAAAAATAATATAAAGTGAGCACTGTACAATATATTATGTTGTAATTGAAATTAATATATTTGAAAATGTAGAAAACAACCAAAAATATTTAAAATAAATGGTATTCTATTGTTTAACAGTGAGATTAAAACTAATTAATTGCAATTGTTTTTAATCTTGTGCTTAATCATGATTAATTTTTTTAATTGTCTGACAGCCACATTGCGTATAGTCAATAAACATGATTATTAGGGAGTCAACTGTGCCCAAGCAGTGTCTTCTTCATAATTTTGTTTTGTAATGAGCAAAAGATACCACACTAATCGTAACAAATGATTTAGATCAGTAACACAATTAAACAAATTTCAATAAATTTACCCATTTTTTGTTTACTAACAAAGAAAACATACAAATTGGGGTAATGTCAAACCAGAACTAAAGGTTCACCACTCGGATTGGCATAACCTCATCTCTTCACATTGAAATAACAGTCAAAGGGACATGTCACTAAGGGTGACGCAATATATATTTTGTCACATTTCCAGTCAAAACCCAGCTTCTTATTTAAGGCCTATGTACAGTATAGTGGTTTGGGAATGGGGGATGTTGTGAAGAAGCATTTTGGGCAAGAACAGAGTTTTGGTCAGGGGAGTTGTTGGCATGTCCAGCTCCCTCAGAAAAGTCTGATGGTCACAGAGCCATGACACTTGTGGTGAGCTGAAACTAATTTTGTCACATCCAGCAAGTCAAACTCAGCTCCTTATTCAAACCATATGTACGACATGGAAGTGCAGTGGGGGCGTGACATGAAGCAATGTGTTGTGCCGGAACAAAGGTTTGGGTCAGCCAGTGGCAATGTCCTACCTACTTCAGTAGAGTACAACAGTCACAGAGGTGTGTCCCTTGGAGTGACTTGAGAATTATTTTGTCATGTACAGCCAATCAAAACCCAGTGTTTTAATTAACTAATTAATTATTTGGTTAGTCAATATGGTCATTCCATACAGTAATTGGGTGAAATTTCTAAAAAATTAATCTTACATCAATATATTTTTAAATAATTTTGGTCTTTGAATAAGGAACAGGGAATCATCAATAAGGAGCTGGTATCACAAATAGGACACCAGCTTCAGCCTTGTGAATAAAAGAGAGGGTAAGTTAAAGTAGAAGAAATAAATTGACTCAGGATCCATCAGAGCCATGGAGGATCCAGCCTGGATTAAAGCTATTAAATAAAACGAATAGATTCAATTTGTTGTTGTAATGAATTGCTAAAAGATTATCTGGTCCATGCCACCTACACTGTGGCAGGATCAGAATATCTGTAAACCATCTTCATTCATTAATTATTCAATTTTGTTTGGAACTTTCCAGTGAGGGCGTTTCCATTGCTTTCCTCGGAAGAGTTTTCCATTCTGTTTTATCTTTTCCTATATTCTTCCTTCTGGACTAAACCTTTGAGTTGAACAGAGTCCTCGTAATTAATATAATGAGTTAGTGGTGCCCATCAATAAGGGATGTTACGTATTATAAAGCAATTTCATGCGACTTTACACTCACTTGGGGTAATATTTATATTTTACAGCACTTCTATGCTAAATGTTTTTGAGGACTTTGATCACATTTCAAATAATTTCAGAGATGGGTTTTTCTTCCACTGGATGAGCTAACATAAAATCCAGCTGACCTGCTGTTTATGGTCCGAGGACCTAACCCCACTGAAAGCTAAATCGACAGGAGGGCTTCTCTCATCAACATAGCTACCCCCTCTGACAGAGGTGGATTAACTATGCCACCAGGAGAAGTTCTCCAATCAGTGAAATAGCATCTTCACTGCAGACTTCCCTTAGATTTAAAAATCAAAAAAGGAAGACTTGCAATATGCCTTTTAAATTTTAAAAAGCCCCAAACTTTAAACTGCTGCACCACTAAAGTTATATGCTGCATACTTTTTCACAAAATGAGCTATTGGTTTAAAGTTGCTTAGTCCTATAACTGAATTGACCTGAAGGGTTTTTGCAAAGCTTTCTCATACATGTGCTCTTTGTCTGTTGAGATTCATGCTTACAACATTTGGCGTCGTGATGGAAGATGTGCTCACTGAGTGCTTGCAGGACTGGCCTACCATTTATATTTCATTGTTGTTTTGTTTATTCTCCATTCCAGCGTGGATAATTTTTTTTAAAAAGAACTCCTGAGAGCTGTGAAAGGCCGGTGGATTATTTGCATACTGGAGCTATTTCTCTGTGTATGTCTGTAATATCCAGGAGAGATTTGGCCTGCACACAACTCCCTGTGGGCCAGTCTGCTCTTCATTACACCCAGGCTCTCCTACTGACTTCACTGTGGTCATATAGGAATAATTGATGGTAGAATGTGTGTCTTTCTGCTCAGCAGGAGTCATGTGTGCACTAGGGATGTAAAAGTGTAACCGTTTAAATGGTAACCAGTTGTTTAAACGTCCTAAATTGTTTAAAGCGTTTAAACAGCTGGTTACCGTTTAAACTGGGGGGAGGGGAACAGCAGCTGGGCTCAGCTCAGGGTTGGAGGCTTAGGAGCCCAGCATGGGGCCAGGGATAGCCACAGCTGGGCTGGCTCCAGGGGATGAGGCGCGGAGCCCAGTGCTGGGTAGCTGGAGCTGGACTGGGTTGGGGAGAGGGGGGGTAGCCCGCACGGTGGGGGGGAGGGGTAGCCGCAGCTAGACTGGCAGGGAAGCATGGAGCCCAATGCGGGGCAGGGTGTGTGAGCCGCAACTGGGCTCGGCTCCCCGCAAGCAGGAGGAAGCCTTGGAGCCCAACACGGGAGGCAGCCCAGCTTGCAGCTCCCCCTCACTCCCTGCCAGCAAGAGCTGACCAGATGCAGCTACCCACCCCAGCCCAGCATTTAACCATCTAAATATTCTCCCATTTTAACAGATTTTTAATTAAACTAATTTTTACATCCATAGTGTGCACACATGAGATCAGAATTTACCCTTTAGGGCTGATTTACTGATACGATGGAAAATGTGGAGTGCAATACTCCTTGGCCAAGTATGTTAGGAATGGTTAGTGCTTTTAAGTGTCCTTGAACAGCAAAGAAATGTACGTGGAAACCTATGTGCTTTTCTAAGGCGATGGTCCCCATTAGACCTTTTTCTTTCTTTTAACAGAGGACAATTATGGGATGGATGGGAAGGCTAAGCTGCCAAATTTCACTGAGGACATCGACTGGCAAGGACTGGAAGATTTATACAGTGTGAATGAAAGTTTATTCGAATACAGATACAACTATAGACTTAGTCTGGATGACTGGACTAATTACTTGAAGGATCTAGATAGAATGTTTGCACTGCTGAACAGTTACTATGAGGAAAATAAAACAGACAAAACTAAAACCGCTCAAAATAATGGGTACTTGGATGAATCACCTGTACCGTTTACCTGGGGGGAAATGACCTCCGCTGAGTCAGACGAAGACTCAAGTGGTCTGATTGCAGAAGAGTTGCAACCTATCATGCCAACTGACTTTGCAGCCCTAGCTTTGAGCACTGTAATTTTCAGTCAAGCGAGAAAACTTGAATTAAATAATGATATTCCTGAAAAAAGTAGTTTGAATTCTGCACACTGGAGAAATCATCAAACTGAAAAAAGGATGGAGGATAAAGAGTTAGACAGTTTTGAAATGGATTTAAGTGGAAACGGTTTAACAGAGCTGGAGTCCAGGCATAGCTTCATTCTACAGTCAGTTACCATTCTTCAGAAAGACTCTCACCAGGACAATGACCCTGTGGAGGATATTTTTGAAGATCAGCTATATCTTCCTGTGAGTTCTGATGAGCCCACTGCTCATCAAGCTGTAAATGTCTCCATCGGGGATCCATCTATTAGGTCTCAGAAAATGGAGACTACGTTGAAAAAGATGGAGCGTAGCTTGGCAGGAGAGACTTCCCAAATCCTAAATGTTGAAGGCAGTGCCTCATCTCCACTCTCCTTGGATTAGATCAAATTGTAAACCATCTATGATTCTCTTTATGTTTGATCAGTAAACTAGTAATGGTCATCATGACAACAGACATTCCGTGTTTATTGAAGATGCATTTTGCAGCTAAAATGAGCCCAACACTGTCTGTGTGTTTATATACACACACACACACACACACACTTTCACACTAATTTTTCATAACTGAGAAACTAGGTTCCCAGTATTAAAAAAGAAACAGTGTTAACTTTATAGAGCAGTGATGCAACACATTTTGTAGACTAGTAATGATTTCCTTAAACAAGAGTTTTGAGTTATTTTTTCTGTTTCCAAAAGGTCCCACATTAATGAATGTCTCAGACCACCCCAAGCTATCTGCATAATATATTTTTTGATAAATTATTTTTAACCACTGGAATTTCTTGTCACACTTTTAAGTAAAATGATATTGCACTTTTATAATCTGTATGCCATGCCATTTATTAATCTGATCTTTTATATGTTCTTAGTTTGCTCATTGTTTGATGTAATTGTGAAATAATAAAATAGGTTGACAGGAAAGAGGTATTCAGCATGGATTGTGAAAACAGGTTTTTTGAATATTATTTTAGCAGAAAATATTGCATGTTGCCTTGACTTTCAAAAATTTGTTTTCAGAAAGGTATAGCTAATGAATGTTCACTGTATGAGGATTTCTTTTAAATTGGCTTGCTTCCTTATATATTGATACCATCAGTATTAAAAATCCAAGAATTTTCTAGATGTTTTGCTGATATCCTTACAAAGATTTACATGAGCAGAATATACTTTGCCACCATTTTTTATTTTATTAGTCTGAATATCCTGATATTTTCAGAAAGCATTGTAATCATTTTGGGACTTAAAATGTTTTTAAAAAAAGGCATTAAAGGGAATGGTAAAATCACACTAAATTGACATATTTTAGATACAAAAGGCACATGGGTCAGAACAGTAGGCTAGACCTCTTTTGTTGTAATGTGTTCTAAAGGTTTTTTCCCTCCGGATTTTACCAAATATTTAATTTTTTTAAAGAATAATACAAATATCTTCCTTAGGTTTTTTACATAAGTAACAAATTAAATAAATAAAATAACAAGAATTACCTCATACAGATATATTTCCACCGTTTCCAATTCACACTAAAGTTCCTTATGTTATGTGTTTTTTAGCTTAGTGGGTTTTTTTTAGTTTATTGCAAGCACTGCAGATTAGAATTGTGTTCTTTTTGCTTTAAGTGTTTAAGTTGAACTATTTTTAAAAGAAAACTCTTTTAGTAGGATTTTAATAATTATAAGAAGCAGTCTTTATGGACTCTGTGAATATGTTAAAATTAACTAGCTGCATATCTTATGTATGTGCCATGGGCTGAATGACAGAACAAACGTATTTATGGTCATGAATGATGCTATTTGTAAATAGATTTCAAGTTATTAGCATAAAAACTGTGGGTCTTTTTTAAAATCTTGTACAATATTTCTGTGATACTTTTATAGAACAATTCTGGCTTCAGAGAAGTCTAGAAGCAATATTTCTTGAAATAAAAGGTGTTTTACTCTACCTGCTTCAGAGAAGTCCACATAATCCAGGTTTCATAGTAAAATTTACCTTGCTAATAATTCTAATTTAATTACATGTACTGTTTTAGGAATCCAGCTACAAATGGAGAAAAACCTGTGCACTAATGTATTGGAAAACTTAAATATTCATGGTGACTGTGAATAATATATCTTTCCTACTTGAGATGCTGCAAAGTAGATAGTGCCCAATTTGAAAAACCCTTACTCCCACTGAAGGAGACAAATTGCATGACTAATGGTTGCCCACATAAGGAAAGTTTATTTTTTCCAAATAAAGCCTCCTTATGTTCCCTCTCTTTTTTTTCCCCACCCATTCCAGTGCTGTCCTATAATTTACATTTGTCTCTACCCCAAGTAGTGTAATCTTCATTACAGGCTGCATCCTGGTCAAGACTGGGAAAGTAGAGTTTAACCAGCATGGAGTACAGAGCTGTGCCATTGTGAAGAAGGAATCTTTGCTTTTCTTTATGCTAGTCTTGCACAATAATATGTCTCCAGTTATGTGACCTGTCTTTTGTAGGCACTTGGTTAAGCCACTCTTGCTCAACCAGTAGATGTCATTGTAGAGCAGTACACTCACCTGTCAGAGCTCAGCATACCATGCTGCAGTGCTCTCGGACCCTGCCAAGATCATCCCGTCTGTTGACTTTTAAAGTAGCCCTTGATAGTGCCATATAGTAGAAATCTATTGAGGCTAACTTGATCCAGGACACTTTTATTAAAGGTTCAGAACTCAGTAACATGCAAGGGCGGGTTCATATTAATTAGCCCTCCCTGTTACTCTTTAGAATTATTTAAAAGGTGAAACTGCAGGACTCTTACTTTGCAACTGAAATGGAAAGTGAGCACTGAATATTGACTCCATCGTTTTCTGCTGCCTCTGTGCAATTTAAACCGATCACTTTGCTTCCACAGTGCCCGTGTGAGGCTGTCTACACCGGGCTGACTGAAAGCATGATTCTGTTCCCTTTCCTCGCTTTCAGTAGCACCTTACTTTGTGCATTCTCATTGAAATCAGGGGGAATAAGATACCTCTCAAGGGTGACTGAATCAAGCCCTGACTCAAGAAGAATTCATGGAAACGTGGTGTTTTGGGCCAGTTAGCAAACCACAAACTGGGAAGTGTCATATAAAGGAGCTGAGTTTCAGCAGCCTTTGTGGAATTTTTACGCCTTTAGTGGAAATTCCTCCAGTGCGAGGGCTCAATTCTGAAGCTTGTTAGGGGAAATACAATTTCCACTGCACGCTGCTCTTTTTTGAACCTGGAAGTTCTGCATGTGTCAGTCAGATCTGAACAGGATTTCCATATATGTACTGCCAATTAATGACAATATTCACAGATCTCTCTATTTATATGTAAGCCTATATTGTGTGATTTAATTACTTTTTAATTTGGGTCTGATATCCCTTAAAGCATAGCCTCTTGTGTTAATGAATAGTCATCTGTTTCCCCATTGAAACAGCTGAATAGTCCAAGGTTTAGCAGTTTATTGGGCACTAACCTCATAAGGAGAAAGAAGATGTATGTAGCGCTGACTGATCATACCATTCGGGAGCAATTCTTCTTATACATTTAGTAGCTTTCTCACACATTGGTGTATTTTTTTAAACTATAAGCCATATGACAACTACTAGTTAGATGTGTGTGACCGTATGTTCCTCCTCCCACCCCACGAGCAAAATGTTGCACTGTAATAATCATCTTCACTGTTTGCAAAAATGCCTTTAGGTCCAAGTCCTGGTTCTACTGATGCCAATGGAAATTATGGCACTGATTTCAGTGAGACCAGGATTTGGCCCTATGAGGCTGATTTAGTGCCCACTGAAATCAATGGAAGGCTTTGCATTGACTTCAATGTGCTGAGAAGTGGGCCTTAGCTGGATTCACCTCTTTCAGAATCAGCTGGTGCACACAGCCCTGCACACCAAGTCTCACACACAAGCTGTTTTTTTTTTTTTTTGGTCATAAAGAAAACACGCTTGATGTGCTATTTTTATTTTCATATATCAAGTATTCAAGGGTTTGCATGTAAACACACATTTATAATAGATGTTGACAATAAATGTCCTTACACACAGTGTATTATATACATCATTAAAATTATTCTAAGCTCTGTTGAGAAATATCAATAAAAGGAGCTTAAAGTAGGCAAAAACAAATGCACCTAAAAGTTAGTCTCTCCTTACCACAAGCACGCTATCCACACACTCATATGCACACACTACAAATGATCTAATGCCAGTTTATTCCATATAACGTTTTGTTAAACTAAACAATTACAGGCCAGTGTGCCCATTCCATGCTCCTAAACTACTACCCAGATTTTTTTGGGGGTAGGACAGAGGGGGAGAGGTATGCATTTTGGGTCAGCTCCTATTGAAGACAGTGACAAAACTCCCCATTTACTGCAATGGGGACAAGAGCCGGCCTTTAGGAGGAATGACCATTATAACAGTGCTTTCCGCTTGCATTTCTGCACAGAAACTGAGTTTATAAGTTTGTGTACAATTTTTTGGTTTCAGGAAGCTGTCCGATAATGTGTGTTTTTAAACATGTTTTCTTCTAGGAGGTATAATTTCTGTCACAGCAATTTCAGACACACATCTTGGTACATCAGCCCAGCGATCCCCTTGAATCTCCTAGCCCAGTTCAGTCCACACACAGTAAGACAGAAAAGATATTACCTTTCAAAGTTCAAAACTGAAGGGCCAAATTCTGTCTCCACAGAAACAAATGAAAAATATCTGGAGTGAATTTCAACAGTGGCTGAATTGTGCTCTTTAATTTGGCCCTTCATTTTGGTATTTTATAAAGGAATATTATTAATGGGCCAAATTCAGGTACCTTAATTTTAGTTTAAATTCTCATTGACTGCAGTGGAAATTTTGCTCAGGTAAGGATCCTCAGAATTTGGCCAATTTTTAGTTTTTAAAAACCTTACTTTCAGTATCTGTTTAGCAGTACTCCATAAAGGTATATTAGAACAGGTAATGTTCTATTGGAAATTAGTTATACACTACTTCCCTGCAGGTTACAGAGTTTTACATTAGTACTTTGGCTATTAATGCTTGACCCAATTCTGTAGTGTGAGCAATATTCCCACTAAATAAGGACTGTAAGCTTTGGCCCACTAATAAACATGAACTTTGCAGGAACGTTTCCAGATTTTCAAAATGAAAGCGCAGGCAGTTACATAAATTAAATGTTTTGAATGTCAGTTAACTCATGGTGACCATGCATCCTAAAATACTTCAATAACAACTAGCACCATGGTGTGCTTTAGCTCTTTGTCCACAGCCGATCAAGGATGTTAGAAGGATCTTCATTCTTCCTAGAACTGAAAAACATTTTGGACACTTCTTTTTGTTAGGCATCCTCGAACACAGAGGATTTTTACCCATCCCATCCCATGAATGATATCTTGTGACAGGAAATCTGGTGGCAAGTGGTTGAAATATGGGCAAATGGTGCTATATAAACTACTGATTATACAATGATCTTAAAGATAGAGCTAAGTCTGACCTAAAGAGCCTAAATTCAATGACCCTCACATTTTGGGAAAATTTGGACTGAGGTCTGAACTTGCAGGGTCAGACCCGTCTTCATTTATAAGGCAACCTATAAATTAACAGAAAACAGCTTATATATATAATGAGAGGCTTGTAGGTGTATGCAGTATTCTGGTTCATATTAGTTACTACAGTTATTCCGAGTATGTATTTACAGAAATGTTGCTTGTCTACCTGTATCTGTACAATCTCTTCCATGGAAATGTCTATAGGGAATAAAAACCTCTGATTCCCTACTGAACAATGAAGCCAATGAAGTGTGACTGACCAATTCTGAACATTTTGAAAGGGACGATGTTTAGCAGTTCAAGCCCAAAACATAAAGTACTTTAAGTGTTGTAATGTGATAGGTTAACTCTGAGTTAACCTAACATGGAAACTAATATTGCACTCCCCTCAGGCAAATCTCCGACAGTGGGAGTTCTGCCTCATTGAGGCGAATAGGCTTGAATTTATCATTTGTGATCCTGGTGCACAAAGTAGCGGATAGGAGTTAAGCCCAACTCCATTAGAACTAAAGAAAGTATTTGAAATGGACAAGGGTAAATTTGGGAGGGAAATATTTTTGTCATATTATAACAATATGACAAACTGGAGAGGAAACAGAGAGAATACAAACTCCGAGTAAGGACCTGATAATGTCACTTGGACTCTCAGCTGGTATTTCTCCAGTTTTATACCAATGTAACAACACTGAAAGCAACAGAGTTACACAGACACAATTGCAGTAAGGCAGTCAGGACTTGGGCAAGGAGCACAGCACCACATGGAAGTGCTGATCAGCCTCCATGCTCGCTGAGGTCAGTGGGAGCAGAGAGGACTCTACATCATGCTCAAACAGCATGTTGGAAATGTGTCATTTTGAATACGGAGGATTCTTGGTATTAAATTAATACAGACTCATAGATTCTAAGGCCAGAAGGGACCATTATGACCTCTGGTATAACACAGTCCAGAGAATTTCACCAAGTGACTCCGGCATCAAGCACATAACTTTTGG
Source organism: Mesoclemmys tuberculata (assembly GCA_007922155.1). Classification (NCBI taxonomy): domain Eukaryota; kingdom Metazoa; phylum Chordata; order Testudines; family Chelidae; genus Mesoclemmys; species Mesoclemmys tuberculata. Next base: position 78,159,092 of record ML675601.1, read on the forward strand.
CTGAGCTAGAGCATATATTTTAGAAAGCCATCCAGGCTTGCTTTAAAGACTTCAAGTGACAGCACATCCACCGCATCCTTAGGTAAGTTGTTCATTACCCTCACTGTTAAAAATGTACAGCTTATTTGTAGTCTGAACTGGACATTATAAAAATTAAATTTGGCCCCAAATAATGTCCAAAGAATAAGAAGAGGTGATTTAAAGGGAGAACTATCCAAACACAAGGGAGCAAGAACAATTGGATATAAACTGGTCCTGAATAAATTTATGCTGGAAAGCATAAGGTTTCTACCCACCAGAAGGGTGAGGCTTGAAACAGCCCTTCAATAGCAGCAGCGAGGTTAAAAATCCTAACTAGTTTTAAAATGGAGTTTGATAAATTATGAATGGGATTATGAGGATGCCTGCAATAGCCAGAGACTGGACTTGATGACCCAGAAGGTCTCATCCTGACTATATCTTAGATTCCTAAAGTACTGCACTGCTAATTAAAGTCACGGATAATGACAGAAGTAACAATTGTCTGTACATTTTGAGTCACAGAGATGGTCCTTAAGAAGCTCAAGATTCATATTAACTAAACAAAACATTCTGGACTAAATGGAGCCATTTCAAACAGGGTCTGATATCAACATGGTAAGTAAATTCAGATGCCAGTCGGAGGAGGAAGCTGGCTAGGAGGAAAATCTATACTCTACAGAGCAAATACTGAGCCTACTGAAGCCCATAGAAATTTTGCCGTTAACTTTAATAGAAACAGAATTTGGCCCTATGAGATTTACAGTCAATTTGCTCTATTTGTAACTTTAAAAAAATTCCTCTGAAATGCCTGAACCCTCCTCCAAATTGTTTATACCTGTTTAGAAATAATCCTTTCTAATGTACTATCAGTCTTCTACCCTCATATTTCTCACTAACCAAAACCAAAATGTAATGCCCCCAGTTTAAGATTGCAGATGAGAAATTAGTACAGGAGGCAGACAAAAACTGAACTCAATCAAGTGGGAAAACTTGTAGACTCAATCAAGTGGGAAAACTCTCTAAAATATTTTGAATAACCAGAGGCCAGAACATTTTGGGAGGATCCTTGGATGGAGGTGCTTTCTGTGGCTAGATCTTCACCTGGAAGAGGTCAACTGACTCTTCCATTTCCCCAAGACCTCACAGAGAGCTTTAAATGAAGATGGGGATCCACAAATGAGGAGAGAACAGGAATTGGGGGGGGCAAACATGGAGCCACGTATTTCTGAAGAATTCACACATCAGTTCATACAACCTCAAGCTGTGTTAGCTTCTGAGCCCACTGGGCTGTGAAATCCCCTTCTTGGGTGACCAGACAGCAAGTGTGAAAAATCAGGATAGGGGATGGGTGATAATAGGTGCCTATATAAGACAAAGCCCCAAATATCGGAACTGTCCCTCTTTCCTCCTTAGAATTGGTGGTGCCAACAGTGCTGACAGGAATGTGTAATGAAAATTTACTTCCAGCAGCCTCGAATCACTTCTTACCTACATGTGACAAACACCCCTTTGCTTTCAGTTTGAGGTCTGTGTAGAATTGTAACAGTGCAGTCCCAAAATGCAGCTACCCAAACTCTCCAGGTATTTTCACCTAATTAGTGGAAAACCAGAACAATTTGTTTTAAAAGATCTGCATGCATTCACAAAGGACAGCCAAGCATTTCCTGTCAAACCAAGTCTGGATATTGTGTTTTCTGAAAAAAGCAGGGATTGGAAGTTAGTAGTAGCCACCTATAGCAGACAACCGCATAGGTAGTTACAGAAATATGCATTGACTTGTTATAGTGAGCCTCTATGGATATGATTATTATGTCTTAATGTTATTACAAATTAATACTGTAGTTTTTTTCACATTGAGTTATACTTTCATAGCCTGCGTACTACACTGAGTAATACTACATCATATCAAATTAAAATAAATGTACATTTTAATAAGATAAAGATAAAATGTCTTAGAATTTGAAAACTTTACCTGCCATCTAACTTTTTTATGGCTTAACATGTTGTCAACAGTACTTTTAACAACTATGTCTATTTTTAAATCTTGTATTTGTCTTAAAATAGCCCCTTTTAAGTTCAGTTGGATTAAAGACTTTGAAAGCGAAATTAACGTGCCACAAAAACAATTATCCACATAAGTTGCATAGTTTAGACATGTCCCGTTGTGCTTTGTAGCAGAACTCACAGTAATATCTCAGCTCTAAGAACTATGATTTGTGGATGCAAAACAAATGATTCTTTTAAACATTTTCTTAAAGTCTTGACATTGATGATATGCATTTCTGTTACCCTTCCATTGATTTCTGCCATTTAAAATACTTCACCTTTATGTTGACACTAGATCAGAGCATGGACATTTAATGAACACAACTGAAGTAATTACAAGTAATTAAAACTCCATTATCTGGAGGGGAGAAATAAGAACTTAGGTCATTTTGAGGTATCCAGCCCTCAAGTATGATATTGATGTTTACATTACGTTTTGTTGGTTTATCATGTGATGTGTAGATTAAAAAAGAAGGCACAGGTGTTTCACAAGGCGCCATAGTTAAATCAACCAACAGAACTGAATCTTACATTTTCAAAATAAGGGTCTAAATCTCAGCAGTGACGTCTTCCAATGCATTTTCAGTTGAGGAATGTATAGCTTCTGAAAAGGGGCCAGGATATGTCTGTGCTATGTAATTCATTCCTCGTGCCAGACAGCTGTCTTCAGTGTGCTCTCCTCGAGCACTGAAAATAGGGCAGGATCTAGTCCGTGCATAGTTTTGTTGCGGTCCAGCATTGCCAACCATCTCACTCACTGTGTTTATAGGTGAGGACCTCCATCTTTGCCTCTGCAGCTGATCTTCTTTATATTTAATGGAATACCAGGCCAGAAAAATAAAAAAGAATGCCACAAATTTGAGACCAGCTGCCAATCCAAAGTAAACAAAGCGAAATGAAGTTACATCATATTCCCAACAAGATCCTTGCACGCCACAATCCTGTTGCCAAAGCATGCACGTGGTGTCGATAACAGCCCCAAAATAGATTGGCGTGGGAATGTAAGCTGTAATAATAGTAATAGAAAATAATAATTAGTGGTGAATGCGTAGAAAACTTTTAGAAGCCATGTACGATGCAATAGCCCAGTTTATGTTGTCTTCATTATTATTTTAACACTACTCAAAAGTGTGGTGAGCACCTCCTAATGCAATTAAAGACTATCACTGCACCCCCAGTGAACTTAACAAAACTCTGGACGTCAATTAGGAATGCATGCTTATTAAGCACGTGCGGAAATGCTGTCCACAAGTCCCACCGACAACAAAAGGACTTGAACACAAGCTTAGGTGTTGTCCACGATCATCGCCTGATTGACCCTTCTTTGTGAGAGTAGTCCGACTGAGCTCAACAAGACTACTCACATGTGCAAAGCTAAACATGTGCCCTATTCATCTGCAGGACCAGGGAGTATTTTTAGACAGGGCAAAGGGGTAGTAAAGGGACAGCAAGGAAGGGCCAGGGCCAAAATCAATAAAGCTATATCTACACTGCCGGAAAAAAAAAAAAGCATGGGAGCAAAGCTCTGAGCTTAGATCAATTGACGTGGGCTCCGGAGGGTGATTGTATTGGGCTTAGAATAGCAGTGTAGACATTCCTGCTCAGGCTTGTAAAGCTTGTGAGGGGGTGCGTCTCAGGGTCTGGATTCCAATCTCAGTGGGAACAGCTACACTGCTCTTTTAGCTTTGTGGCATGAGCCTGGGTTCTGAGACTTGCTGCCAGGGGCGGGAGGGTTGGCAATGCAGACATATTCTAAATTTACATGGATATTCAGTCATAGCCACTGTGTATTATGGTGGAATAGGTGTTGTTTTTTTTCCCCACAAGACCCACCAGTTTTTTCCACATCCCACTTCTAGTGATGTAATATGGAGCCTAATATTAAAAAAATGATCCAGTGCTACTGTACTTAATTACTGTCTCTACAAGGGTTCTTTTGTTAGCCTGTAAGACCTCAACCCCATTCCTATGAAAGTCAGTGGCTCCACTGACTTTTTGAGGGACACTGGAGTCTTTGAGGGAGGGACCATATTTCTTTTTGTTCAGCTGAAACAAACTGACACTCACCCAATAAAAATAATAATTGTATTAATTTGCATAACATTTAAACAAGGGCACTTTCCTACAAGCAATTTCTTCACAAATTTGTGAGGCTCTTTGCCTCCTAAGGGGAGAACCCACCATGTAACATTCACATCAATAGTGTGAAAGATGTCATATGGAAGCTTTTGATTACTGCATGCAAACAAGGGCATGGCATGCCACAGCCTAGCAGAGGCATGGCCAGGAAAGGTTGGTATGATTTCTGCTCCCCTGAGATCTCTGTATTATAACAACTGGAAGAGTGGCTCATTGATCTTCCCAAAATTATAATTTATCCCCAGTCATACAAATAGCATCTTTTAGGAAACGTGAAACTATTAAGTCCTTTTTACAGTAAGCTTGCTTACAGGAATTACCCAGTAAGACTGAGCAAAATATTAAAGCATGCAGCATAAATAAAGACAGATAGTACAAAATGTAGCTGCCCTTATGAAAAAACGACAGAGAATAGAATTATTATTTTCATATTGTCCCTTTGAAGACAGATTCTCTTCCATGGAAACAGGCTTCAGGTTCACCAGACTGCTACTAGTGCAGCTGGCCCAGGTTACGTGCTGATTCTCTGTCCTACAAATGTGACTCACATTTTATAACAAGCCTCTTCAAACAAAATTGCCCCTTTAGTGATTAGATGGAACAGAATGGCCTTCTCCTCTTGTTCATTATAAATAATCATTACAGGCCCTGTTCACATTTTTGCAGTATCTGAATGCCTTAAGTGCTTTGGATAGGCAAGGTAATCTATCATCTGAAGAAAACAAAACTACATGACAAATTCCATTTAGGAAAAATATTAAAATCTGGATTGGATCTATAGTTGTTTCATTGTCCTTTCCAACTAATATTTAATCCTGTCTGTTAGAGTATGATATTCATAGGCAGCAGGTCAGTGTGGAAGAGCAGAGGTTTATAGTGCTGTGCTAGACTATGCAGAAGAGGGGGTTGTAATTTTTAATGTGGTAACTAGAAGTGGCCAGGAATGTTTTTGACAATGTTTTTTTCATTGGGAAATGTCGATTCATCAAAACCGAAATGTCTTTTGTGAAGGATCACTGTCAACAAATTTCCCATTTCAAAAACAAAAGTTTCACATTGTTAAAAAAAAAATCCTGGCTTGATATTTTTAAAATCTGAAGTTTCATTTTTCAGTTTGAAATTACCTTGTTTTGAAATTTAAGTCAATCTATCATAAATAAAAGTCAAAATCTAAACATAGTATTTTCATTGACCTGATCCAATTTGGGGGGGATTTTTGGTTTGTGAAAATGTAAAAGATTTAACAGTTTGAACTGATTCAGGATGGGAAAGTTTTCAGAACCTCGAAAATTCTCATGGAACGGGAAAACTATTTTCTACTCAGCTCTAGTGGTAAATACAGAGCCATCATGTAGAAAGAGTGCAACAGCCAAATTAGGAATATCAAACTGTAGAAACCGTTCTAATACCTGTTTTGCCTGAAAAGTTTGAATAATGTACTATGAAGGAAGCAGCAGCACAGACGGCAGAAAATGAAACCATTTGCCCCCATGACCCAGTGAGAATTCTCCAAGAGCTAACACTGGAAATTATTTGGTAGACAAGGCCAGAAATATTTTTTTTTGCGGGGGGCAGGAGGTGTTGTTCAAAATTAACAAAAAGGTTTGCTTCCCCCGCATTTTTGTGTGTGGAATTTTCCCTGTTTTTCAATGAAAAATATTTTTGTGTTAAAAAAAGTGTACTGAAAAAAAAAAATTCTGTGAAAACTTTTGCATAGAAAAAAGGGCCACTTTTCCTATCCAATAAAAAAGGTTTTGGTGGAAAAGTCTCCATCAGCTGCACTATTTAGCTACTAAAATTATCTAGGAATGACTAGGAACAAAGAAACAGAAATAAAAGGCTTCTGAACAAAGGGAACTGTTGAAATTCCCAGTAAAATTCCCAATTAAAATGTATCCTCTACAATCTGTTGCAGACTAACACTGCTACTTTAGGGAAGAAGGGATGGGAGCTTAAAACTTCTGGTAGAAAACTAAAGAACGGTGCAAAATCCAGGTCCTTAATATTCTGTCAATGTAGGTGTCTTTGGCTATGCACACACTGATGGTGGCAAATTCGTCACTGTCAGATTGATTTTTCATTATCAATTGAGCTGCACTGAAGACATGCTCAGTTGATCTATTAAAACCACCACCAAAAAAACCATAGCTGTGCGTTGATGGGAATGCATTTCCCGTCAGAGCAGTCGAGATGGTGCACTAAAGGGAAGTAACCAAGTTGACGGGAGTTACGCAAGCTACTCTGCATAGCTTGCGTACCTTCCATCAACTGTTGCCAAATGTATCGACCTGCCCCAAGTCTCCATGGTGCTGGTTAGCTACTGCAGTACCATGTGGTTTGTATAAACCAATGTGGTGTAAAAAAAAGTAATAGTAACAAAACATGAACAGCAAATAACCTCTCCGTTGCTGGATTCAATGGTGATTTTAGCCCCAGTGCTCTTCACTGCTTTTATAGAATAATTATTTATGGAGAATTTTGTGGGGATTTTGTTGATGGTGTTGTTCAGGGAGCTATTAGTACTCACATTTGCCATAGTACTTACCAAGAGTTCGTAATAAAACAAATTGCATTCCTAGTGCAAAAGGCCGCTCACCATCTTCCACAGACCTAGGAGGGAAAGAGAATAACTTCTGGAGAAACAATCTCAACAAATAATCCTTTACGGTATGTTTTGGTTGCACTTTCTGGTCTTCTTCAGCTGTAATAAACATCGGCTAAAATTTCTTCAGTGTAGCTGGTAATGACGATAAAACCTATTGTTAGTAAAAAAGAGCCAAACTGTACTGTCCTTAGTCAGGCAAAAATCCTATAAACTTCAATGGGAGTCTTGCTTGAATAAGGACTGTAGAATTTAGCCCAGAGCTGTTAGGAAAGTCTGCAACACAATTACACAGTAGCTCAAGGTTTCTGGTAATACTCTCTGATAATCTGAATTTTTTTCCTTGTTTTTGCAGATGATGGTTCAAATTCAGCTTTCTGTTACACTGGTGTAAATCTGGAATAACCCCTTTAAAAATCAACGGCACTTTTCTCAGTGAGTGCACATCTAAGGAGGTCGGGAAACACAACAGTAGAAGCATATGACAGCTTTACAAGGGCCCTAATCCACTATCATTAAGGATCTGATCTTTTACCCTGTACAGCCAATAAAAGTGCTCCTGTTGACTTCAAACTATCAGAATACAAAGCAACACTGTATCTGTGTCACAGCAATCCACCGAATTTCCCTCTAGATTGTTTAAATATTTTGAAATATTATAAATCAGGACAATTTACCAAGTCTGACGCTTAGGCTAAATAAACCTGGTGTAGCCACATGTTTACTATCTATTTTGCGCACACACTCTGTCTTTCACAAGAACGCTAATGTTGTAAAGACAAACTCCCAAACGTTAGGAGATGCCAGAACTAAGACACGCTGTGTAATCTTAATTAGGCTGCCTTGTGCATATGCATTACAATACAGACTAATTACATCATTATGTCACTGCCCCAGCCCAGGATTGGCCCGGGGGGGCGAAGGGGGACTCGTGGGAGCAAACATACAATGTTATGCACTGCTGGTGACGGTGCTGCCTCCAGAGCTGGGTGCCTGGGCAGCAACTGATGGTCTCCAGCCACCCAACTCAGAAGGCAATGCCACTGCCAGCTGAGGCGGGGCTCAGGAGGCCAAAGAGCAGCCCCTGTCACATCCCCACCCCAGTAATGGCGTGCCCCCCAGGGCAGGTGGATGGGCCGGGTCTCCCCCTAGTGGCCCACACTGACCAGCTCAGGCTCCTTGGCCCCACCCCCCACAGTTGCTGCTTCCCAAAAGCTCTGCCAGCCCCAGAGCTGGGTCCCCCCGCCCAGGTGGCTTTTATGGGCTGCAAGAGGTTGAAGCATGGCAGGGGCCTGAAGAGACACTGCAGCCGCAGTGCCCAGAGCAGCAGCAGGAGGCGATGGGAAACACTGTGGCTACCCACACCATGATACCAGCCACACCACACTCCCTGGCTCCAGCTTCCAACCTAGGCAGGAGCAGAGCCAGCATTCACCTGAGGAAAAGCAGGGGGTGGGGGCCAATTTTCTGTCTAACCTATGCAGCCCCACCCCCAACCTCAGCCCCCTCACCCAGAAGCATTGCAACATCTACCTCATAGGCAGCTGGTCACTCAGTGCTATTCATAACCCTGAGTTAGACACACAGGCTTCCTCTACAATGCATGGGCAGAGTCAGCGCCCTAAACATGGTAGTCACAAATGCCATTCCAAGTAGGAACTGCCTAAGGTAGGCAAAACAGATACCAAGCAAATGGGTACTGAGCCGTGCCTCTCAAAGAAATTTACGTGCCTAACTCCAGGGTGGAAGGAGGCACCTCTCTCTGCTTGAGATTCACAGCCATGAACCCAAGCCTGGAGTTAGGCTTCTATGTCTCATTTTGTGTAATGTATGCCACACTCCAGCCAAAGAAAATGGGGAGGAAGTAGCCTCTCTTATGCTCTTTAACACAGTAGTTAAGACACTTCCATAGGAGGTGAGCGACCCAGGTTCAATTCCTCCACCCGCTCCCTCCCCATACCCTCCCCCACCACCTAGCCTGATGAGATGAAAAGCTTTGAACAGCAGTTGCCCATCTCTAAGAATAGCCCATTGCCCCTTTGTGCAGGCACACACCTGAGAGGTGGGCGACCCCCTGTTCAAATCCCTGCTCCTAATCAGGCAGAAAGGCAAATTGAACTGGGCGTACACTAGCCACTGGGCTAAAGGAGCACCCGCCCCCCCCCCCTCCAAAATGCTTAACACAGATCTAGCTGTGTTGACAGCACACATAGTGGATTTGCCCCGCCATGCAAGATGGCTTGGCAGGGGAGGGAAGGAGGCAAAGCCCAGTTTGAGAGGCCTACTGGTCTTAGGCATGAGCCAGGCTAACTAGGGCCTGCCAGAGGCAGGCGTACACATGCACTGTGGCAGAAACGTAGGTACTAGGCAACTCTTACAGTTAAACATTAGACACTAAAGTAATTTAGTTGCCGTCAGTGTTAGGGGACCGCTGAGCAGCAATTTCGTGACTGTTTGTGCTGCACCTAACTGCAATATTTAAGCACCTAAAGTGGGAGTAAAGTGCCTAAGGCCCTTTGTGAAGCTGGCCTTTCGTGGCCACTGTTGCAAAGCATGACACAAGGGACCCAGGATGGCCAGTGCTAATAATTTTTTCATACGTGTCAGGATTTTGGCTGGAGCCAGTCCGGTGAAGGAATGAGATACTCCAAGCTTCCAGTGACTCCGAGCCTGCTAATTGACTCCCCACTACCCCCACCCCCCGGGACAGAATAACCAATCAGCGCTGATGCAGACAGAGTGCTTGCTCCCACGCCAACCCCCACAGCAAGGTCCCCCCAGTCTCACAGGAGTGCCATGGCGAGCTAAAGAGCCCAGCAGTCCCAGGTGGCTTCACTCCCGGGTGCAACAGGGTCTGGATGCTGCAGCTGCTTCCCCGTTCCAGCTGCCAGCCTGAGATGGGGCAAAAGGCAGGGAAGGGCCTCGGGCTGACACCACATCCCTGCCACCTTCCAGCATGGATGGCAGAGCAGTAACCATGCTGCAGCCCCTCACCCTCCAGCACTGGGAGTTGGGGGGTGGGGGTGGGGGGGTAGCAGACCTCATTGCTGAGCAGGGACTGGGCAAATGTGTGGCATGACAGCACTTGCAGCAGGAGACAAAACCACCTTACCCAATAAACTTGGGACAGTGGGCAACCATAATTGTGTGTGTGTGCGTGTGTGTGTGTGTACGCGTGTACACACACACACACACACACACACACACACACACACACACACACACACACACACCCCCCACAGGGCATGGGGAGGGCAAAACAGCATAAGCTGAACACCACAACATAAGCTTTATTTGGGGGGGGAGGGGCAGGGAGGGAGCCACACATGACTTTTGAGCAGTTTTGGGGGGGGGGTCTGACATGTTTTTGCTCAGTTGCGATTGCAAACACTAGCATCACCTTGGCGCGCTGTGGCAGAGACAGGGTGACACTCACGGATGCAGTCGATTGCCTTCATCGGCCTGTCTGTGCCTGCACTCACCTGGCTCATTCATTTCCCTTACGCACCTGCTCAGCCCCTCTGTCAGCACCTCCAGAATCTTTTAATGAAGTTCTGGCTGCAAGTCTCCCCCGTGCCTCCTGAGCCAAGCACACCTCGCCACGACTCAACAAAGCCAAGCGACCTGGCCATCACCCTCCTCCTGGCAGTGGCCAAGATGCATGGGCGGCGCATAACTGCCCCCCCCACACGCCATCAATATGGGGACGCTAGCCCTTGGCCTCATGAGATCATGCCCCTTTCCTTGCTGGAGCCCCTGTGGCGCCCACCACGCCTGGCGAAGCCCTGCTCTAGTTGGTTAGCTAACCCCTGGTGGCCCGCGTCCTGGACCGCCAGTTGGACTAAGCTACCAGCCTTGGCCCACCCCAGCCCCAGGACAGCCCACCCTAGCCGCAGCCCCAGCCTATTTCAGAGGAGAGTCTGAGCAACGGCAGGCAGAGTGAGCAGCACCTGTGTGTGTGGAGCCTGGTTCTGGTCCCCCATACAATCACACCTCCTGGCAGAGGTCCTCTGCGCAGTGTCCACTGCCTCCCGCAGCACCTTTGAGGAGCGGTGGGTGCTGGCAAGGGCTGTCATTTCACTGTCCCCCTCTGCGGCCCTCATTTTTAATCTTTGCCCTCACTTCTGTTCCTGGTTTCTCCTTCATCCCAATTGCTCAACTTTAGCCTGAGATTAGTGGGGCCTCACCACCTTAGTGTACGGGGGGTGGCGGCTGAGGGAGGTGGGGGGGGAATTTAGTTTTGAGCCCAGTAGTCCCAGTACTGCAAATAGTGCAACTTCCAAGTGCTGCAATGTATGAAACAGGGACGCTACAAACAAGTCTTCATTACATAGCCCACCCCCAAGTCATCCCTAGAGCCAGTCCAGCCCGTGCACTCCAGCCTGTGGAAGAAGTAGTCTATCATGTAACTGAAGATCATGTTGCACCATACACAAGGGTGCTGAGTTAAGTGTACAGAGGCAATGTTAATGCTGGCATTTCCTAACTTTGGAGTGCTTAACTTTTTTTGCAGCTTAATAATGTACTTTTATCACAGGAGATGTGCGCGTGTGCGTGCTTCCCTAGAGTTTTAACAAGCAAGCTGAAAATACAGAAATTCCATACTGATGACCCTATGTCTCAGCAGCAGGCTTGGAACCACTCGCTCTACCTCCTAGACCTCTGCCACTTGACTTTATGGAGTAATTGATAGCAATAGTACGTTGTCATCCTCGATGTGCCCCACCAGGAGAGGGGATGGACACACTGCCAGTGGGTTTCAGATATTTGCTAACAGCAGAGGATCAGTGAGACTCAGGAATACTAGGTTCCATGCCTAGCTGAGGAGGGGAGTGTGATGTAGTGGGCACAGGCTCTTCTGCCCAATCCCGCAAGCTTGACCTTTACTGTCCTATCTCAACCCTGGCTCTACCCCATGCCTAGCTCTTCACCCAGATCCATTCTCCTAGCCACTCCCCGTCTCCACCTCCTGCGTCTCAGCCAAGTCCCAGTCTCCTTGCCCAGCAAGTCCTAGTAGCACCTTCTAAATAACCAGACCCAGCATTTCCCCACGTCCTGCTCCCACGCTCCTTTCCCAGCCATTCCCAGTCCTGAGCTGCTTCTCCAGTTCCTTGTCCCCAGTATCCTTGCCCAGCTATCTCCAGTCCCCACCACACCCCCAGCTCCTTAGTCCCAGTCTCCTTGCCCAGCTAGCTTCCGTTTCCGCCAGCCTGCCATCTGTGTAGCTCCCCTAGCCTCCAGTCACTGCCCCCACAAACATCTATGTTCCCCCACTGGCTCAGCATTGCAGCCTCTTTGCCCAAGCCAGTCTCAGTTCATACCCCCCACCCGCCCGACTGGCTCCTCATCAGGTCTCCCTTCCCTCCCCTGACCTCTTTCCCCATGCCCCACTGGTTCTCAGTTCCTGTCTACTTGCCCAACTAGCCCCAGCCTCTTCTCCAGCTTCTCCTTCAATCTGTTTCCACCGCCACCCACTGAACACCAGTCTTCCCCTCATTTCCCTCCCCATCTCCCAATCCTAGTCTCTTTACCCAGCCAGCCCACCTTTCTCCTCCACCATATGCCAGTCCAACTCTTTGCCTTCCCCAACACCCACTCCCAGTTTCCCTTTCCACCCCTCCTCCCACCAGCGCCTAATCCCAGCATCCTTTCCCCAGCCTCCTTGTCCCAAGCTACTCTCCCATCCAACCACCACTTCCAACTCTTGTTTCCTCTGCAATTGAGTCAAACTGTTTCCTCCTCCCTGCTGTATGAATACAAAGGGGGGGTGTGGGGTGCGGGGGGGGTGTCACTGACAGCATAGGAAAGACAGGATCCCTGATCTCAATTCCAGTGACCAGCCCACCTTGGCACAGAGCTGGTCTGAAGGCAATACTTTCAGTCAATCTATGGAGATGTGAAAATAGGCATCTTTTAAGTCGAGGGCAGCGTATCAGTTTCTCTGTATTGTGAAGCTTTGCATCTGTTCAGAAAAGAGTGAAGTGCCTTCAAACTGAACGTCCTAGATGGACCTCTCTTGGCAGACCTGAGGATTAGAGCCAAGGGCATCTGCGCATGACCACTGTAAAAGCCATGGATCTAGCTGCTGAATCTGCTGCATCCACGGTAGCCAGTATGGAGCCCCTGACCACAGACTTCCCTTTCTCCACCAGCACAGAGAACTGCTGTCTTGACACTGGGGAAAAAGTGTCAAGACAGAAATTTCTTGAACTTTATCATCAACTTCCAAACATTAAAATTGTATCTCCTCAGCAACAATTGTTGGTGGGAAAGGTGGAGCTGTAGACCCCATGTGGAATAAAGCTTTCTGCCAAAAAGGTCTTGTCTTTTTGCACCCTTTGCTTTGGGGGTCATTCGTTGTTCACCCTCTCTGTCCCTCCCTTTGGCCACCAAGACCACCAGGGGCCTCAGAGGCAGGTTGGAGTACAAGTAGCCTTGAGCGGGAACAAAGTACTTCTTTTTGGCCCTTTTTGCAGTGGGAGGCAAGGAGGACAGGGTTTGCCACAGGGTTTTAACAGGTCCCATAATGGCCTCATTGAGAGGGAGAGCCTCCTTCAATGGGCCCAAAGTGGTCAACATATCGACCAGGATGTGTGACAATTCTTTAACTGCTTCCATTTCCAGCCCAGGATTAAAGACCACTCTTTTGAACAGCTCCTGGTGTGCTGCAAAGTCATTGTGAGGGGTGGGAGGGATACTTGCACTCCAGACATTGCCTCATCCGCGAAGGAAGAAGAAGAGGCCTACACCAGCAGAGGGTCCTCTTCCACGCCTTCTGCACCGAGCGGGTCCCATAGATCTAGGTCCTGAAGCTCAGTGCTGGGCTTGGTACCAGAGTCCAGGTCAGGTGCTAGCCGTAGGGACGAGGTGCTCTTCTTTCTGAGATTACAATGTATGAGAATCTGGAAGGGAGCACTTGCACTGGGGGAAACTCCCATAGGTTCCAAAATGGCCAATGTATCTGCATAGGCCAGTGCCCACTGTGCCAGGGAACAGCGCCAAGATGGGAAGACCTGTGTCAAGGCAAGCAGGAACTGTTTCCCCCTAGACGGTACTGAGGTGGCTGGAACCAAATGGGAGTTCAGCGCCACCTGCTCCATTCTGCTCCCCGGGGCTGACACTGCCAACTCCAGCAATGGCAGGGCCAATAGCGCCAGCAGGTCCCTGGCTGCAACTAACACCTCCAGGGTAGACGGTACCGCAATCCTGCTGGTGCCACATTGCCCCGTCGCTGCTGAGCGATGGTCAGAGACCAGACTCAATGGAGCCTGCGTGCAAGGCAGAGTTGACAGTGCTGCCTTTGGAGTGGGGGCAGAGGAGAGGCCAGACAGGTTGCACTCAACTGTGCTCCCCATGCTTGGCTCTCTTCAGAGTCAGGGTACATCCCCTCTTGGCCAGCTACGTCTTATGTTTTTTCTTCAGCACTCGTGAAGGAGAACGGTGCTGAGAGACTCTCACAGCGGGAGAAACATTCCACACCGATGCAGAGGCACTGTGGGCTGAGTTGGATTAGCTTGGCTCTGATGAGTGATGGAGAGCTTCCTCGTCAGGAGGGACTTCAACCTGGCCTCCCTGGCCTTCGTCATATGGGGCTTGAAGTCCCCACAGATCTGGCAGCAGTCCCTGATATGAATCTCTCCTAGACACTTCAGACAACTGGAGTGCGGGTCACTCACAGGCACAGGCTGCTGCAGGAGGCACAGGGCATGAAACCCAAGGACCGAGGCATGCCCTGACATCAGCAGTTGACAAATCCCTGCTAATGCGGCAAGAAGTGCCAACTAACTATATACAACTAACCTACAAGAGTCAAAACTGAGAAAATTAAGTACTGGGATAGCGAAACAAGGGGAAAGAACTAAACTGAGATCGCTGAGTAAGAGTCTGCCAGAGCCCATGAGCTGTTCCAGCATGACCAGCATGGGCAGTAAGAGAGGATGCAGGGCTGGCTGGCTGGGCCCCTTATGCCAGCACATGAGCATGCAGCAGCAGAGGGCGCTAAAGCCAGTCCAACAAATACCCCTGTGGGAAAATCTAGGGTGGCTGTGCCATCTATGGAATGGGCATAAGCAAGCACTCAAAGAACTGTGTGTACCACACGTAGAGAACAGAGAGGGCTGAGATGCACCAACGATAGAGGCCCCTGAAATGGCAGTGATCTGATCAAGTGAAATATAGCCAGATGATCCTAGCAAGTGATCTGCACCCCATGGTCAGAGGAAGGCTTTCTGATTTAAGTTCCTCAGAAAGTGATATTTTAAACATACATTCTTTTAATCAAGAAAATAATTACTTGATACCATTCAAAGGTCTTGGGTGGTGGGGAAAAGGCAGATCCAGGAAAAGATATAACGTAGGGCTGAGTTAAAAGTTTCAAGAAATAAATAGAGAAAGGTATAGTGCAAGCACCTCTTGACATTTTGAACAGTACCCTTTAGGGACTGACATCCAGACGAGCCATATATCAAGATTATTTTCCTGATCCAGACCTGAAAATCTAAACCATTATTTTCAAGTAGTTTAATATTTTTTCAGATGTACCAGATTTTTTTTTTTTTACATTTTTCTCTTTGTACTATGTCTGCTGGACAGGTCTTTTCTCATAAGGTATATACATCAGCATGTTCTGGGCATAAATATAAGGGGTCAGCTCCTTAACAAGTGTGAACAGGCATAGTTCCGTTGACTTCAAAGGAGTTGCATTGCATTACATTCGCTGTGGATCTGGCCAGCAGGCTCCCTCTACGAGTTACAAATACTCTGATGATAGGTATAGTATACACCTATTTAGATAGGTAGATTCTTACCTGAGTGTCACTATGATTGCTGATGGCTGGGCACACGCTGTTATAAGGGTAACTATGAAAAGAAATATTAGGAATGGGATAAGTGTATTGCAGGTCCGATCACACTTCCCGGAAACGGCGTAGCCATTCTCATTCAGGTATGTTTTGACAATAACCACCCTGAGCTGACCGCGCTGCCCCACAGTTGGTGGCGTGATAACTTGGCGGCTCTGGACACAGGCACATTCAGTATAATTTCTCACCTGAGGAAAGCAAAGAGGAGAAACGTAAAATATTGCAATTAAAAGACTTTTGTCCCATCAACAGACAACGTGCAGTATTTACCATATGGCTGTTTTTACCTCTGTAGTGAAAAACTATCACCTAAAAAGACATTCTGTGCTTAAGAGAATATCTTAGTTTTAGGCAGGGGTATGCGTAATGCCCCTATTATTAAGTTTGCTTGCCATTTCCCGGACGTTTCTTATAACATTGCCAAACCTTAACCATTTGGACTGAAACTTTCCAGAGTCTGCCTCAGGCTGGCTTTTTTGGAAACTCTCAGCCAAAATGGTTCACCCACTTCTGAGAATGAGGCTAGAGAAAAATATGTGTTGCCCATGTTAAACGTTCCTGGGGCCTCATCTCTGAACAGCTCTAGGGCCCCCATGCTTTCGGAGATGGGATTTGAAAGTTGGCAGGGATGTGTCTATAAATATCTGCCCTCATCTGGCCAAGTTACCAGGCTTTGAAAAATCACAGTTCGCCACTCAAAACTGCAGTTGAAAAATCCCAAGGATTCCATTTTCATTAAGCATGCTTCATCTCCTGACAGCTACCGTGACCAGGTTATACGTGCGCCATCCCCACAGGGCAACTGAGTATTTTCCAGCCCGGGACTACAGGGATAAAGCTGGGCTTTCCCTGCCATGGCTGCTCTGGCTACTTTAGGCTGAGGCCAGGCACTGGAACTGAAAGCCAGGAGCTCCATGTTGTGCTCACAAAGCTCCGCTCCCATCCTGCTGGCACCCAGGCAGTGTGGAGGAAGAAGCTGTCTGTTTTGAGGGGACAACAGCCAGATGAGTGGGAGGATGGTACATGTAGTTTGGAACAAGGGGAATGGATGGGGAGAAAAGTGGGAGTGACTGGGCAAGGAAACTAGGTAGTCAGGTGTGCAGGGGGCAATCTGGGACTGGGACATGGAGGGGGCTACTGAGCCTGAATGATGAGCTGGAGGTAGGCCTGCCAACAGCCTTGTATTAGAAGGGATATTTCTCATTTAACTAGACAATTGCCTAGCCTGTACTAAATCAGCATGGGACACCTTTTATCCCATACGTCAACATCAGGGGGCCACTAGCCACAGGTGCATCTTTCCATTCCCTGACCAACCCTGGCCCTTGAGCCCTGCACAGGGAAAGCAGACAGGGCCGCACTGAAGGGCCGGGCGGGAGAGGAGAGGAAAGATGCAGCTGTGAGCACTGGCCTCCTGCTGGACAGGTGCCCCTGCCGACGCCAGCCCTTGGGCATGGCCCTGTCTGCTTTCCCTATGCAGGCTCTGCCTGGCAGGGCAAGTGGACAGAGCTGTGTGACCTGGGGCTGGGCTAAAGGGCTAGGTTCAGGAAGGGGCTCTGTCTGGCAGGGGGGCATCAGTACTCCCGGGATGTAGCCTTACCGCTTGCAGAGTCTCTGCCAACGACCCCAGCGGGGTGCACAGCACTGCAGCAGGCAAAGACCAGCAACTTCAGCCTCCAACCCAGCTTCTGGCACCCATGCAGAACCTGAACAAGAGTTGCAGGGGCTGCTGGTCCAGCACCAGAGGCTCTAGGTTCTCTGCAGAGGTGACATGTTTTGTTTTGGGGGGTTTTTTTTTGTTTGTTTGGGGGGGGGGCCAGAGTTCACAGGGTTAAATTTCTGCCACAGTTTATATTTTTATTTCTTTTTTTGCAACTCTGCAGTCAGGCCAACAGGGCTGCAGCTGCCTGAGGCTTGCAGGGCTGGGCCCACCATGGGGTCACTTGCTGGCCTGTGGAGTTGGACGCCTGCTCTAGGGTCTGTTTGGGTCTTGCACATGGATCCAGGGGTGGGAGGGATTTAACTAGGCCATGGGGGTGGCTAATACGCAGGAGGCCCCAGACAAGGGTGCCTTGGAAGCCACGGCTGGAAACCACCCAGCCTCCTGGGGTTCAGGGAGGGGCCAGGGCTGCCCCGCTCCTGCCCACATTGACTCAGAGCCAGCCCTGCTTGGTCACATGGAGCCACCAGGCTCCTTCCCTGTGCGGCAGCTGGCAGAGCCAAGCCAGTCAAGTGAACTGGGAGGCCAAGTGAGCTGCGAGCAGAGTTGTGAGCTTTGTCCCCCAGGGAAAGGCAGGAGCAACAGCTGGGCACTGCAGAGAAAGGCTGCTGCTTTCCAGGAAGGGAGATGGAGGGTAAGGGCAGGGGGGGTCATCCCCAGGGGGGCTGTGACTCAAGCTGTTTGGGGGGCGGCTTAAGCTTTAAAATGTGTCTCCCATTATCAATAGTTAAACCCACTACGGGCAAATTGTGTGTCTCATCTCCTTATAGTGCTGAACTGAACAGACGAAGACAATCTACCCTTGTTATCAGTCACTCAATGAGCTCAAGTGGCAAAGGTATTTGTGATGGACCTAAAGGTTTCAGCTCTGCTGATGACCCATGTGAGTGTCACTAAGGAATGATGGAATAACTGGGTTTTTTTCAAAAACTGAGGGAATTTTACACACACAAACACCCCTATGTCACAAATTTAGGAAATGCCAGAACTAAGGCTAACTGTACAACCTTAATTTGTGTGTATGCATTATGATACAGTCTTTAATTACATGATCACATACTACTTTTTCCACATAAACTTGATGTCATAATGGACACAGAATCATAAAAACATAAAATCATAGGACTAGAAGGAACCTCAATACGTCTTCTAGTCCAGTCCCTTCACTCAAGGCAGGACTGAGTATTAGCTAGACAATCCCTGACAGGTGATAATCTAATCTACTCTTAGAAATCTCCAGTGATGGAGATTCCACAACCGCTTTAGGCAATATATTCTAGTGCTTAACTACCCTGACAGTTAGAAAGCTTTCCTAGTGTCCAACCTAAACTATCCTGGCTGCAATTTAAGCCCATTGTTTCTTGTCCTACCCTCAGAGGTTAAAGAGAACCATTTTTTTCTCCCTCCTCCTTGTAACAAACTTTTATGTAATTGAAAACTGTTATGTCCACCCTCAGTCTCTTTTTCTTCAGGCTAAATATACCCCATTTTTCAATCTTTCCTCATAGATCATGTTTTCTAGACCTTTAATTATTTTTGTTGCTCTTCTCTGGACTTTCTCCAATCTGTCCACATCTTTCCTGAAATGTGGCACCCAGAACTGGACACAATATTCCCAGTTGAGGCCTAATCAGCCTAGGATAGGGTAGAAGAATTACTTCTCATGTCTTGCTTACAAGACTCCTGCTAATACATCCCAGAATTTTTTTTTTTTTGCAACAATGTTACTTATTGACTCATATTTAGCTGATCTTTATGACCCCTTGATTCCTTTCTGCAGTACTCCTTCCTTGGCAATCATTTTCTATGTGTGCAACGGATTGTTTCTTCTTAAGTGGAGTACATTTTCTTAGTATCATTTATTGCAGTCAATAGATTGTTTAACCCACTCAAAATTCATGGTGAGAGGTGAGCATTCTCAAAGTTACTCATGATTAGGTGAATTAATAGGTCTATTTTGATAATATGTGAAAAGCAGCAAAGGTCAGAACTACGACTCCATTCAGCAAAGCACTTAACCACACACTTAAGTCCCATTGAAACTAATGGGACTTAAGAATGTGCCTAAAGTCAACTTCACACTTAGTGACTATTCTGAATTGTGCCTATAGCAGCTGGGCTACTAAAAAGTTGCCACCACTTCCCCCCAAAAAAACAAATCTTGCAAATCTTTCCCTTTTATCTGCACTGGATGCAATGACTTTCAAATTTAGAACTATTGGACCTTCAAATTGGACTATATGGACCTTCAAATTTAGAACTATTCTATCAAAAATATCAAATTATAGTCCAGGGCTTAACAGTTTTCTTGTTACACTGAGTTGGCACAAGCGAGTAAAAGAGTGTGATATGTAATGAATGTGCTTGGTAGATGCTGAAAGCAAGTTAACACTGTTTCACGCTATTTCCTCTCTTTCATCTTTATTTGATTTTAATAGACAATATTTTATAGAAATGTTTGGTCTTCCATTGACTTTTGTGTGTCATACCAAGTGAATTCCAAAGCCTTGGTTTTTTTGCAGCCATAAACATTCTGTTGACAGCAAGGACAGATGCTACCCCTCACCAGTTTTCCTGTGCACTGGCTCAGAAACTAAGTTTCCAGTTAACGAGTTTCCTTTGTATTTTTCCCATCTGTGACCAGGCTGGTCGCCAAAGAAGCATTCAGGCTCTACCACCCAGGGAATGTAGAACACAAGCAGAGGCCCAAGCCACCTATGCCGACACTCTGTACTTGTGTTGCAAACGCAGCTTCCCTGCCATAATGGAGTACAATTTCTCCAACTGCCATGCTCCCATTGTCATTTCTAAATCATCCCATTGGTTGGAGGGTACACTTGGTGTAAGTTAATGTTGATAGCATTAAAAGTTAGCATTAACTTGTGCTCAAAATTCACACATTGCTGAAGGCTGGGATGATACCATAGACAGCTGATGTTCCTACAGTCTTGAACCATGGAGAAATTCATGCACCAGGGGCACTTGTAGTTGAGATTCTCTGAAGCTGGGAAGAAGGAAGTGTGCCTTGGAGTTGGTACACTCCCCCTTTCTGTACCCATCCACTCCAGCCCAAATCTGCTGATCTTTGGTCTTGTAGTATAGATTTACAATACTTTGGATGGATTTGTTATACACTCACCCCTGTGCTATGATTTCCACCATTGATGCAGCCGGCCAGACACGGATTGAAGTATGTTATTCCATCTGACCCACAAACAGGCTCGTACTCATGAATTTTACATCCACAGTTAACATTACAGCTACCAGTCAGATTTCTGTGTGCCATAGTGAGAGTAGGACTAAGGAGAGAAAAATACATTACATTAGAACAGCATGTTTAACAAGCACATGTAGCGAAACGACCCCTTTCGACTGTTCTGTAGTTATTTAGTGAATTTTAGTATTAAGAAGGTTGTATGGACTGCAGTTATTTATTTGGATGAGAAGAACGTAAAAGCATGCTAATCCTGGTCTCTAGGTATCACTGTCTTCAACTGAAAACTGCAATGCAAAATCATTACAAAATTAAACAAGCACATATCTGCCCCCAGATACCAGTCACAAGTCAGAAACCATGATTATTTATATTTTGTACTGCAGTAGTACATAAGAATCCCAGACCTAGACCAGGACCCCAGGATGCCATGGAAATCTTAAGATATGTCTACACTACAGCTTATGTCAGCAGAATTTATAAACCACTCCCCTGCATGACATAAATTACACCGACATAAGTACCCTTGTGGACAGCACTGTGTCGGGGGGGAGGGGAAAGAGAGCTTCTTCTCCCGCCAACATAGCTACCATCGTTCATGGAGGTGGTTTTATTATTCTGACTGGAGAGCTCTCTCCCGTCAGCATAGAGTGTCTTCACCAGCCACGCTACTGCAGCTCTGTACACGTAAATATGCCTTTAATCTCCCACTCCATCATGTTCCCAAAAGAGCCACAACTGCTTCAATCCTCTCTAAAACCACACTTAAACAGAAGGGTTTTGCTGTGTGCCCTAGAAGTCAACAGATTGAGGGATTTATCTGGAGTGGGAGGGGAATGAATTCAGAACGGATGTACACCCAGAGAGCGTTGTGCCAGCAGCACCCTCTCATCTCCCACAGAAGCTCAGTTGCAGCAGAATGGCACAGAGTGGTACAATGTGCGGCAGACCATTTAGGGCTTTAAACGTCAGAACCAACACCATAAATTCCACCCTGAAGCCAACAGGCAGCCAGTGCAGATCCGAGAGTACTGGTGTCATGTGCTCATGGCCGGATACGTTTAACAAGCAAGCTATCCCACTGTGCGTCAGCTTCAGCTTCCGAATGGTTTAAGGTGCAATCACACGGGAATCCATTGTGGCTGCCCATTTCAGAGGTGTTGAGGAGTAAACTGCAATAGTACGTTCTACATCCCTAAAAAGGCCACAGCCTCTCAGTCTGATGAAGACAAAAAAAGCAGCCCAAGTAAATGCTGCTGTTTCATTATTTAAACATAGACCCCACCAAAATGTGAACTTTGGTTACAATTGATGGCTAAATACCTTCAATCGAGCGGGGGGGGGGGGTAGGCTGATATAGCCTCCCCCAACTCATCCAGTTGCTCTCCCAACCCTATAATCACCTCAGCCTTATCCAGGTTGAGCCTCAGTCAACTCATCCATGTTCCATTCTCACCCAGACACTGGGAAAGACACTTGGCCACATTCTGCGTTGGGCGAGACAGGGTTGTAACATCTATTATTAACTGCCTTAGGAAGGAGAACCAGAAGGCGAAAGAGCAACTGCCCAACTCTATCCTCTGGGAACTGTCAGCGACAAAGGACAAACACATTCAAGACTGGTTGCATCCACTTCTGGCAGGAACTGCAGCCATGTCAAGACTTCATGATTGTCTGGAATGAAAGCAACTGTGAGATCTAATAGTACCAACATGAACACCTGGTCTTCATCACTTGCCAAGAGAAGATCATCAGTCAATGCAACATTATCTTATTCGGCATCATGAGGTGCTGCATTTGTGTCAACAATGTGTGTGCAGTGTTCTCGGATAAGATGAGGGCGTGGTGTGTGATATGAAGAAATTACAAAATGGGACTAGCTTTAAGAGAGGAGTACCAGCGATCACTGAATGAGAACAAAGGTGAAAATGGGATTCTAAACAGTGAGTACAGAGACATAACATTTATTTAAAAAAATAAGGAGTTTAGTGACAAGAAAAGTGGGAGTTCAGTGAAAAGAAAAATAAAAGCTGCATATGAGTCAGTTCTTCTCCACAGGGTAAACAGCCTTTGTCATAGCAATTTAAATCGGCCACCTCTTGGAAGAGCTATCACACAGGATAAAAGGAACAGACCTTTACTCTGCTCTTCCTTATTAATGAGAAAGTATAGGATATAATTATATAATATTTTTGCCAGACAGATTTATTTGGAAAAACTCAGTTAATTTTTGTGTGTGCATTTTGTTTAAATCTTTGGACTGATTGTGAAAAGTTCCCTTCCAGTATTTGATATTAATTACTTACACTGTGCTGGTTAGTTGTGAGTGGTCAGAAAAGTATCATGGCCTTGTTCCTTGGATCAGGCAGTCAGAACTTCTGGCATGAATACTCTCGTGTGAAAACTTGAAATTTGGTTGTTGCAAATTCTCACACATGCTACTTTGAAATTTACTTCCTGTTAACATTCTTTCTAGAATGAGAACTTGATTGCATTTAAGGTTCATGAAATATACACACAAAAGGGGCTTGTCATGACCAAAGTGAAATCATTCACAAATTTTAATGAATACTTGGGATTGCCAGTAAGACTACCTCATTTATCAGTAGTTCCCTCATCACAGTAAATGAAACACAACACTAATTTCCTGTTCCCAATATATAGGCCATTTACAATGGTGATGGATTTTTTTAATGGAGCAGATTATATTTACATCTGTATTTCTATTGCACTTTCTGGACTTCTCACCATGTTTTCATATTGCTGAATGTATTTAATTAGTGGAGTAAGAGTGGATGCAGCATGGGAAGCCACTGATTTATTCTTTCCTGTGATTATGTAGGTTTGATCTGTAAATTTCATCCAGCTCTGCCATATTGAGAGCTTAAGTGAATTCTTTAAGCCAACAGAAACTTATTTCACTTTTCTCATATATACCACAGTTTACCGATTATTGGCCTTTTGGCCAAGGCACTAAAAGGAGACTCCTTCCCCTTCTCCACAGTGGGCCAGTGGCAGGAGAACTAGTGTGGGTCTATTGAGTAGGCAGGCAAGTGAGTTCAGGCATGGCATGGAAGCTCAGTGTGGTAAGTAAACAGGGAGTAGGCAAAAAGTTGCATGAGCAGGGTGGAAGGTGGGGCACAAGGGCACATGAAAGCTACTTCAACAAATTTACTTTTTTCATAAAGAGTTTATTACAGAATTGGGCTCTGCCTTAAATCTCTGCTCTCCTTTTATTATAATGTTGATGGCTTATTACTATCACTAAGGATGTCTATTGTATGACAGTGTCATTCATCTTGACACACTCCATGGTCACCTTTCATGAGGGATATGTAGGCTTGGCAGAAATCGATTTTTATTTTTTTTATAATTTTGATGGATAATATTGACCTTTATTTTAAGCATTATTTTAGGCTTTTATGTATATCAATTTTCACGGATGCACAAAATTATGGATTTTAAATATTATTTTTTATTTTTTATCTATTTAAATTTTCACAGTTGTGGGGAATAATTGGGGGAATCAGACAATTATTTAATGATGGTAGACACTGATATTCAAAAAGTGAAAGATTTATAAGCCATTGGAAAACAAACTGTCAGTACTTAAATATCCTTAAATCAACAAAACATACCTGTTTTTACTATTCATTTGCTAATCCATTTGTAACAAGCCTAATTAAAAAGTCTAAATCACTGGATTTTGACTCCAATAATTTCTCAAGTAGCATTTTTCTTACTTTGCCTATCTGCAAATATGGGTTATTACTGATGAAAATATGTTTTCACTGGTTTGTATATGTATGGTAAAATCGACATTTACTGACATTTACCAATAAAAATCTAATTCTTCTAAGGTCTAGGGGATCAACAACCATTCGGAATGTGGGATGCTATGGGGCTGGGCTATAAATGACAAACATCTTTGGAGAACAACAGTATACTTGCTCCCAGACTGCTGCAGGTTGGGTTACAAATTAGAGAAACTCCTAATAAGTTTGCTCTGCATCCTTCTTCCATATCTGTGATGCAGGTGTAGTGAGAGGGATAATGCTGTCCCAGACCCTGCACGTACATAGATTCTGACTGCAGTCCCCATCTATACACAGTGAATGTCACTACACTTTCTGTCACATAAGGGGCATGATTGCAGTTTAATGGCTTAATCCTGCGACGTTTTTTTACATATGATTTGCTTTTTCTAAAGACCTCTGCTTTGCTGTATGTGGTGCATTTTTCCAGAAGATATAATATTACACAATATAGCTTAAATATTTATTTGGTTAGGGAATCCCAGATTTTGACTTTCACAAGCTCAGCTACTATCTTCACATTTCATGTCCTATTTAAAAGCTTGTATAAGAAATCTGTGTCCTGTGCCACAAAAAGACAAGGTATAGTTTTAGAAACAAGCTAGAGCTCAAAACAACAAGTGTCTTGTAGCACCTTAAAGACTAACAAATTTCTGCAGACATAAGCTTTCATGGGCTGCAACCCATTTAATCAGATGCATGAGCTCGAGTATATAATTAAATATCCATGACTGGGATCAGTTCTGTTGCTGTTTGGGTAAAATAAGAACTGGCGTGAGCAACTATTCAAAACTCAGACAAAAACCAAAATATTTTGAAGTTCAAAAAAAAGTTAAAAGTAAACAAGGCTCTGAACTTCCTGGTTTCAGTGTTGACTATAAGTGGAATTACCATTTCACTACAAGAACCAATAATTAGTCGAAATATTTCATGGCTAGCAGAAAGTCTAAAATACTGAAAATCCCAGATATTTATTTAACATATTATCTTTCCAAATTTCAAGCACAATATCAACACCAAAGTGAGTCAAGCTAAATAGATACACAGGAGAAAGGAAGGGTCCTCTTTCCAAAAGCGCCTTCCAAGTTTGGGTGCCAAGACACTGATTTGCATACACAAATGGTATTTATTTATGTATGTATTTAAGTTGTCTGCATAAGTCATGCAGTGGCATGTAGAGCAAGTTAGAAATTTTCTGACATTTTTTGCATTGGAAAATGCCCATTCATCAAAATCGAAACAGTCCATGGGAACGCCATAGGTTTCTGATAGAAAACTGCCTGGTTTCCTGTCAGCCCGTCTGTCCACCTCCCCATGCTGCTGTGGAACAAGGGGCTCCCAGGTTCCCCAGACTGGCATGCTCCTCAGACAGCTGGCTCTGTGAGCTGTTTTACTCCCTGACGCAGTGGGCAGCCCAGGGAGCAAGCTGAAAAATTCCATTTCAGTTCCCCTGAAACAGAATTTTTTTTTAATTTGAAATTTTGATTTTTTTGTCATAATTTGGGATGAAAAGTTTTATTTTTTCTTTCAAAAGTTCAATTTTTTTAATTAATTAATTAATTAGTTTTTTGTGGCAGGGAAAGACAGGATCCTGCCCAGCTCTCATTATTGGCTAAATTGCTTGGTTTGCATGGCTATGTTTTGGGTGCACAAATCAGGAAAACAAGTTTGTTTAACAAAACATAAGCACATACAGTTGGGCACCCAAAAACTCTGAAACCCAAAATTAGAAGCTGAGTTGAAGTTACTTTGAAATTTTAGTCTTAAAGATTTATTTTCAAAGTAAGCCTTATTTCTTAGTGCTTGTACCTACAATGTGTATGTATGATCTATTTCTGCAGTTCCCAAACAGTGGTCCATGGACTGTTAGTAGTCTGTAGAGACTTGGTTCATCGCATGGTGCTAGTTGTTCTCCTTGTTTCCAACTGATAAATAATGTTAAAACTAAAGATACATTATTTTTTCCATGTAAAGAACTGCAGTAGTTGTCACAGGAATGTTATGCCATTATATGCAACAGAGGAGTTGGCTTGCACAGTGACCAGGAGTGTGGCGGGGAAAATCTATGGGACAACCTCATTACAAATTGGCACTCCACCCTACAAGAAAGAACCTATGGAATGTACTTTCTGTCATTTAATATTTTAAAGAAAATCGAGCAAACAATGTCCAGGGCAGCAGTCAGTATTATTAATTCTGTTGTGCAGAAATGAAGAGATGAAGATCAATCTGGTACATAGATCCTACTCCCACCATACCTACCATAAAGGGTTATTTACCAACTGATGAATAATACTATGACAGATACAATAACATCTGGCAATATCCTGAACAAACCTCACTGAATTAAGCTTAAAGTATTTTAGAAGTTCATTCTATTAAAATGCAAATATTTATGTACTATTGTGGGACTGTATATAACTCCTTTTAGAAGAGTATGTAAATGCACCAGCTCCAGTTATGCAAGAACTCAGCCTTTTGAAGTTTTGCCCTGAATGTGAAACCCATTATCTAGCTGATTGACTATTCATGGTCTCTGCAAAGATCCAAACTGGAAAAAGAAGGGATTCAGATTCATGTGTGTGCTTTTTCTAAGGTGTGATGAATTTGTGAACACAGGAAAAACTTGTGTAGAGTTCAAAGAACTAATCACCAACCAGAGCTCTTTTTGGAGGGAGGGGGGTGAACTCTGGTAAGCCTATTAGCATATGTGTAGGTTCTTTGATTGTTTTTAATATGGTTTCTCTGTAATGCTTTTACCTGAAGAATAAATATGCTTGCTGAGAAAGAGCCGTGTGATAACTTAACTGTGGCAATTACACTATTCACCAGGAGAAAAACAAAGCAGGCCTGCTTAGGCACTCTGACTGCTGGGAAATGCATAGTATAGGCAGGGAGCTCTGCAACCTTGAAATATCCCAGTCTGGAGGGAGAGAGCCACAGGTTTCTGCCCCAGAGCGGTGACAGCTGAGGAGCCAGGAGCCTAGAGTGGGTGCCCTTATGGATCCCAGGGAGTGGGAATACACATGCAGTTGCCCTGAACTGTGATAAATGTTACTTCTAGGGAATAACCTGTAAGTTATTGCCTGTAACTTTAAAATGACGATGTGAGAGGAGGAACTGCCATGAAGATACAAAAGTTTGAATCTGCCCCATTTACATTAACTGGCCGGCCTCAACAAATCACTGTGGGTTTTTTCTAGTTGATACCACCTCTGGTTGCATAAAGTTCTCACTCCCCCATTCCTCTGACACAAACTCTCTGTAGCAACAGCAGCAACTAGCTCTATCCACTCCACAGGCTCACTAGGGGAGATGCATAAAGGTCTCCTGTCTATATCTTTTTTACCTTCAATCCTCCTTCAGAGTTAACTTGTCTTTCCAATAATGAAACACCAAGAGAGGAATACAGGGCTGCACTGGAGGCAGAGATCTCCTGTTGATGCATCTGTGCACACCTCCATATATGCCTCCATGTATTGTAGATTAGCAGGAGACACCATATTTCTTCAGGTCTCCTCAACCACCTCTCCCTTACTGGGGGTTGTTTTCTTTTTCTTAAAGGTGAGCTATGTTTCCAGCAAGCTATGGGATGCAAGTACTCAACCCACTCCTGCTTTCCTACTTCTGAGGAGTGGCCTACTCTACTGATTTAGGTTGTCATGGTTGAGCACCTGTCTAATAATCTAATGTCAGCAACCAGAGGCCTTGAGCTGCCAAACAAGTCTGGCACATGCACATTTAAAAGTCTGGTGAAAAATGACAGCCTTTCTTGAATTCTTCTTTCAGTTACAAATTACTCCTCTACTCCCTTCATTAATAGGACTAATTGCAAGTTTAAGACATGTACACGCCAGGGACAAATGCTAGAATTCCAGCTGATAAATTGTTTTTGTTAACATCTCAAGGAGACTGGATACGAGATATAGAACACATATAAAATGGGAAGAATGAATTAGGAGAAGAGCTGGACTAATGAGAATGGGGAATCTACTTTCTCACAAGGATTTCCATTTTAATTTTTCTCTCTGTCCAACTCTTAGTCTATGGGAGGGAGAAGTAAGAAGGTAAGAAGGAAGATGTGGAGCCTAAAGTTAAGAGTTGTGGGGACTGTTTTTATTTATTCATACTGAGGGATACACAATCTGGGACTTGAACCACTTTTTGTTAGGTAGTGCACACGTACGCACACCCCTAATGCCCACAAAGATGGACTCTACCCCACAGAGCTTACAATCAAAGTAAACCACAGATAAATCCAAAATACAGGAAGGCATTAATGTTAACTCCTAAAAAATGGATTTGTGTATAGTTTTATTTTTATTTACTTAGATTGCAATAGCACACATAATGCATTAGGGCTGTTCCAAGCACAAAGAAAACATAATTCCTGCGCCGATGAGCTTATAGCCTAAAAAGTTTGCAATCTAAAAACTGGGTTGAGAAGTGAAAAGGCAAAGCCTGGGCTACATAGTGAAGATATTTTTGTCTTGATTAAACTAACCATCATCCCAAAATAATGAATAAATTAAATCCAGTGTTAAAAGGCTTCCAGGAGCATGCTGGGGAAATTGGTTTTGAGAAGTGTTTGAGTGGACAATTTGCACAGAGGTATGTTACATGACTCATTTCTTCAATGCTGCTTCCTTGTACACTGTGATTCCCTCCTAGCTAAACTGCCAACTGTTTTTCTGAAATGGCAAGAAGCAAGAAGAAAAGCAGGGGAAAGATGAGTTTTCATTACTGAAACTTTAAAGTCTAGAGTGTACAGAGTTCAGAAGATTTGTCATGTGGCAGTCAGTTGCAGCTGGAGTTGGCCACTGAAGCTAGGAATGATGTGATTGTTATGTAGCCTGTAAACAAGGCATCCTCTCACTGTGCTAACTTGATTCATTTTTTGTTATTCTGATCCACTTAATTTTGATTGGCTGATTGGACTAAGAGAGACATAACATTCATTCATTTGGCAATCCCTCGATTGACAATAATTTCTACCACAGGATTTACATATTTACAGGATTTACAGATGACTCAGGAGTCCAATCCTGGAACCACAGATCTGCCCGCAATAGGTACAACCACTTCCCAGTGTGTCTTTCTTTTTCCTTCCTTCTCTCTGTCTTCTCAGCTTCTCCTTGAAATGGGCCACTGCCTGATGGAGGATACAGTGCCTTTGAGGTTGGTTGGTGGCTTGCTTCACCCAGCTTATTATGTCCACATCTGTTTTCTTGATGTATGCTTTCAAAGTATCTTTGAAGCATTTTCTCTGACCACCACAAAATCTCTGACCACAGGTGAGTTGAGAGTAGAGAGCTTGTTTTGGGAGGCGAAAATCTGGCATCCCACACAATGTCCAACCTGGAGTAGCTGGTGCATAAGAATCATTGCTTCAATGCTGGTGACATTGGCTTCAATGAAGATGCTGGTATTAGTGCGGCGATCTTCCCACTTGATGCGAATGATCTTCGATAGGCATCTTTTGTGATACTTCTCAAGACTTTTAAGGTGTTATTGGTTGGTCACCCAGGTTTCGCATCCATAAAGGAGTGTAGACTTCTCAATACTAAGTGAAAGTCCTAGGCTTTGGTAGGCTTGTGAAAAAAAATCCAGTGTGGACTGAAGGTCATCCTCAGTATGCACAAGGATAGCACAATCATCAGCATACTGAAGATCAAAGATGGACACTCTGAGGATTTTAGACTTTGAGTGAAGACACTAAAGGTTAAAAGCCACCCATCCATTCTATATTGAATATAAACTCCAGTGGGGAAATGGTCTTTAGCAAGGACCACAATGACTGCTAAATAGATGGAGAACAATGTTGAGGCAATAACACAACTTTGCTTAACCCCAGTCTTGATGACAAAAAGGTCTGTCTCCTAGTTAATCCAAAGAATGGTAACAGTCATCTGATCATGAAGAAGCTTTAGGGACCTTAATACATATTGGAGGACATCTGAAACTGGCCAGCACCTTCCACAGGGCTTTTTGATTGACAGAGTTGAAGGCCTTGGTTAAATCAATGAAGGCCATGTACAGGTCCTGATTTTGTTCCAGAGGCTTTTCCTGGATTTGGTGGGCAATGAAGATCATGTTGGTTGCCCCATGGGATGGTCTGAAACCGCACTGAGATTCTGGTAATATTTCCTCAGCAAGGGGAAGTAATCAGTTTAAGAGCATACAGGCAAGAATTTCCTCAGCTGTAGATAGCAAGGCAATGCCTCAATAGTTTCTACACTCAGACTTGTCTCCTTCCTTATGGAGTACAACAGTATTGGCATTTCTCAGCTCTTCCAGAATGTTCTCATTATACAAGATTATAGAAAAAGATTGTGGAGCTTTCTTACTAGTTTTTCACTTCCAAACTTGTAGACTTCAGCTAGTATGCCTTCTGGTCCTGCTGCCTTTTTTTTTTTTTAGTTTTCATGATGGCTCATGTTACCTCTTCGAGGGTGGAGGGATCAACAAGTCGTTGAGGTTTGGATTCAATAGTGGCCTCAGAAACAGTTGACTCATGGTTCAGGAGTGACTCAAAATGCTCCTTCCATCTAGCTTTGACAGACATGCTGTCCTTAAAGTACATCAACCAGTCTTGGGCTCAGAGAGGTATGAGATCATGAGAGCATGGACAACAAATGGCCCTTGTTGCCTAAAAAAGGCTACTCATGTCACGTTTATCAAGGTAGAGCTCAGTCTCCTTGGTCTTTTCTCACAACCACCTGTTTTTGATATCATGGATTTTTCCTTTGGGCTTCAGCCTTAAGTTGCTTATATGACTTTCTTCTACTAGTGTGATGTCATTTTGCAATATACAATTAGCTTTTCTTTTCTGATTGAGCAGATCCTAAATTTCAGCATCAACATCATGTCAATCTTGGTGATGGCAGGTGATATAGCCAATAGACTCAGCACAAGCTGAGAGATTATCAGCCTTTAATCATGTTATTAAAAGATGTAACAACAGCAATACCTGAGGCTTGTGATGGGAGGATGAAATCGTTGTCCCAAAAATCCAATAAACTAATTATATTTTCAATTTCATTGCAATGACTTCAACTGCTCCAGAACAACAGAAGAGTATAACCAAAACCAGCCAGTTTTGTATCATTTTACATATCAGGAGAAGAGGGGGTGGAATTAAATTAATACAGGGATATTTGGTAGGTGATAAGCACCTTGGAAACCTATCCTGGCTATTCTCTCTCCCTGTACACTGAACAGACAAGAAAAGGCATCAGCTTTTTCTCTCAGTTCCACAAATAAAAGAGTCTTTTTGCTGCTATTTTGATTATTTTCAGGTAATGCAGTTTAGCATTTATGAAATACAAAAACAGCTTTCTGTAGAGCTTACTGAAAGAGATCGGTGTTCAAACTGGATCAGATAACATGGAAATAATTTTGGTGGTCTTCACCACCACCACCCTTCACCAACACCGCCACCAGACCTGGTCAGTGCTCACTCTCTTCCCCTGCACAATTCTTGACCCCACAAAGGACTCTCTCTGAGATTCCACATAGGGGTAGAACTGCACTAAGAGGCACATCCCCATTCTGAATGGAAGCATGGGGTTTAGGTAAGGAAGGCCACATCTATGCATGGATTTGTGGAGGACAATCTCTCTCTCAACAATATTTTTCTCTATTCCACATCATCTTCTAAATATTCCAGCCATACAAGGCTAGAGACTACTGCAGTTCATATGCTCTTATTTCTGCCTTCCATACTGGGGTAAAGCATTTTGAGATCCTCATATGGAGGGTACTATCAGCTTGGTTCTGTAAGGTACTGTGCACATCTGCAAGGTGCTGAGCTCCTTTAGCCCCCACTGCAGTCAGTTGGAGCTAAGGGTCCTCAGCACCTCATAGAAGTACTCAGTACCTTGCAAGATTTAGCCCTAAAGTGCTAAGTGTTATCATTGTTGATATGCTCTGCAATTACAAGAGATTTCACACATGTGCTCTACGGTTAAAACCAGATCTGTTCATTTCACCGAGATGAACTGCCTTTGTCTCCAGGCTTCTAATTACCTGGTTAGGCTTCTATGACCAAATTATTATTGTTGTCAGCAATTGTTGTCAGTAATTAAACTGTTCCAGTGGGTCGAGAAATCTACTATGGGCACTGGGACTCAGACAGAAATTGATTAGTGATATTATGCCCATCTTTTGCATCGTAATCTTTTTCAAATTGTTGTATACTTGCTTTTCATCCAAAATATCTCAGGTTGCACACATCAGATTGATGGTTGAGCTTTTTCTTTAAAGTATTTCATGCACCTCATGTTTAATTTTTCTGGGAGGCAGAATTTTACTTTCCTTTGTGACACATAGGTCCAGATACTCCTCCACATCCGAATAGGAGCTACAGGGAGCCAGCTCCCTAATTCAGACCAGCCTGGTGCAAATTAGGGCTGCACGAGATTATACCCAATTTCATCGGCAATCCCTCATGGCTGAAGATGATCTCTTTCACAGGTTTTGTTTTATGTAGCTCCGTTGGTGACTAAGAAGTCCGATCCTTGAGCCACAGACTCATTGTCAGATATTGCAGATGGTGTTGGAAGGCAGGGTTGGGCTGCGATTACTACATGACAATTTTCTGTCCTTTCTTTTCTGGCATTTTTCTGAGACCAAGGTGAAGTGATTTTCCTCAAAAGTGGTCATTCCTTCTCTGACAAGTCTTCACCGGTTAGCCCTGTCTTGGGTGACTGTCTCTCAGGTGCGGTGTTGATGCCACATCTCTTGATGTATGTCTTGAAAGTGTCTTTAAAGCTTTCTTTTTTTTTTTGGCCTCCCCATTTCCTTTCTTCTTTGGTGAGTTGTGTGTACAACAGTTGTTTTGGTAGGCATGCCTCAGACATATGGACACAGTGCCCACTCCATCTCAGCTGGTGCTGAATAATCAGAGCCTCAACATTAAAGATGTCAACCTCTGTGAGGACACTGATGTTAGTGCAGCAATCCTCCCACTTTATGTTGAGGATCTTCTAGAGAAAGTGCTTGTGCTGGCATTCCAAGTTTTGCAAATGTTTTCTGTATGTCACCCAAGCCTCGCAGCCATAGAGGAGTTTTGGAATTACCACTGCTTTGTAAACTAAGAATCTAGTGTGTGTTCTAATATCAAGGTTACTGAACACTCAGCAAGACAGCCTGCCAAAGGCAAGGCTGGCACAGTGGATTCTGTGCTGAATTTCAACATCTATATTTGCCCTCTGTCAGAGATGGCTACCAAGGTGGGTAAAGTGTTATACATTTTCCAGTTCGTCTCTGTCAACATAGACCTTGCTTGGTCCGATGATTGACCAGGAGTAGACTGGTGGAGGACTTTTATTTTGCCAATGTTCAGAGTTAGCCCAACCCTTTTGTAAGCTTCGGAGAAGTAATTAAGGGCTGTTTGTAAATCCTCCAATGAGTATGCAACTACAGCACAATCATATGCGTACCGGAGTTCGGTTATTATTGCCGATTTTACTTTAGTTTTGGCATGGAGATAAGAGAGGTTGAGAAGATTGCCATCAGTCCGATATTGGATGCCGATGCCCAGTGGCAGATGGTCTTGTATTAGTGTTTTCATAGTTGCTAGGAAAATGGAGAAAAGAGTGGGTGCGAGTACACAACCTTGCTTTATGCCAGGTCGGATGGCAAAGGGCTCAGAGACAGAGACACTGCACAGGATGGAGGCAGTCATCTGGTCATGCCTAATTTATGTTTCTGGTGTAAGAGCCTTCATGTTGTATTTAAACGTTAAATCAGTCAGGTTGCCCGTAAATGCAAGGCTAAAGTCATTCAACTGCATCATTTAAGATGCTGAAATGTAAAATACAGAATTGCCCTTGAACTTGCTGATAACACAAGTAAGTGATGACAAATTAGCAAATGCAAAACTACTTGTGCCCAATGTAGTAGAAATTGCAGAAAATCTTTGCAAATATATTTAATCTACCTGAGCTTCCAGGTCCATTTACTGTCCCCAATTTAGAAAAGTCCTGGTATAGGTAAACTATATTTACATTATGAAACGCTCATCACATGCTTTCCTGAATTTTGAGAGCTCTGTTTGTTTTTATGCTAACTAGAACACAGCTATTCACCCTCCTTTCTATTGGAGGGGTGGATTGTGCCCAAACCAGAAAAAAAAAAAGGAAATTACTTTGATGTGACATTTGAGCACAAAAAGAAATCATTATAAACAGATTCTGCATTTGCTCATGCAAATGAGGCACAGAGTTAGTAACTGGGGATCTGCTTAGCTTTGGAGAAGGATCGATCTATTTTAGGTATCCTCAAAATGAAAGATTTCCTTTAGAAAATGTGTATTTTTTTTAAATGTGGGCATTCTTTGACGTCCGAGTAAAAGAGTTTCTTATTAGTGAAATGATTTAAAGCTAGATAAATTATATCAACTGAATGAATCAAGAAGTTTATCAAGCTAATGACCAGATTCTAAAGATGACTGTGGGGTCAGTACTGCTTGTTTTACTAATCTGTAGATCAACTGACTGGCTACGTGCCTTTAAATAATTCACACAGGGCCCACACCTGAAACGTGCTAAACTCCTCCTGTAACTTGCTGAACACCCTCAACTTCCATTGACATTGATTAAGTCCCAGTGACTTCATTATTCATTTTGATTTCAATGGGAGTTGACAGTAATCAATACTTTGAAGGATTAAGCCTTTAATATGCCTCACACCATGTCTAAATGAGAAAGTTGCATGGGTTTAACTAAAGGCATTATTTTAAACCTATTTAGTTAAAGCCAGGGGAAAAGGTTTATTTCAGTTTAATTTAATCCAGTTAGGTATCTGTTTAGGTTACACTGCTGCAAGCCACTCTCAAAATTGAAATATGAGTGTCCACACAGGAGTTTGCACTGGTTTAACTTCATCAATTAAAAAAACCCACAATTTAAATTAAACCAGAGCAACTTTAACCTGTTGGCAAGCCTTCAGTTCTCTTCTTTGTGACAGGGGGACAATAATACTTACTCCACAAAGTTAGGGAAGAAGCAGACTAGTCACATTTCATCTAAAAGATTTTTTTTTTTTTTTAAATCATATTAAAAGCAGTTTTGTGTTAAATTATATTTCTTCATTTTACTGCCAAAGGATGTCACTGCATTTCAGGTGAAGACAGATAACCTATGCAACCCCTTCCTTGAGAGGTCATCTAATCTATTGCCTCCATGCTGAGACAGGACCAAGCATACCTATGCCACCCCAACAGGTATTTGATTGACTTTCATTGTGAATCAGCTGTAAAATAAAAGGATTTTGGCCATACAGTTAAACTATGTATTTATCTGACATTATTCACCAAGTTCTTGTTTGATAAATGGACTGCAAAAATAGATTATTTTTAAATAAAATAAACTATCTAGATTTCCACCAGATTTTTTACAAAATGCTGGCATTGCAATCATTGACGCAAACACACTTACCCTGTTGTGTATGGTATATTTATGCCCCCTAGATTAATGCTTTCACATCCAACAATGAAGAGTGTTGAAAAGCACAGCAAAGACACGCCACTGCAGATCATAGCCAGCTTTGCAGACTCTCTTGCACCAAGTTTGAGCTTTTTTATAATGTAGCCACCTAGCACAATGCCAACACCAGCACTTGGGACAATAATCACACCTGTTTGGATGAAAGTGAAGTATAAGATTAAAATAGGAACTGAGAATTTTCAGAACTCTGGAGTGATGTCAAAGGATTAATAAAAGCTCCCTTACGATTTTCCCAGCAGCAGAAAAGGAAATATTGCATAGACAAGCAGAAATATTGATGTGTGTTTATTTTAGAGTGGAAGGGGATGTGACAATCAGAATCTAGACACCCCACGGGGAGATCAGAATTTTTTAAACTCCAAAAATGAGCAGTTAAACTAATTGCATACTGCGTTATTTTACTATGAAAGACTATTGATGAAGGTCTTTTATAAAAGTTTGTAACGTTTTGAACTTGATGGTCATTATGAGTTATGTATGCAGACTGTGGTTACGAATCTATGCATCTGTATGTACAGAAACTGTGCTCATGATCTATACTTCAATTTCAACTGCACCTCACTGCAGGGCAATGAACAGTTAAGCGGGAAAAGGCACCTCCCAAGCAAGGTGTTTACACACAATATTCAAGTAATATGCCATTGTCCAGTCCAGGAAAAGACAATGCTGAATGATTACAGTTCAAATAGGGCTCGCTGTTCTCAAAAATTAGATATAACGTCAAAAGCTTTACCAGTCCAAAACTACAGTTCATTCTCCAACTCTGGTTTCTGAGGGAGTTAATGAACACACATCAGTTACTGATAGATGAAGTAGTTTGTTTTTTAAACTTAACTGTTTAATCAATTGCCAAGTGTAAGTTACTTTTGTTTCAGTTTCACCAATGAAATTCATTTGGCTTGCATTTTTTAATCTATTCTTTCACATAAAGTATATGAAAATATGTTTGTGGAGGACGATGGAGGCTCAGACCAAACTGTGGCACTGTAAAGTCTTCCAAAATGTATGCATCATATCAAAGTGTCTTGATCCACAGCGCACCATTTTCCAAAGAAGTACTTTTCCATGGAAAGCAGATGTGCCACCACTATGAAATATTCTTAACAAAACTGCAGATTGCGGTTGTCAGCATGTGGCATCAGGGAAAAAGTCACATGGAGACATCCTGGCTATCAAGTTAAGAGGGACTTTCTCCACTCTGAATAACCTAGCACTACCAAGCAAGGTGTTTACACCCAAGATTCAAGTAATGTGCCATTGTCCACCTCAGGAAAAGAAAATGGTGGACCATTCGAGTTAATAGGAAGACATCGAGACATTCTGGCTGGCAAGTTAACAGGGACTTTCTCCACTCTGAATAATCATTAGCCACCAGGCCAAAACACAGCAGAAAAGAAAAAAGAAAATAAGGACTAGTCTACACTTAAAACGTACAGCGGCACAGATGTATCAGTATAGCTGTGCCACTATAAGAACACTAGTGTTGCCGCGTTATGTCGCCCACCAGAGCCCTCCCACTGACATAATAAAACCACCTAAACAAGTGGCGGTAGCTATGTTAGCAGGACAGCATTTCCTGCCAACACAGCACTGTCCACACTAGCCCTTATGCCGGCAAAACTTATGTTGCTCAGGGGAGTGTTTGTTTTGTTTTGGGTTTTTTTGAGTTCATCGTGGGTGGGAAAAATACCCTTTTCCCATTAAAAAAATTCTAACCCCTCTTTTTTTTTTTTTTTTTTTTAAATAAAAGACAACAGCAAAGGAAACAACTTCAGAAATTGAAATCTGGCATGGATTTAATCCTCACTGAAGATTAATGCCTTTGTTTTGTTTCACAAAAGAAATGGATTAAAATTTAACAACGAAATAGCTAGTTGTAAATTGTCCATTGAAAATGCACTGTACAAAAACTCCTTAAGCCTCCAGCTGGCCACACAAACACAGATGCACTGAGCACATGTTGCTAAGTCCACAGGTGAAGTGCAGATTTGTTGGTCCAAAAAATTTACAAATTATACTGCTGCTGAAGCCAGAAAAAGCTTGTAAACTAACTATACAAGCAATTTACAAGCTCCACTGGTGTAACTGTGTACACTGGCTACTTCCAGATCGCTTTTTTCTTTTCTCCTTCAAAAGAAGTCTAGAAAAATTAAATATTATTAAATAACTGTAGGAAATTACCCACTTGCTGCAGTAGTAAGCAGGGAATAGAGGGGGAATTGTGATTTTCTGAGAGTCACAATTACTCCCTGAGGCTCTTCTCTGGGGCAGTGCAGCTATGCCCTGCTCCATACTCAGGATACAGCATCTAAAGTGTCTATACAGCATCTAAAGTGAGTTGTAGGGTAAGAATTACATCACAGTGTAATGGCAGTGTAATGGCTGCCAGTCATGCCATAAACCATGAGAGCAAAATTCATAGTTTGTGTAACCACTAGAACCATCAGGAGGTAGAACCCCATAAATCATTACTGCCGTTATATGAGAGGCAAAGTAGATAATATCTTTTATTGGACCAACTTCTGTTGGTAGGAAGGGGCAAGCTTTTGAAATCTTCTTCAGGTGACCTCGTGGCTTTTCAGGAGACCTGAAGAAGAGCCCTGTGCAGCTCAAAAGCTTGTCCCAGGCATCCACAGAAGTTGGTCCAATAGAAGTTGGTCCAATAGAAGGTATTACCTCACCTAACTTGTCTCTCTCATATCCTGGGACCAGCAGAGTTACAACATCACTGCACGCATCTGTATTTGATATCATTCAGGAATTTCATGCCCTGCACAGTATGTCTCTCCCATCTCCACAGGTTCCCACAGAGAACTCTTACTGCTGCTACTTCTCACTGTCCCTATCAGGATCCCAGAAAGACTGCTCTTTCCTTTCACCCTCCCTAAAATAGATAGATATGCAAGGTTCCCTCACAGATCCTCTATCTCACACTGCTTCCTCCTTTCCTGGATCCATGGAATCAGACAGCTTTCCTTCTCTCTTCTATAGCTCTTGCTCCTCTACTGGAGTGATCATGTATGCCCATTCCATTGGGACTCCTTCACCCGCAGTGGCGTAGCCTGGGAGGGAAAAGTTACTCCATCTTGAAGTTTGGAGTACTCGAATAATGGCCAGAGATTTGTTGTCACATTGTCTCCAGGTAACATGAATTGCCACACCAGATCAGATGAGTGGTCCAGCTAGTCCAGTATCCTGTCTCTGATGATGGCCAGTAGCATATGCTTCAGAAACACATGGGGAAAAAACAAACCCTTGAAGCTGGCAATTAGAGAATAGCTTGCGTTTAGAGGAAGATTTTTCCTACCATTCTCGGTTAATGATTGACATGTCCTGAAGCACATGGATTTATATATCTCCTATTTTTTAAATCTTATTTAATGTAACTGGATATCCTAATTATCATATAAATGTTCATCCCTTTTGTTTAATCTTGCTAAACTCCTTGCTTCCATGCTAATTTGTGACTAAGAGTTTCATAAACTCATTACGCATCTCAAGAACTATGGGAATTTTAATGTATGTTGTTCAGAAACAGACATGCTGGAACTTCTTCAGAACCAGGAAAAAAAGGGAAAATGGAATACCTTTAAGAGAATTAGCATTTCTGACTACAGAAATGAAAAGATGCTGAAAGTGAAAAGCTGGAAAG
This sequence comes from Mesoclemmys tuberculata, assembly GCA_007922155.1. Taxonomy (NCBI): domain Eukaryota; kingdom Metazoa; phylum Chordata; order Testudines; family Chelidae; genus Mesoclemmys; species Mesoclemmys tuberculata. Next base: position 78,198,672 of record ML675601.1, read on the forward strand.
GTTTTCCTTCTAAAATGGTGCATATAGTAAGAAGTTCAAAATAGACCATGCAAGGAAAGGCAGACAGGCCATGCAGTTTCCTGCCCTGAAAGGCTGACACTGTAACAGTAGTCTGACAAAGGAGGCAGGGTTAATTACCAACAAAAACAGGAGAGAAAGGACAAGTGTAACCCATATTTTATCAGCATGGATCTTTGTCTCTCTCTGCTGACTGAATAACGTAAGAGGCTTAAGAGTGTGTTTCTGCCTCCAAGTTATTGGATCTGCTCTTTTCACTCAAGCAGTAAAGCAGGGGTAGTCAACAGGCAGATCATAGGCCAAATCCTGACCGACCGTCAGATGTTTCTGAATGCACCACAAAGGCCAAATGGGCTGAAAGAGAGCTGGGGCTGGGTGTGGGGAGCTGTACCTGCTCCTCAGTACACTCCCCTGCCCCCCTCCCCACAGGGTGCAGGCAGCTGGACTGGGCGATGGGGCACAGTGTGTCCCCGGGCTGCTGCTTGTGCAGCTGCAGCCCCACCAGCTCTGTCCTCCAACAGCCGGCAGCAGCTCAGTGAGTGGGGCAGCAGAAGCCTCTCCAGGGAGAGCTGGCAGGCGACCATGGGATTGAGGGGAGCTGCGTGAGAGGTAATCGGCAAGTCATATGCCTCGACTGATGTCTCAGGCCTACAATGCGGAAAGTCTGAGACTGGCTCCGACTCTGTGGAATGAGCAGCTGCTTTTCTCTGTCTCTTCAGTCACCTTCCCGTTACCACTGATCACTGGCCTATTCCCCCTCTCTGTCTGAGATCACTGTTCCCCGCTCTGTTCTGTTCTTGTGGGGACAGAGTAAGAGTTTCAGAGTCTTGTCACTTTCAGGGAGTTTCTTTCAGAATTAGGGTCACATTCTGTTTTGGCAACCAAGCCCTGTGTGTGAGAAGAGGAACTGTAGCTCCAATCCATTACCTTTCCAAGCTCAGATACGAATCAGAGACTCAAGAGGGAAACTGAAATCTATTCAATTACTGGTAGCACAGAAACCTGCCCTCACTGGGAGCTTCAACTTTCACCAGTGAAGTCCGTGAGTATTTTCCATCGACTTAAAAGGAAAAAGATCGGATTAGGGAGCTCTGAAACATTCTATTTTGACAGGAGTGTGACCATATCTGAAGAAACAGTGGCATATCAGATTTGATGCGGTTAGCTCAGGTTATTTGGATCTTGATCCTGGAAGTGGGATCAGCAGGGGATTTAATAGATGCATAGCAGATAAAATAAGATTATAAAGGAAAATAAAATATAATAAATAACGGGGAACAACAAACAACAATTAAGGAAAACATTTAAACTGGTAGAAAAAAATTTGAACAAAGGTTTTTTATTTGAAAAGTAGGCTTCTCTGAAAAATGAAAAAAAGTGAAAATACTGATTTTTTTCAACTTTATTAATTTGCAATTTATTTTTTCAAAAGTCTGTATTACCATAAACATTAATGAAAGGGTTATAAAAAAGGCTTTGTTCACTGTAAAACCCAGTTTTTTATTACATACTGTGTTTTTATTTTAAAACATTAAAAAAAAAGATAGCAAGAAATCTATTCAATTTTGAAGCTAACAAAATGGAGACAACTTTGACGGTTTTTTCCACCAATTTTGTTCTTTTAATTGTCAACCAACTCTTGATAAAATAAAAAATTAAATTAAAAAGAGAAATAAAGTAAAAAGCCAAATAAAATAATAATGTGGAAATAATATAATGCAATTACAATAAAAAAGAATAATTGATAAGTATAATTATCTGATATTAATAATATAACACAAAGTATAACTCATAAAGGCCTGATCCTGAATGCACTTATTACGAGATGTAGCACTAAGTAGCTTGGGCCCCAATCCAGGAAATAGTTATGCACATGCTTAACTTTACTATCATGAAATCAAGGGGACTTAATGGTAGTAAAGTTAAGCACATAAGTGTTCGTAGAATTGTTGGTAATTTACTAATATTGTCCGTAATCCTGCAAAGATTCAAGCATATGCTTAATTTATATACTCTGAATAGTCCCACTGCCTTTCGTGAAGCTACTCACAGTATGTAATCATGTGTGTGCATCTTTGCAGCATAAGGGCCATTGTTTATTCCAGCATCCCTTCCTTCAGAAATACCCAGCTTCACTGTTGCCTCAACTGTATTTCTTCCCACTCCCTTCTTCCTTCCTTTGAAGCCCTTGTCCTGTGAACATAGCACAGAACAGCACCAGTTAACAGATGTGATCAGTAGTGTTAATGTCATTGAGAACGAACTGTATTCCCCTGTGTACAGCTTCAACCACCTGCCGGGCTGAATTTATTCACTCAAGACTGATAAAACAAAATTCCTCACACCACACCAAACCCCTAGTGGTTTGATTTTATTTTTCATTTAATGCACTAAAATATAAGCAATAGCTCCTGGATATATTAAACAGCAGGGTGTGTGTTTGTTGAAGAGGGGCACTTGCAGTGTGAAAAATGTTTCTCTGGAGTCTGGACCTTGACTATATCTTGACCAAGAAATTTGGACCTTGACAAAAAATAATTGATTACCCCGGCAGTAGAGGGTCATTGTGGTTAGATCCAGAACTTTTGGGTTCAATCTCCTTAGATGGGCCTAACCAGGGCTGTGTTACACAAGAGTAACAGTAGCAGGCTTGTTCCTCAGGCAGGTATGTAAACATCTTGATAACTCTGTATTATTTTAAAACCTGTGGTGTTTCTCTCTCTCTCAGTTCTCAGAGGTAAGATGGAAGAAGCGAGTTTTTAGGAGGGATTTGAATAAGAAGAGGGAGGTTGGTTGTTGAGCAGGGTTTGAGGAGGGCATTCCATGCATGGGGAAAGCAGGAGGCAGCACAGACATACGCTCTGAATAGTTCCACTGCCTTCCGTGAAGAAACCACAGAGATGTATGTGAGATAAGGAAATGAAAGGAGGAGCAAGGCTGGTTTCAGCAGCAGATTCAAGAGAGCAAGGCCAATACATAGGCCCCAACTCTATAACTTATTCTGCACACGTGGCCCTTGCACCCTCGCACCCCTGCACCTTTGCCTTTGCACCCACACAGAGTGAAATCAGTGGGGCTCCATGTGATTGCATGGGAGTCTGCCCCCATGGAACAAATTACCGGATCAGGCTGTATAATGTAGGACATTTAAAGCAAGGACAAAAGTTTGAACTGGATGCATGTTGCAAAGGCGAGTTTGTAAAGTCTCTCCGAGAGGATGGGTACATAATATAAATGATGAGTGAGACAATTTTGGCAGCAGCATTGTAGATGGGCTGGATGGTGGTAAGCCTATTATTAAAAACAAACAAATGAGGAGGAGATTGTAATAGTCAAGGTGGCAGATGAATGAGTAGGGCATGGATGAGCAATTTGATCACTGGAGAGAAAGGAAGAGAGGGATATTATAAATTTTGTGGAGTAAAAAGTAAAATTAGCTTTTAAGGAGTTTATATTATTTAATCAAAGAATAACTTAAAAGACCTTTTAATCTAATGGCGGATTCTCTGAAACTTGTAGAAGATCATGATGATCCCTTCTGACCTTAAAGTCTATGAGTTATGAATGTCACGGTATTGCCCCCTATTTTTTTTCCTCACAAGAAAACTTTAATATAACATAAAAAGGCAAGTTCTTCACTTGTACAACACAAAATCAATAAAAATCATGTTTTATTAAACAAACATAGCAAACAACCAAGGAACTACTTGAATTCCTAATTGAAAACATAAAATTAGACATCATTTAGTTGGTAAGATTATCATTTTAAAGCCAGTTTTATTTTTTTCCTCTATTGCTTTTGTTTCAGTGGTCAGTGAATGATAATCCTTTCAACGTTGTGCTAATGGCAATGCCTTACCAGTGTAGATGCTGGCATTGGAAGCTGGGATGCCAAACTGTGACTCGATGAACTTGGGAATGAAGGTAATAAAAGCAGTAACTATGGCACTCTCAGCTGTGTATGACAAACTCACAAAAAGGAATGTCATGTTGCTTAAGATCCTGACAGCTGCTCTTGGAAGCTCTACAAAATGAAAAAAACAATGAATAAATGTTATAAATAATGAATGGGAAACAAAAACAAATTGACTTTGAGATGGACTGTAAATAATGATTCGTTAACATTCAGCCATATTTGCTAAATGAAGAAAAAAAGAAAAGAGTACATATAATTTGCATTGGAAATATTTTCCTTCTGTTCTTCTATCTTAATATACCCCTCTAGGCCCTACTTCTGCCCTGCACAGACATAGGAGTCTCCTATAGCACATCTGCTTCCAGGAATGAAGGCTTTGGATGGTAAACCTGAAAGCAAAAAATTAAAAAAAATAAAAACAGGAAAGTAACTGTAGTTTAAAGTTATTTCAGAATTTCTTTGATGTATCTCTCACTATTGAAGATAGAAAATTCTCATATTTCTGTTACAACAAGATGGTTTCTTGCCTGATTATCAAGATAATCCATATAAATCAATTTACCACGTTTAATACATTAATTTTTTATTGTAACTGTGCCTGAATAAAAAAAAAGTTTTAAAAAATTGTATTTGGGATCCATTGATGATAATACCAAAACTTGGGAAGGTAACCAGTAGGATATGGCATTTAGCCATCTTTGTTAATAACATGAAAATCAAAATATAGGAGCACAATGTACAATACTTGTAGATCTAACATACTGAAAGTCAAAAAAAGTTATCTCAATAAACCTCGTGTGAAAGATAGTAAAGTTAAGCATGTGCATAACTATTTCCTGGATTGGGGCCCAAGCTACTTAGTGCTACATCTCGTAATAAGTGCATTCAGGATCAGGCCTTTATGGGTTATACTTTGTGTTATATTATTAAAGTCATACACGCCCAGAAAAAAAGACAAAAAAAAGCTATTTTAAGATTTAAAGCACATAACGGGATCTTAAAGGTTAAACAAAAAACAAAACACCCAACATTCAGGGACATTGTAATTATCCCAAAAACAAGCCTAGGAAATTCAAAATCTTGGTTAAATTTAAATCTGAACATTCTGAGGCACAGAAATACATAGTTAGGGCACCTAAACAACCCTAACTGTGCCCTGTAGTGATAACATGTGATAACCATATAATTAGGATTAATGCATTTATGGTATTTATGGGCCTAGATTGGACAAAAGTGATTTTTAAAGACTATCTGTTTGTTTATTTTTCCCCTCATGGTGTCACTACAGGGCAGAGTTTTCAATTAACCTTAACTCCATCTTAACATTTTTGTGTGTGGGAATGTGATATGGGCCTGATCCCAAACCCTTTGAACACTCAGCTCAAATGAACATTACACAATTTATTACAGAGGTGCTGAACTACTGACTTGGTGTGTTTGCTATAAACCAGGTTTTGTGAGGTTTAGTATTCCATGGAGAAATCCTGCTCTTTTTTCTCAGTTGACTTCAGTGGGATTACTTGTCTGAGTAAAGCAAGATTGATTTAGGCCCTTGTCATTTCAAAACTGGTCAGGCAGCATGTAAATTGTCTGTCTGCATCCAATTTTAATATCTTCTAGTCCTCCAAAATTCTAGTAAATCAATTATAGATGGGAGGATTTATAATTTTGATTCGGTTTCAAATGTTTTCTTGCCAGCTTTACAAAGAAAAGCATTCAACGTTAAATATAAAATTTGGTGGAGAGAATTAATCCATAAATTGTACTAAGAAGCTTTCATTTATTTTGACAAGTAAGTGTTCTAGAACAGCCAAGGTTGTTAAGCCTGCATTACTGTTATGGAACATTTATGATATTGCAATGTCAAAATAGAAAGAAACCAGGTGACACTGGGGTATGAAGATAATGTATCAGTACAATATAAGGAGATGGAATTTCATGACAATGCCAAAAATATATCAATAAACATTTTTGGAAACCAAATTACAGTGACAAGGACGAAAAGGAAACACTACTAATATCTTATGACAGCTATATTACAGATTCATGACATAACAAATGCAAGATTATCATACATTCGAAAGGAAATTAAAGAGAAAATATCCAATACATTACAGTAGAATTAAGTCTTTGTGTGTCTCCCATTCCTCAGTCTGTGGGTTTTTTTTAAAGGGACCTGGGGGGGCGGGAGGGCTATCAAGGCTCATTATAGCCCTAACTGAGCCAATTTTTAAAAATAATAATTTTTGAAAGGCCCCTCAGATATCATAGCAGAGGACTGGGCTCCCAGGTGTAGCTCGGGTGTTGAAGAGAACAGCTATTGTTGAGCTGGTGGAGGAGAACAGTACAAAGTATCCCCCCAAGATAAGGTGGAAGACCCACTGGCTCTCAAAACCTGGATTAATAGGGAAGGGAGGCACAACAGGCACCTGTACAGCCCACTACTAACCACATGACCAGGCCTGCCCCCCAAAAGTATGTAGCAGGCAGCCAGCCAAAGGAATGCACTTCTGCTGCTGGGAAGCATGAGACTGGAGAAGAGGAGGCAGGGAAAGCCAAGGTTGATTTTATTGCCACTGGAAACCGGATTTCAGTTTGCCTATCCGGTGTTCTTAAACTTATTTAGTGAGCAGCTGTTGAGCACGGTAGAAAACCCCAGGTTGACAGGTTGCCCCCACTCCCACTGCTGCCTGCTGGCAGGGCCACCTCCCCTGTCCTTCTCTCTTCTTTACCAAGACAGCCTTTCAAAGCGCCACAGAAAGGGTGGAGAAGATGGGGCTGTGATTGGCTAGTCTACATCTCTCAGCCCAACCTCCCTCAGCATTGAGAATTCAGTATAGCAATCTCTGGCTTTCTTCATTATCCACTTGTAATTTCCTGAATAGTCCCACCGGAAAGAGAGAGCAAAATCAATTTGATTTTCAGTAGTGTCTTTCATACCCATTTTTCTCAAAACTAACAACATAATGATTTAGAGTAAATATTGGCAGCGTAGTGACCTGGAAAGAAACTGATGGAATAATTAGGCACCGAACACTAGTTCACAACAGAGTGAATGCTGGGCAAGACCTGGACTATATTCTACTCACTCTAACTTCCAGAATAAAGGCTACCACAGATAGTTCATCATCATAATAAAAGGACTGTTCTAAGTATTGTCTCTAGAAATACAGTGAAACCTAATAGTTGAAGCAGAACTCTGGACCCAGGATTGAATCTCAGTATCTCTATAATAAAGTGCCAAATCTAAATCTTTGGTACTAGGGGGCCAAATTCCACGCCAGTTCTGCAGAGACAAACCCTCCCACCAGTCCCATGGGACAATTTGAAAATAATGTTTGAGATTTCATTTGGAGTTTCTTGACCCCCATCCACATACAGGATTGCCTGTACCTATCACCAGTTAAGGTCACATCTTATTACGACAAACAAATATTATTACTGTGAATGGGTATATTAAACCCAAGTATTACATTCTACAACTATTCTTTTCTACCTGTGTTTCATTATCTGTTCTATATCAGTACAATCATTTAAACTCCAGTCAGTTTTCAGAATGGAGAGAGGTAAATAGTGGTGTCCCCCAGGGATCTGTACTGGAACTAGTACAGTTCAACATATTAATAAATGATCTGGAAAAAAAGGGGTAAACAGTTAAGTAGTAAAATTTGCAGATGATATAAAACTACGCAAGATGGGTAAGTCCAAAGCAGACTGTGAAGAGTTAAAAAGGGATCTGACAAAACTGGGTGACTAGGCAACAAAATGGCACATGAAATTCAGTGTTGATAAATGCAAGGTAATGCACATTGGAAAACATAATCCTAAATACACATATAAAATGATGAGATCTAAATTAGCTGTTACCACTCAAGAAAGAGATCTTGGAATGGCTCATTGTGGATAGTTCTCTGAAAACACCCACTCAATGTGCAGTGGCAGTCAACAAAGCTAAGAGAATGTTGGGAATCATTAGGAAAGGATGATAATAAGATAGAAAATATCATATTGCCTCTTTATAAATCCATGGTATGCCAACATCTTAAATACTGCATGCAGATCTGGTCCCCCATCTCAAAAAGATATATTGGAATTGGAAAAGGTATAGAAAAGGTATAGAAAAGAAAATAATGATTAGAGGTATTGAACAGCTTCCATATGACGAGAGATTAATAAAACTGGGACTTTCCAGCTTGGAAAAGAGACAACTAAGGGGGAATATGATAGAGGTCAATACAATTATGAAGTGAAATGCCCAAGAACAGGTCAATGCAGAGCCAGGAGTAAAAACCCAGATCTCTTGACTCCCAATCCAAGTGTCTATTGAATTCCCGACATTTGCTGTTTTAATGGACATCCTCAGGCACTGAGCCAGTTGTGTGTTTCCCCCTTGGCTTCTGCTTTTTGCTGAGTAATATTTACCCACTATAGAAAATGAAATAGAACTCTTTCTAGGTGCAGGGCTGAAATCTGGCTCCAGCAAGATCTAACCTGCTCTTCCTGGTAGAGGAAGGAATTGAACAAAGGTTTCACATCCTGGGTGAGTTTGCTAATCTCTGAGCTAAAGTCTATATGGGAGTCACCCACTTCTCCACCCCCAGACATTTTGTGTGGATTTAGGTGTGTGCTGCCACCATTTTTACAGGGAATAGTTTAGGCACCTGACTTGAAGAAAGTTCCTGACTGCAGATCCCAAGTGAGACAGTCGCCTCTCTCCAGCTTGGATTTAGGCACCTAACTCCATCAGATTTACAAGGCTTAGTATACACTCCTCTCCCCTGCATCTGCTGTTGGCTATCTTAGGCTGCTCCCCACTCAGCACACTGACTTTTGTGGGATCCCAGTCCTAGGCACATATCTTTTTCAATGCACTGCATAGGGAACCTAGGGGCCTAACATAGGGTGAACGGATTCCATTGCGTAGGCAGCTGCCTAAAACTTAAGCATTGCAACTTTGAGCACTGCAATACCTAAGACCCTCTTTGGGAATTGGGCCAAAATAATTAGAAGGAGGCTGATCAAAATTTCCACACTCCTAAGATGCACTGTCATTGTTCTAGTACCCACTAAATTTCAGGTCTTCTGATTCTGCAGAATCTTGTTATCCTCATGGGAAGCATTTAATTAGCATTAGAGATGGGTTGGCAAAATCTCTATCTAGTGTTGTAACATTGTTTCATTTTATAATTGGAGTGACCCAACTCCATTTTAAATTAATGGAATAAATGAAGTGACCCAACTCCATTTTAAATTGGCAGGAATATGGACTCATTGAACCAAAGTGTAAAATGCTAACTGCCTTGCATCAACCCCAGCCGGCCACCTATTGTAACAGAATCTCTGTGAAACTTACCAGCCCCGGGAGGAGTCCACAGGTGATAAGTACTAAAGGCAATGTAATCAAAATGTAGCCTTTGGAAAACCTGTTACTTCAAACCCAGTAAACTTAATCTAAATAGTATCAATCTCTGAGAAACTTCCTTTGAACAGTATCCATTCATGTATTGTAGCAAAATCTCTGTGACTCGAAACTCAGTAAACTGCATTTGAATAGTGTTGAGACATGTATTGCAATGGGTGATTCTTTGTCAGCAGCAAACAACAGCTGGACAATTAAGAAGAATAGAATCGGGTTTCTCTGTCAGTTTCGCTGTTTTGGGGTGCAGTCCCCAATTACCTCATCGCTCTTGGAAACTTCTAATTGGCTAAAAAGTGGGCACATGGCTGTGAGGAAGAGAAATATAGGTGATCAAAAAACAGGAAGTAAACTGGAGATGTCCCTGAATCTTTGGAAGAACAACAGAATAGTTCTACATGTAGGCTGATCTACCTGCTGTCTCTCCCCAGCTTGCCACTCAAACCTAAGTATAGAGTGTGGGGCTGTGTAACCTGAGTGTGATAGTATTTTCCACTCAGATGTGTAACCTGAGTGTGATAGTATTTTCCACTCAGATGTGTAACCTGAGTGTGACTGTATTTTCCACTCAGATGTAAACCCGGGAATTGTACTAGTAGAATTGGAGTGCTGCTTTGCTGTTGACAAATCTCACTGGTGCAGTGTAAGTATAATAGTATAAGTACAACTCTATAGTATAAGCTAGCTTTGTAAATATAATTGTACATTTGTAATTGTGATTGTGTTTTAAGTAGTTAAGTTGTTGTATTAAATAAGAATCAATGATGATTTTTAAATTGTAATTATTGATGTATAGATTGTTGTTAGTAAAACAAAGTTGTGTGCAAAGCAATCTTTGTCACTCCTTATTTGAGGGATCCATATAAATCGAACCTGACAGCAAGCTGGCCCTTGTTGTCACCTCATCTAGGTGGCCACACGCCCACCTAAATACGGAGTTTAGTGACTCAATCTATTCTTACTGGCCACGCTTCTGTTCTAAGCCATTTTTAAAATATCATTACCTTCCTATTTAAAATGATTTCACTCAGATTTCTGGAACAAAGATACTTATTTGGTGGGGAAGGGCATAATAGAAAAAACGAATAGGTGTTGCTTGTCTGGTACAATAAGAAAGGGCTTGTATAACTGTAAGTTTGTATTTTTCCCCCCTAAAAAATTATTTGCTTTTCTCCCTTATTGTTAGAGCCCTAAAATGTATCTACATCCAATCCACAAAAATGATCCACCAATATAAAATGGATATCTGCAGATTTGCAGGACTTTGCAGGGAGGTCCTAAAGAATGTGATCCTATACCTCTGTCTTGTTTGCTGTGCAGATCTGGTTATGATCCAGCTGCCAAGACAGCCAGCACACAACACAATTTCGACTTTCCATTATTTTATCAATTTTTCACAGAGACTAACAAGGCTTGGTACTGCTATAATATACGCATCTGAGAGATAGCAAATGCCTTGCAAGGAAAGGTATTACAGATATGGGCAGACATGCCTTACAACTAAATTAGAGAGTACCACTAGTATTGTTAACACCTTGTCTAATGGCTAAAGGAAATGATTAAAAGAATAGATTATTTAAAAATATGTGTTCAGAATTCAGGATTGTCATCAACACTAAGAGCAACTGTAACATTCAGTCCAGTGCTAACTAACCATCTAGGTGTATGTCTACTCAGCAGTTAAACACCTTCATATGGCCCATGTCTACTGACTCAGACTCATGAGGTTTTGGGCTCCAGAGCTATAAAATTACAATGTAGATGTTCAGACCTTCTCAGGGTCCCAGGGCTCAGGCTCCAGCCTGAGCCCGAATGTCTACACTGCAATTATACAGCCCTGCAGCCAGAGCCCCACGAGCCCAAATCAGCTGATTTGGGCCAGCCGTGGGTGTCCAACTGTTGTGTAGACAAATCTCTAGAGTCCAGAGTTCAAATTCTGTCTAATGGCAGAAACGACAGGAGCGTTCGTTGTCTCTTCATAGTTCCCACTGTGATAATCAGAGAACTACCACAAACTTGGCACAATTAGATACCCAAGATTAGAACAGCAAGAGCACAAAGATCCATATGGGTTCACAGAACTATAGCAGAAATCTTATGCTGTAACTTTCCATGTTATGCCTTAAGCCTGTGCTATCAGCCTCTCTTTTATGAGTGCTAAATTCACTTATTTTTAAAAAAGTGACAACACACTAGAACCTCAGAGTTACAAACACATCGGGAATGGAGATTGTTCGTAACTCTGAAATGCTCGCAACACTGAACAAAACGTTATGGCTCTTCTTTCAAAAAGTTTACAGCTGAACGTTGACTTAATAAAGCTTTGAAACTTTACTACGCAGAAGAAGCATGCTGCTTTTAACCATCTTACTTAAATGAAACAAGCACAGGAAGAGTTTCATTACCTTGTCAAGTCTTTTTTTTTTTTTACTCTTTCCCTTTATTTTTAGTAGTTTACATTTAGCAAAGTACGGTACAGAACAGGTTTTTTTTTTTTTTTTTTGGTCTATGCTGCTACCTGATTGCATACTTCTGGTTCAAATTAAGTGTGTGGTTGACCAGTCAATTCATAACTCTGGTGTTTGTAACTCTGAGGTTCTACTGTATTGCCTTTCTTCCTGTTACATTTCAACAATGGTTAGTACTAGCTATTAGACTTTACATTCATGGCATTATTGAATACGATGTAAGTTTCGTATTATCTTTTTGCTTTAGCAAGCTTTATTATTGCCTGATTTCTCAACCTGACAGAAATGTAACATTCTGAAAGTGGACACACAGCAACATAATATCAAACAGGCAGAAAATGTATATGGAATAATGTTACATTGCACATTTTACTGCCCAAACCTAAGAAAGAACGATGAGCAAGGATTCCTTTTCCCATTTTTGACAGACTATATAACAAGTAATAGGAGCACATTATTCCAGTGAGAATAATATGACTTCAGTGGAAATGTATATATTTATATTAAAGATTGTGAGGCAAGAAGATACTATGATAACAGGGGCCACATAAGTAAGCAACGTAAAAAAGTGAGATAGAGAGATACGATTTAGCCAAGTTGAAAAACTGTAGGAAAACCATTTTTTTTTCCCTCAGCACAGAAGACGTTTGTTAAAACAAAGCAAATATGTTATCTATCTGCACCTAAATATTAAACACACTGTGATGATTTAATGAAAAGGTATTCATATTCATGTGCTTTTGGCATTCAGTATGCCAATAACTGTACTTTGTAATCAGAAGAACAGACAATCTCTTAAAGCTTTTCTCTACAGAAAAATATCCATCTTTTTTAATATCAACAAGTATGATATGGACAAATTCTGCCCTTAGTTATATTCATGCAGCCCCAGAATATGGCCCTATCTACCATCTTAATCCTGATTGTACAGATAAGTCCTTAAAAATATATATACTCTACCTTTAACATTCTTTCCAAATCCCATAGAAGCAGGAACTGAACTGTCCACTTGTCTTTTGCTGTTTGATTTCTCTTTCATGACATCATCATCACTTGAAACATCATCAGAGCTAATCTTTTTTTTCTTCTTTTTATGTCGTGGTGGGAGCTTTTTTGGGAAAGTAAACATTGGGAATATCACAAGGAGCATTGCAATGGCACAAAGGAGGAATCCACTCCACCTAAAGTGAGGAAATATGAGTAACAACTGAGAGCTAATGCATTATGTGGAACAAAAATAACAACACAAACTGTGTGGCTATTGCCATCTGTAACTAGATAGAAACCGATATTTTGCCCTAATGTTTGGAAAAACCAATAAAAGTATTAACAGAAGAGCCAGCATAAAGCCTCTTCTGACATACTGAATGCAAAACAAAATCAAAAGGAGCATCTATTAAAAACAACACCATCACTGAGTTCAATTTTAAAAGAACGTACCCAGAAAGCATCAATTGAGATGACAATCTCATTTTTGTAATCTCTAGGGTTTATTGCTATCTACAGTACAGTACCAAATACTGAGGTGATGGTCTCTATTCAGTGTTACTTAGCTCAAACTCAGAGAAATTGCCAGTGACATTAATGGGAATTTGCCAGAGTAAAAAATGGAAGACTAGATTGGACATTTGGAGCCACGAGCCCATGGTCCTCTCTATGCACAGATGGATTTCTACCTCCCTATAGGCTAAAGGTATGATCAAGCATTCCCTGGATCACACTGCAGGCATCTTGCATGGCTGGGGATCAGAAGTGTGTAGGATGGAGGTCAGTGGCTGAGGCAATGCAAATCATCCTCCCTGGAGCCAACAGAGCCGATTTTGAGCAGTGACAGAGCTAGGAGGGGCAATGGGTCATTGATAGTGATACTTTCAATGATACCCAATGGCTTGAAAAGCTGCCACAAATACAGCTAAAGGTCACTGGTCAGGGCAGGGGGAGGGTGTCACCACTCTGCCTGCCCCTCTATAAGTCCTGCTACGGCCTGGAGCCCATAAGCTTTATTAACTTTCTCCAGGATTCCTCTCCATGCCGGGAATCTTTCTCAAAGAGGGATTTTAGGAACAGGTGCCAGATAGCGAATCCCACACTGCCAGCTAGTAGCCATATGGCACCTTACCAGGGAATATAGGATCAGCTCTTGAGGTCCTTACTCATCTCAAGAGATCTGCAGGAAGGGGAAAAGGTTTGTGGGATGGGCCCCTGGTTTACTCTGTGGGGGCAGGGATTAAACCCCACTCTCCAATGAAAGCTTGCAGAGGAATCTTAGGGGAACACTATGAAGTTTCCTGTCTCCTACACAGATGTTTCTATAAAGAAGTACAAATCAACCCTAAGAAAGGACTCCAAGATTGGCCCCCACAGAACTGCTCCAACCTACTGAAAGCATGGGTCTCCAAAAATACTGAAGTCTGTGGTCCTGATTCTGATCCCCCTTACATGGATGTAAATGAAGAGTGGATCCATTGAAATCAATGGTGTTACTCCAGCATAAAACCAATGTGAGAGGAGAATCAGGCCCCTTGACTTCAAATCACAGGTTGTAGGGCTGACTTTCATATCTTTGTTCTTCATCTGTACCTACAGACTAGGCACCTACCACATAAAGATACTGAACCAATATTATACACTACAAGTGGGAAAACAGTCACAAGAGTCAATAGGACTGTTTGCATAAGTAAAGGAAACAGAATTTGGCCCCCTTTTTTTGCAATGCAAAGAGAAACACGTGATAAAACGAGGTCAAATTTCACACACTCATATGTGTGATGATTTGTACGCCATGCTAAATGGGATCAAGAGTGGTCAGAGCCAGGGGAAGTCAGGCACTAGAAAACTGTGGCCAGCTTTCTTCATGGCTAGGCAAAATGAAGTGACTGAAAGTTTGGTTTGTTAGAGTGACTGTTTTTGATAGTTTGCTTCTGTTGCACAAAGATATAATTTATATTTCTCTTACATTTAGAAAGATCTTTCCTACTCATCATTCCTTAATGGGTAAAAGTCCAGAGGCCAGAGAAGCACAGGCAAAACTTTTCAGGGTCCTATCAGGATTGCAAAATACAATTCTCAAATACGATACAGTCAAGGTGAGTTAACTGTGGCTACCTCACTATAACAACTAGTTCATTTATACCAATTCTTGTAAATATGTGGCTTAGAAGGTATGAAAAGACGTATGATGGGCCTTAAACTCCTATAGGGGAATGCAAAGAACTTTGAGGTGAGTTACTTTATCTTCCAAGCATCTTTAACATTAAATCTATATTGTATGGGATAAGCAGTTTTGGTATTATGTAAACCGAAAATCACTCCGGCTGGGTCCACACTGACGGTGTCAGCTTGATGTCTCTGGATTGACTGAGCGGTCTGTGTCGACTCGCTCAGTCGATCCAGAAATCGATGCAGGAA
Organism: Mesoclemmys tuberculata; assembly: GCA_007922155.1. NCBI lineage: Eukaryota > Metazoa > Chordata > Testudines > Chelidae > Mesoclemmys > Mesoclemmys tuberculata. The sequence continues at coordinate 78,213,898 of ML675601.1, forward strand.
AACCACCACGGCCGTTCCCATCGGCGCAGCGCAGTGTGGACAGAGCGCAGAAGAGACGCAGCAAAGTCAACGGGAGATACGCAAGTGATTTACGTCACTTGCGTATCTCCTATCGACTGCTGCTGAATCCGGAAGGTAAGTGTAGACCGGGCCTCATTTTAGCGTGACTCCAGGAAGCTCCACAGCCAACCCTACAGGTTCTCTGGGGGAAAGCTTTCTGGTGGAACGTGCACCCGGCGCTCACACACACCTACTTGGAATTGACATGAGCAAGCACTCAAAGAAGAACAATTCCTTTTGGGATCTCAGGGCATGCTTACACGCAGCTGGGAACATGCTTCCCTGAATGAGTTCCCAAACATGCACTAACTCTGTGTGAGCTAGGACACAAAAAAACAGCAACATAGCTAGAATAGCACAAGCCCTGATTGGGGTAATTGCCTGCGTACGAACCTGCCCAGAGCCCCTGGGTACAGATTCAGGCAGCTAACCCAAGCTGCTGCCCATGCTACAACTGGCTCCACTGCTATTTTCAGCACACTCTCTTGAGCAGTGCTTGTGCATCTGTCTACTTGTGCTGGAAAGCCCACTTCCAGCTGTAGTGTAGACAGACTTCCGAAACACAAAGCATTGATCAAGGATATTATCTGGGCTGATAATAAATAGACATTTTAAACCATCCACTCAATGTCCAGCAGGAGATAGGACACTGGAATGTATCAACAGATGAAACACAAATCTAAAGAGACAATTATGGCATCATACTAAGTGCTGGAGATGTCACAACTGCAGCACTGTATGTAATCTTGTGCACTGCCTTACATGACAACGGACAGAAGAGATAAGGAGTTTCAGTATTGGAAATGGAGAATGAAAAGGCAAATGACATTTATATTGATTAGAACACAGGAGAGAGAGGTCTTTTTAGTGTTTTGAAGGATAAAGATATGGAGAGACACCTCAAAAGGCATCTGAACAAGTACCAGGCTCTCAAAATTAAATGAATGGAAACTAGGAAAGAACCAGACAGTGCAGGAGAAATTCCTTTCAACTTCTTGTGTGGAATAGACAACAAAAAGCAGCATTAGAAGATCTAACCATATTCAAAATTAGATAGATGCTTCAGAAAGCATTACAGAATGATATTTCTACTCATATTAGTTGGCACACCTCCAAGGGCTGCTCAGCCACCTGCTATCCTGAGAGAATATGTAATTTATGTATAAAGCATGCTAAACGATCTGTGAAGATAACAATATAGATTAGTGTGTAATGGATGCAGGATTTCAAGCAGATATCCTGGAATATAGGGTCATGAGAATATTTTAATATAAAATAATTTTAAATGCTTAATACTAGGGCACGATTGTTTGCCTACAACTTTTACAATTTAGCCAGTGCAGTTTACAAAGATGCATTAAAACAAACCAGAATTCAATGATCTGATGATCTGTTCAAATGAATTTTTGTTGAAATTCAGATGAAGAGTTAGAACCGTAGATGTCCTCAGAAGGACTCTTAATAGGTTTAGTTGACTAATGGCTAAACCAAATTGCATTTCTGCATAATATATGTTTGAAAGGAAGGAAGGGTTTTCTTTTCAGTAAAAACCAGAATCCACAGCAACCAACACTTGGCTCCCTACGGTTACATTTACTCTGTAATATTATCTTTATGATTATTTTGATTGTTAATATCATTTTTACTAGGTTTCTGTGACATGTGAATTTAGGCACATCGTTGTTCTCATGCAAGCAAAGACTGAGAATCAGGAACAGCACATTCCTTCAAGGGAGACAGTTGAGGCTCCCAGGTCCCAAATGTGACACACCTTAAACTTCAACCTTATCTTAAAATGTATTGCTATTTTGGAAAAAAAATATGATCCTGCACCATTAAAGTCAACTTTTAAAATCCTTGTTGATTTCAGTGGTTCACCATCGAGAACCAAACACACACTGCTCAGAGACAGACAAAAGAATCAGGGCTGGATTTATAAAAACTGCAGAAACTATTTGATGAGCTGGACTGGACTATGAAACAATTACCAGAGGTCAGACAACTGGGCACACATTTTAAAATCCTAAGAGGCAAAATTTTAGAGAATCATTTATGAACCAGAAAAGCTTGGTAAAAAGGTGACTAGATCAGAAACACCATACAATTGCCTAATGATAGCTGGCCAAGTTCTTTTAGATTCTCATAATAAATTGTCATCTTCTTTTTCAATAGTGTTTCTCTAAGGTGGATAAATTGGAAAGCATATTACTTCAGTAAACACTTCAGGAGAGCAATTTATTTGAATTGAATCAAATCTCAAGAAGTTTGTGAAGCCAAAGATCAAAGACCTGCCTCTGATCTTGGAATAAACCTGAATCGGTATTTAAGGGGTGAATAACAGCCAATCTGCAATCCCATGAACAGATCAAGAGACTGGAGATGGACATCTACTGCTATATTTTAAGGATTATGTACTGATTTAAGTCAGATCTTGGGGGGACTAGATGGATCCTGGGATTAACCATTTACTTTGTGCCATTTTTGGTTCAAATCTGGAACTAATCAGTAATGATCATTTAAGGACTTTTTCATAGCCTAGGAGAAATAAGTTGGTGATCCCGTTCCAATTTCGCCACCAAAGAGTACCAGGTCAGAATTAAGGCCCGTTGGTGAGACGCTTCAATGCTGCTGCCCATGCTTGAATGCCATTTGCATTAAAGAACATTACTGGCCAGTAATTCCTATTCTCTAATTATATCTCTTTGCTCCTTTGTTCATGCTTCCAATAAGTGACTTGCATGGAATTCCCATAACTAAATATTTTATGCCATTAAAGCCTCCTCACCGGTGGTAACTTGAGCATACCTGCTGAGAAGATATAATGGTTTGTACTTACCCCACATTAGTTCCTTTTAAAATAAAAATGGTAAAACGAAAGATATAACAAAATATCCCCATCTCTACAGGTAAATTGTCTGGATGAATGAGTCCCTATTAAAATTACTTCTCTCTGAAAATAAATCTCTCTTCTCCAGAGGTAATTCTGACCTACTGCTGGAAACCAAAATGATCTAGGGATGTTTCAGAAAAGAAATAAGAAATGAAAAAAAAAACTGTGATAGAAAAAAAGGAAGACAGATATTAACAACATCCCAATGCAACAAACATGGAATGCAACATTAATAAGAAAACAATTTTCTTTCATATATTTGGGAACAAAACCCCTCTCAACACACACATAACACATACAAACTAATATAGAAACATCTCTTTAAGAATATACACCTACAGGACAGAAAGAGTAAATCTCCACTCAACTCAGAAACAGATTTCATAATACAGATAAGCCTAACATGGATACATGATGTCACATTAATTACAAGTAACTGAGATTTGGAAAACTAGACAGTACAGAAATATTCATATGGGTGCTCAGCAAATCATTTGACAAGTACTAATCTGAGGCTGGCTATCATTTTTGACATGCCTCTGGCCAAACATGCTTCAACATGCCCTGAAGGGTTGCTTATGTCTTTTATTCAGTGATCTCAAAGCACTTTTCCAATACCAATACTGAGAACAGCTCTGTGAGGTAAGTAGATATTTAAACTAACACGGACTAGTTAAGCCCAAGGTCACATGCTGAGTGACTGACATAGCACTCAGGGGTATGGATTTCCAGTCCACTATGCTGAAAATTCAAAAAGCCATTTAAAGATAATTATCTTGAACTTTGCTACTCTGAATTTACACTAACAAAACAAAACCCTGAATGGATGTTCTACAGATGTTCAGTACATTCCGCAGGAGGACTATTTTCAATACTAATTTGTGGAGGAATGGGGTCACTGGGATTAGGTATATGCACACCCAAGGTATAGCTGCAGTCATTTAGTGGAAAATATTAATCAAGTTGTACAGCAGCTCAAACATGGTTTGGCCTACTGGAAATGGTGCCACTGGGTTTATAGTGAGAATAGGTCTCAGGAAGTCCAAGACAGACACTGAGGGCATTTGAGAGTTATTGATCCATTGACAGAGGCTTTGGGATGAGCCAGAAGAAATGTTCCACCTTACCCCCAAGTTAGAGTTGAGCATGACAGAGGAACTGCATCGAGAATCTGGCAACTGTGAACATGTGTCTTCATCTCTAACTTATACAAGCTGTGATAAAGTCAGGCTGGATGGCTTTAAAAGGGTGTAACTATTTGAGGACCAGGAGATCTGCAGATCTCCTGCAGATCTGCAGATCGTGCAGCTGGCTCGGGGCGTGAGGAGGGAGAGACTGGGGGGGCTCGCTGGGCGCGGTTTGAAAAAGAACCGGCTGCAGATTGTGCAGCCGGCTCGGGGCGTGAGGAGGGAGAGGCTGGGGGGGCTCGCAGGGTCGGGGCACAATAGTGAGCACGGGAGGGCTGGGGCTAAGGAGAGGGCAGGGGGCACCCTCTCGCAAGACCCGCTCGAGGTAAGCCTGAACGGCAGGGGGCAAGGCTGCCCTCACCTCCTAGAGTATGCGTCGGGGGGTCCCCCCAGTGCTCCAGAAGTAGTCCAGAAGGTCTCCGATCCTGGTGACTCCCGCCAGGACCAACCTCTGTTGCACCAAGAGGGTCTCCGCCACCTGCACAAGCTACTGGGGGTTGTGCAGCAGGGGTCCGCGAGGAGATCGTCCCCCTCAGTGACTGCAAGGGGTCTGGAGGCCAAGACCAGCCTCCAGGTCCAGAGGAGGTCCTGGTAGAAGATCGGCAGCTCGGAGAGGTCTCGCGGAAGACCTCTCAGATGGAGAAAAAAGCGGCCCAAGTGGCTCCACACCAGACTAACTGCACCATAAAGGAGTTTATGCAGGGCCTGGAGGCGGAAGGTGTGGACCTGGCTGCGGATACAGCACAGGTCCTGCCCCCCTTCCTCCAGGGGGAGACTCAGGATCCCTGCAGAGACCCAGTGCAGTCCTGGCCAAAAGAACTCCAGGGCTATCTTCTGGAGGTAGGCCAGGAAGCTCGGGGTCGGGACCAGGGTGCTGAGCCGGTGCCAGAGCATGGACAGGACCAGCTGGTTGAGCACCAGTGCCCTTCCTCGAAGGGAGAAGCACCGGAGCAATCCTGTCCATCTCCGCAGCCGCCCGGACACCCTGCCCTCCAAATCCTGCCAGTTCTCTGCCGGGGAGGGATGGGTGGCAGAAGGGTAGATGCCCAGATAGAGCAGCGGACCCTCGCTCCACCGGATGGCTTAAAGTGCAGGTGGGAGGGGGCCCATCCACCACCCCACCCCTACCATCAGGCCAGAGCTCTTGATCCAGTTGACCCGGGCGGAGGAGGCTGCCGAGTAGATGGCCAGGCAGGCCTCCAGCTGCACCAGGTCACCCGGGTCCTGCACCGCGAGGAGCACATCGTCGGCGTACGCTGACAGGACCAGCCTCAGCTCCGGCTCACGGAGTACCAGCCCCGTCAGCCTCCGGCAGAGGAGACAGAGGAAGGGCTCGATGGCCAGGGCGTACAACTGGCCTGACAGCGAGCAGCCTTGGCGCACCCCTCGCCCAAAGCTGACCAGTTTGGTCTGGGTCCAGTTGAGCTTGACCAGGCACTCTGCGGAGGCGTACAGCGCTCAGAGAAAACCCACCAAACGGGGTCCAAAGCCGAATGCCTGCAGGGTGCCCAGGAGATACCCGTGGTCCATCCTTTTGAACGCCTTCTCCTGGTCCAAGGACAGGAGGGCGAACGACAGACCATCCCTGCACCCAAGCTCCAGGAGATCCCGGGCCAAATAGAGATTGTCGAAGATGGTACGGCCCGGGATGGTGTAGGTCTGGTCGGGTGGACCACGTCCTGCAGCACGGACCCCAGTCGCAGCGAGAGGGCCTTGGCTATAATTTTGTAGTCCGTGCTGAGGAGCGAGATGGGACGCCAGTTCCGAAGGTCGCGGAGGTCCCCCTTCTTGGGCAGCAAGGTGAGCACGGCCCGCCTGCATGAAAGGGGGAGCTCTCCGCTGGCCTCGGACTCGGCCCAGACAGTGACAAGGTCTGGGCCGAGGATGTCCCAGAACACGCGGTAAAACTCCACGGTCAGCCCATCCATGCCCGGGAATTTATTGGTGGGCATGAGGCGGAAGGCTCCTGAGAGTTCAGCCAGAGTGAGAGGTAGCTCCAGCCGGTCCCAGTCACCCACGTCGACCGCAGGAAGTTCCTCCCAGAGCACCCGGCAGGCGGCGGCTTCGGTCAGTTCTGGCGAAAAGAGGCTAGCGTAGAAGGCCCTGGCCCTCCCAAGCATCTCCGCTAGGTCCGTGAGGGGGGGTGCCATCCTCCGCCAGGAGGCAGGTGATGTGCTTCCGGGCCCCCTCCTTTTCTTCAAGGCATAGAAGAAGCAAGAGCCACGGTCCATCTCCCGAAGGAGATGCATGCGGGATCGGACGAAGGCTCCCCGAGCCTGAAGGACTTCGAGGGCTTGGAGCTCCTCCCGCTTCTCCCGGCACGCCCCGCAGAGGGATGCATCCTCGGGGCTGGCGGTGAGGCGCCTCTCCAGCGCTAGAACCTCCCGCTCCAGCTGATCCATCCCCGCGTCCCGCCACCAGCTGGCCCCCCCCGAGTGTAGTCGCAGCAGAAGAGCCGGGTGCGCACCTTCCCTACATCCCACCAGCGCCGTGCCGAGGGAAAGGCATGCCTCTGCTCCTGCCAGGCCAGCCAGAACTCCCAGAAGGACGCCACGAAGCCCACGTCCTCCAACAGGCTGTTGTTGAAGTGCCAGTAGGCCAGCCCCGGCCTCTCTGCATTGAGAGAAGCCGTCATGGTCACCAGGTGGTGATCCGAGAACGGGGCCAGCTGTACGTCGGAGGAGTGGGCCCATGAAAGGTGGTGGCGAGAAAGGTAGATGCAGTCCAGCCAGGAGTGGCTCGATCAGTTTTCTACCACCCGGACGAAGGTGAAGGTGACGGCATCGTCCTGGTGGTGGTCACGCCAGACGTCCACCAGGGAGTGATGTCTATGATCTCTTGGAGAACGTCTGCGGCGGCCTGGCAGTGCTCGGTCCCTGTGCGGTCTCGTTCCTTGAGGGTGGTATTAAAGTCCCCGCCCAGGACCAGGCATTCACGAGGGTCCAAGGTGCTGAGGAAGGCGGACGCCTGCTGGAAGAACCGCACCCGCTCCAGGCCCGCGATCAGGGCGTAGACCTTGATGAGATTCAGTGCCAGCCCCTCCATGCAGACCCAAAGGTGCAGCAGATGGCCCGGCACGACCTCGCTAACCCCCAGTACCTCAGGCCGCAGATCTGGGGTGAACAGAGTGGCCACCCAGCCTGCGCAGGCAGAGAGGTGGCTGAAGTGCACCCCGTCTCCCCACTCCAGCCATCAGCTGGCCTCGGTGGTTGGGTCCATGTGGGTCTCCTGCAGGAACACTTCAGAGTACCTCCCCTCCCTAAGGAAGGAGAGCACCTGGCTCCTGCGGAGACCCATCCTGCAGCCCCTGGTGTTTAGGGTGGCAAAGGTAGCAGGCATTATGAAGGGGGCTGGAGGAGATCCTCGTGGGCAGGAGCGCTGGCAGTCCTCGTTGGGCTACGCAACAATCCATGGCTGAGTCCATAGGCCATCAGGGCGTTATGGAAGATGCGCTGATATGCTGCGGCGCCCTGCCGCCTGATCCCTTTTCCCTCCTTCAGTGCGGTGCTCGCGGCCCGGAGGATCTGGTCGAAGTCCTCCCAGCATTGCAGAGCGAGCTCTACCCTGTTCCGGGCACCACGCATATCTCAAAGGAAAGCACGCAGCTCCTCTTGCGGCACTGCAGGGGGTCCATCCTCTGGCTCGGCCCCTGCAGAAGCCCCGCAGCATGTTGGGGCTGGGGCTAGGGGCGGTGGTGGAGGGAAGACGGCAGCCCCGTAGGGGCCGGGTGCGGTGAATGCAAAGGCCGCCTCTTGGGAGCTCCCGAGGGGGAAAGAGACGACTCCAGGTGCGGCAGGGGTGCAGGTGGCAGAGGGAGGAAGGGCAGAGTCGGGGTTGGAAGTGGGAGGCAGGGGTGAGGTGGAAACAGGGAGGGGGATGGAAGCTGGGATGCGGAGGGATCGGGACAAGGAGCGGGGGCAGGTTCCGCGGCCCCGGCAGCTGGGCCGGTGGAGTGCAGTGTCTCCTGATCAGGGCTGGGGGCTGAGGGGGCAGGGAGGGGGAGAGGGTCCTCTACGGGGGCGGGTTCAGGTGGTACGGTGCCGGCAGCTTTGAGCCCTGAGAGGAGACATCTGGGCTGGCACCCTCGAAGGTGGGGGGGGGTCACTGGGCGGTCCCAACTCAGGCTCCGCGGCCCCAGCCAGTACTGCAAGGGGCGCGGCGGCTGTGATGGGATCTCTGCCGTCAGCTGGTTGGGCAGAGGGGTCGAGAGGGGCCCCGGGAGGGGGGCCAGGTACAGCAGCCTGCTAGGGAAGGATGGGGGGTGGCTCGGCGCTGCGTGTGCTAGGCCCTCCATATGGGGGGAAATGTCCTCCCCCTGGCTGGCTGTGGTTAGACCCAGGGCATCAATCTCCTCCATAAGGGACGAGAAATCCCCTCCCACCACCACGAGGTCTTCCCCAGCGGTAGCCGAGGGAGCAGCGGCCCCAGCACCAGTGGGGGGGGGGGCGGCTGACATAGGGGCGGGGGGGGTCTTCGGCCAGGGGCTCCTCCAGGAGGGACTCCAGGAGGGAGATGGTGCAGCCCATATCCACTGCCACGGCTTCCTCGGCCGGTGTCACCGGCTGGGCTTTGGCAGGGGGTTCAGTGGAAGGCCCAGCTCAAGCAGCCCCCCTCCTGGCCTTGCAGGGGCTCTCACCCCCCTCAGCAATGGAGGGGAGGGGTGCTGGGCACCGGCCTTGCGCTTACCGTGCCTGCCCTGCACCAGCACCCAGACCTCCCAGGTGGAGGGCTTGGCAGCGGGGCAGAGCCAGGGGGCAGTGGCACAGGGATTGAGGCTCGGGAAGGCAAGAGTGGGGTCACAGGGGGAAGAGAAGCCTCCCCCTGGGGTGAGCCCCTTTCAGTGCCCGACCGTGGCGGCCCTGGCCCCCTCTCCTCCACAGGCCCCGCCGGACTGCTCCGGGCATTGGCGGGGCCAGCTAGCTTGCCCGGGCGATCCGGGGGGAGGGCCCCCGGGGCCCAGGAGCAGGTGATAGCCACTGGAGAGGGAGGGGGGTGGCCACAGGGACCGGACGGCTGGGGGCACGGCCACCGCTGGCCTGACTGGCACCCCCCTGGGTCCCGGGGGACCCGGCCCTCCCATCTTGACGGGCCAGGGGACAATCCCTCCGGACATGCCCCATCGCTCGGCAAAGGAAGCACCAGGCCTCTCCTGTCGAGTAGTGGACCCAGTACTGGGCCCCTTGATGGGGCACCAGAAAGGACCCCTCAAGCGCCTCCCCACCACTAGCTGCCGGCGGCAGTTGGAGCTGCACCTGCCAGCGGAAGGAGAGGACGTGGCGGAGGGTGGGGTCCTTGCAGCCGAGGGGGAGCGGGCTGATGGTGGAAATGGGCTTCCCCAGAGTAGCGAGGAAAGGCAAGAGGGCAGCATTGGGGAGGAAGGGCGGAATGGAGGAAAAGACCACCCATACGCCCAGGTCCTCCAGGGACTCCACAGGGATGTGGACACCCCCCAGCGCCAAGCCCCTCTCCACCACCTCCTGGACGGCGGCCTCAGATGCCAGAAAGAAGACCACCTTCCCGTACATCTTATAGGCCGGCACCACGGCCGTGGGCCCTACCACCCGTGCCAACGCCTGCACGTAAGTTTCCACGTGGGGCGAGGCAGGTACCAGGGAGCAACGGACCCCATTCCTCCTGGTAAGGGTTGGGAAGGGGCCCCGGCCCCCAGGGACAGTGCTGGAGACAGCGGTTGGGGCAGGTGACAGGGCGGCAGGCGGGGAGCCCACAGCCACCTGGGCGTACGCTCTGGGAGTGGCGCTGCCCCCAGAGCTAGTGGAAGGGATAGTGGGGGAGGGGAGGGAGAAGGGGGAGGGCACCCAGCCGCAGAAGGTGGTGTCTTCCGGGCAGGGCCCTTGCCCTTCTTCCCCCCCTCCCGCCCCCCTAGCCCTTCCTCCCGGCCAGGGCACGTCCCCTGGAGCAGGGAGGGCAGTTGCCGTGGCAGCGGTGGGGTCCCGGGAGTCTCCACTTGAGGCGCCCACCGCCGGTGTCCCGAGATCAACGCCCGGGGGAGGCCCAGCAGGGGCAACTAGGCCAGGATCCACAGGCGGGGGCAGGGTTTCAGGGCGGAAGGGAGGGGCAGGAACGTCCAGGGTGGGCTCAGCGGGGGATGGGGGATAGGGGAGGAGTGGGAGGGGGCGGGGTAGCCGCTCCACCCCGCTCGGCTGTATGCTCATCAGCCTGGTTGGGATACCGGCTCCTCTGGCTGCATGTAGGGAGGGGGACGACGATGACAACGACGGACGGGGGGGGGGGACGGACGGGAGACGGACATGGGGACGGCAGACAAAAAATGGGGGAAATCAATGGAGGGGGTGTAAGTACTGCTGAGACCGGAGCGGGGGTGGGGGGAAAGCAACAGGAGCAGTAGGCGTGGCGGGGGGGCGTGCTGGGCTGAAGCAAGGTGGAGACGGCCCAGCTGCAGACCGCTAGGACCGGGGCGGGGAGAGAAGCCGACCTTGAGAAGAAGCCAAATCAAAAGGGGCAAAATGAACAGAACCACGCAAGGACAAACAGGCTGGGGGGGCGGGGGCGTGGAGAAGGGGGAAAGAATGGGGGGCCAAAAACCAGGGGCCAACGGGGCAGCAGCAGAAAAGGAGGGGGGGTGGGTTGGGGCCGGAGCAAGGCTGGGAAGGCTCAGCAGCGGACTGCTAGAGCCGGATGGGATGGGGGGGCCACCAAACTCAGGGGCCGGATTGGGGAGAGCGAACTGGCCTTGGGAGGCAAAAAGGGAACAACGGGGACAGGGTAAGCAAACCGGCACAAGGGCAGACAGACCTGGGGGGGAGATGGCTATGGGGAAGGGGGGGCAAAGAAGGGAAAGGGCAGGGGGCCCCCAAAGCAGGGGGCCAAGGGAGCAGCAGCAGGGAAGGGGGTACTCACGGCAGCAGCAGCAGGAGAAGGGAAACAAGCCAGTCAGGAAAGGGGCCCCCCTGTAGCTGGTGGTCACTATCATAGTGGTGCTGGCAGGGGGGCCACTCACTCACTCACCCCCTCCCGTCTGGGCCGGGCGGGGGAGGCAGGCAGGGGCCAATCAGCACGAGCAGCACCTCCAGCAACCTTGAAAAAAGGGGGGGGGGTGTTGGGGCCGGTAAGGATTAAAAACCCTCTGCCTTGTAGGCAGAAGAGAAAGCACAGCAGGGCAATTAAAGGCACCTGAACACAATGAAGGGATCAGGGGTATTCAAACCCTGCCTCTCCTAAAGGAGGGGGAGGGAACAAACTCAGGGGAAGCTGCCAGAAGGTGTGAAGCAGCTGGAGGAGAAGTTTCCCTCCCAGGCTAGGAGACAGAGCTCCTCTAAAGCCAGGGGAGATGAGGTAGCTGGGGGCGCCCTAGCCCACAAGCAGAGGTAAAGTGCGAGACCCACTGGGGGAAGCCAGCCATTTGACACAAAGCCAACAAAATGATTCAAGGATACTGAAGAGCCTTCTGAACTGAACCGAACCAGCAATGAAACCAGTGGCTCAGATGCGAAGTGTACACTCCCAGCTGAAGTAACAGACTATGAAATCTTCAAAAAACACTTCTTAGAAGCCTTTGTGGCAATTCCAAGTGAGACTTATGAGCTGCTTTGGGAAGGCCAAGCCAAAGCTTGGTACCCTCTCCTCAGGACCTGACTGCTCAAGGTGGCATTTCCAAGCTGATCTGACATGTGTCCAAGTCAGTATGTGCCCAGAGATATCCCATAACCATAATGACTGTTATACTTCAGCAGCAGTTAGATATCCACCAATTGTTGGTGAATTATTTTAATCTTTTGTCTCTAGCTCTGTGAGTTCCTGCAAGTCACATATTAAAGGTACATTTATACTAGAACAAGAAGTGTCAACTCCAGCTCGAGAAGACATACCTGCACAAACTCGGATCTAGCTAGCCTGCTAACCATAAGAGTGTAGCCACAGTGGCACGAGCAGAAGGAGGGCTAGCTGCCCCATAAATCTTCTCCAAGGTCTTACACACATATTCGGGACAGCTGGCTGCTCATGCTGCTACAGCTACGCTTCTATTTTTAGTGCTCTAGCTGGATTGGAGCAAGCACAGCTGAATTTGAGTTGGAATTTACACCTTCCAGTGCTAGTGTAGACAGACCCTCAGTCACACGAGATACAAGAGTGGAGAGGTGTAATAGTACTGTACTTACCGGTTGGAGAATGTTTTTAGTAGGGCTATCAAACAATTTTTAAAAATGAATTGCAATTAATCATGAGATAAAAAATAGTTGTGATTAATCACAGTTTTAATCAGACAAACAATAATAGAATACCAATTTAAATTTATTTTAAATATTTTTCTACATTTTCAAATATATTGATTTCAATTACAATACAGAATACAAAAGTGTATTCACTTTATATTATTTTTATTACAAATATTTGCACTGTGAAAAAAGAAACTGTATTTTTCAATTCACCTCATGCAAATACGGTAGTGCAATCTCTTAATTGTGAAAGTACAACTTACAAATGTATAAATCTTTTTAATACATAACTGCACTCCAAAACAAAACTATGTAAAACTTCAGAGCCTACAAGTCGAATTATGCTGTTGCATACAAACATTTAGCATATCTGGCACGTAAATACCTTTCAACGCTTACTACAACAAACAGTGCCATGGGAACTCCTGTTCTCACTTTCAGGTGACATTGTAATTAAGAAGTGGTCAGCATTATCTCCCATAAATGTAAACAAACTTGTTTGTCTTAGTGATTGGCTGAACAAGAAGTAGGACTGAGTGGATTTGTATGAGGTGAATTGAAAAATACTATTTCTTTTGTTTATCTTTTTTACAGTACAAAATATTGGTAATAAAAAATAATAATATAAAGTGAGCACTGCACTCTTTGTATTCTGTGCTGTAATTGAAATCAATATATTTGAAAATGTAGAAAAACATCCATAACTATTTATAATACATTTAAATTTGGATCTTATTATTCTTTAACAGTGAGATTAAAACTGTGATTAATCGCAACTATTTTTTTAATCTGGTTAATTTGTGTTGCACTAATCACATTCATTAACTGCAATTAATTGACATCCCTGGTTTTTAGCACTGTTTTTTAAATGTATAATAAATTATAATATACAAATAAATTATTCAGTATGATTTTTTAATATATAAATATCTATGCCACCCAGGTGTGCACAATTCACAAGAGCACATGGGGTTGGTAAACTTTGAAGTGATCCTACTACTCTTCCACTGGACAGAGAACTGCTCTGGATTGCCACATAATCCTGCTTCAGTGTGAGAGCAATGACCCCATACTTCTATGTCTGCTGCTTCTATGCTCCATACTATTGGTATTTCATCCCACCTTTCCTGTACCACATGCAGGAGACCAATCAGAGGGAGTCCTGGAGCAATAGGGAGATGGTGCCATTATATCCATTTAATGGTATGTGTTTTTGTCTATCTATAGCAAACATTTCCTGCCTGCCAGCCAGGTCTGTGACACTGAATTCTATGGAGATCCAATAACTGCTAGCTTTTCTCTTCTCTCCTAGCCTCCTTTCTAAACAGGCAGTCTAGATACCTTGTATTTCCAGGGTACCACTCATAAGTTGTAGTGAAATTTTGAAAAACAGTTGATTCTTACCAGTTTCCAATGAATCGAGGGTCACTTTGATCAATATAAACAGTCGTTCTAGGATCAACATAAAAACCAATAAGAACTCCTCCTAATAAATATCCTGCAGCAGGACCAAGTGCTCCCATTACATACATGATGGCTGAGAAAATACAAGAGAAAAAGAATACATCAAATTATGCTAAAAGACATATATTAATAATAAAAACCCCTTTCAATAATTCTTGATATTTAAAAAAATATGCTGCAGAACAGGAAACTGGGGGTCGATTCACTAAGGGACTCAGATTCCTATCTTCCACTTAGGGGAGACTAAATCCTAGAATCAGGATTCACAAAATCCTTACTCAGCCACTGCCAAAGCCTGTAGGTGCTTAAAAATGCCCAGTGCCTAAATGTTTGCAGTAAAAGTTGCTTAAGAGCCCATGGTTCTTCTTCTGAGCATGTGTACTGCAGCCCCATGCCAGAAATTTGGAAGCCTAAGACTCAGAGAACCAGGAGAAGATGGGGTTCCTTCCATTTAAGTTGCCTGCCAGACCCAATGTCTTAAGTGTGTTCCGAGTTTGCCCACGAGTTTGGGACCTATAGGTGAGCTTACACAAGTACTTGATCATCCTTCTACTAAGGAATGAAACTTCACTTTCCTGGAACTGCATGATGTCAAGTGGAAGGCAGTGAAAGGTCTTGTTTTCAAGTGGAATGTCGAAGTGTGTTTCACATAAAGTCAGGGACTGTTAGTATCAACCGTTAGGGCAAAGACGAATATGAAGCACAGTCCCTACTGCTGTGAATGCATAGGGTGGTTTGGTGATTGCTCAGAGGACTAAATTGAGAGATCCAGTTTGCAATCTGTCAGGGTCAGGTAGGCCAGTCTCATTGATTTAAACATGGCAATACGGTGGTGAGATAAAAGCCTTTTTTCCTAAAAGCCCCAACTCAGACCCGCAAGGATAAAAAAATCAGGTCCTTGTGGAGGAAGAGGAGAAAGTCAATGCAGAACTTAACTGGTCACTAGTTCAGATATCTTTTATGGGAACATGAAAATGGATTACATCTTATAGTGCATGTAATACACTGGCTAAGTGCATGTGGACATAAGTCCCTCTAGCAGCTGGCCCACACAGAAATAATAGCTGATGTTTTCTGGCAGTCAGTGAAATAAATTTACCATTATGGCTCCAATGGTAAGAACATATGGTAAAACTTATCACTTTAGCTCAAGTGGTAAGGATTTGTGCTTGTGTTGCTGAAAGCCCAGGGTTTTATCTTCACTAAAGACTGAGTTCCTTCTAGATTTCAGAAGAAAATCAGAAAAGTTATCAAAATGTTTTAAATGGAACATGTTTAAATGTTCAGTTTACATTCTGTTAATGCCAAGGAGGCCAGGTCTACATGCTTCATTGGGCTTAGGGGAAGATATCCATTGAGATGGAATATAAATTATATGCCTCTTTAGCAGGGAGTTTTGGAACCCAAAAGCCTTCAGTAGAACAGCATCTAGAATCTTCAAAGGGTGGGATTTACATTTTGGACATTGGGATTGATGGATAAGTAAAATGTGAGAATGTTTTATTTTCTGTTTGTTTCAGCTCACATTATGGATGGTAATGTAGTGTATTTCAGATAGATAATATATTTGATTTTGAAATCATTTGGAAAATGTTTCTTGTATTTTTTTATTTCCTTTGTATTGAATTTTTACAAAGTTTAAAATAGGAATACAGAAAAACAACCAATTGTGATGAAATATAAAAACAAATTAATCAGAAAATAATGTAAGTCAATATAGAATCAGATACTAATATACTTTCATTAAAAACTATAATAAAAGAATATTAAGGTTACAAAGTCAAGCACTTAAAAATTTTGAAATGTCAGAATTAAACTTGACCTTTCAACCTTAATTTGGCCCACTTACACATATGCAGTATGATATAGTCCTTAATTACATGATCACAGGCTATTTTTCCATGGGAACCCTGATTCATTCCCTGTGCATTTTGGATGCTGAAATCATTCAGAAAACAAGAATCCCGATGCAGACAGCAGACATGGCAAGTTTTCATCCAAACGATTAAAATTTGGCAAA
>ML675601.1:78229723-78257597 GCA_007922155.1 Mesoclemmys tuberculata
CAATATACATGTCTAACAATAGCTTATTCATATAGCACGTCACCTACTTGCAGAGAGCCCCAAATTCAAATAATATCTCACAGGTCAAATAAATACAAAACAGTTATCAAATATGCCTGTTTAAATCCAAGTAACTTTTATGTTTTCATCTTATGATTTGAAAGAAGTGAGCGATGAAAGAGCACATTCTTGTGAAAGAAAGAAACCTGTTTATCCGAGATCCTCATTATGGGCCCAAAGCAGAATTTAGCCCTCCAGCTAAGTACTGTCTATGCGGAAGACAGAAATGCTTTTACACTGCAAATTGATTAAATAGACTTATTAGAGTTCTTAACTTCATTTTTTTTTAAAAAGAACATCTTTATTATTTATGAAACCCTGATTTAAAATAATTATACTTTGCCAAATTTCTTGTTACTTACAACTTGGACTGTGTAATGCCTCGAGTCTCACAAAGAAATCATGATATGCCCAAGCCTTTTGTCTCTCTAAAACTGATTTAGCATTTTAGAAATATGCAAGCTTCTTAAAGCTACTAAATACTGCATCTTGTTCTAAATGCTGAGCAATTCCTTGCTGACACCTTGCTCATTTGTTTGATCCTTGAATAAATAAATATGTAACTTACCATCCGATTTAATTCTACACAGCCCATGTTATCTCATTGGCCTATCAGGCTTTATCTAACCTGCAATATTCTAATTAACAGAACAGCCTTTGGTACATGATGTATGCTTTTTCCATTAATGTCCTTTTTTTAAGTGAATGAATTTAAATCTGATGAAAGTGAGAGACTAGTATCAGGGTATGTGCACACTGACGGTGGCACAGTTGGTGCCACTGGATCGATTCAGCGGGATCAACTGAGCAGAAGACCCACCTGATTGATCAGAAAGTTGATCATGTTAATCCACCCCCAAACAAGAGTAATGCTGCATCGACTGGAGGGCATTTCCAGTCGGCACAGCGTAGTGGGGACGCCGTGGTAACCAGAAGTTAGGAAGTCAACAGGAGATACGCAAGCTATGTAGAATTTCACCCCAAGTGTAGACCAGGCCTTAGTAGTAGCGCTTAGTATTTAAGGAAATTATTTTTGCAGTGTTTCATAGAATCATAGAAGATTAGGGTTGGAGGGGACCTCAGGCGATCATCTGGTCCAACCCCCTGCTCAAAACAGGACCAACCCCAACTGTTTTTGCCCAGATGCAGTTCCATGACTGAAATAGAGCTATATACAGCATGCTGAAGTACAGCAACACTACTCAGCAGTTGTATTATGTATGCTTAGTAACTCTGAAGACAGGTTTAATCAGAAGCAGAAATAGTGTACAGTAGAGATAAAAATAACAATGTACTCTCCATTCCATTAGAGATGGGAATGCTGCCTAAAATTTCAAATGTATTTTAGAGTTACTGTATACTGTCCAAGCTCCTCTAAATATATTTTACTGGCAAGATGCATCAAGCAGCCTGTGCTGTTTTTTAGAAAAGAGATAAGCCTGCATGCTTCAGGATATATGCCAACTACTAACTGATGGGGGTGAGGAAGAAACCTGCCTAGTGGGCAGGTTATTCCATAATCGTCTACAATGGAGTTCTTGCACCTTCTGATTTGGAACAAAAACCTAAAATTTTGCAATTCTCCATGAACGGGAATGGAGCCCCACCTCTGAGACAATCTGCCTAGAGGTCTACCCAAGAACAGCACAGCCTGGAAGCCCTGCCGTCCCTGCAGTCCAGCAAATGGGCTGCCAAGGAGCCAGGCAGACAAGCTGGCAGAAAACCAGACAAGGAGCCAGGTAGGAAGGCTGGCAGAAAACCAGGCAACGTGCTGTTGGAACATCGCTGAAACTGAACTATCTAAGCAAAAAGTTTTGATTTTGACAAATCAGCGAATTCCCACATTAAATTCTCTGACCAGCTCTAAAAGTGAATCTCTAAAGATTGTGGTGTTGTGAAACAGCATTTGTTTCAACATCAAGCCAGGAGGAGCCATGA
The DNA here is from genome assembly GCA_007922155.1 of Mesoclemmys tuberculata. NCBI lineage: Eukaryota > Metazoa > Chordata > Testudines > Chelidae > Mesoclemmys > Mesoclemmys tuberculata. The sequence goes on from ML675601.1 coordinate 78,231,722, forward strand.
TAGCCTTTTGCTGTGATCGCAGCCAGCCAACCATGGCCAGGGAGCGTTGTAATGATGCATAAATGCACAGCCTTCGACTGGGGGGAAGGGGGCAGTTCTTTATTCAACCAGAATGAATTCTTAACTTTAGAAATATAAACAAATAAATAAATACAATTTTAAAACACAATTTTTTTTAATCATGGAACAAGTGCAAAAAAATTAAAAAAATGTATGCTCTTCACAGATTTCCTGCTCTGCATAGAATATCTCTGAATTTAAAAAAATACTTTTATGAAAACAAATGGGATGGCTAACCCAGAGAAGCTCAAAGAAAGTAGATAAAGATACCACCAACCAGGCCATAATTCTGGTAATGACATCACCAGTTGCCTCTAAGTCTTCATCATTTGCACGGTAATAAAAATGTCAAAGTAATGACAGGTTATACAAGATCACGTTTTTGGAGATGATCTCTTAACGCTATTGTCATTGTAGAAACCTCAAAATTTTCCACTATCCAGCAAAGAAAATTTGTTGGAGAACATAAAAGGTAGAGAAATTAACTATAGCAAGTTTCCAAGGGTCTCGCTTGGGTTTTAGAAAGGGTATATATATAACTCTGTAACAAGACTTGTTAATATTTTTCAATAGAGATGATTTTCCCAGAAACTGATCAGCAGAGATTAGAGATGGGCTAAAACCAGTACCCCCTTAGAATATCTGGGGTTTCAGTTCTGAACCCCTGAATCTGAACCTATACTTAAATTATTCTGATTCAGCACCAATACAAAAAAAAAAAAAAAAAAAAAAGTGCCAGGATTTCAGGTTCAGTGATTTAGTTTGGATGAGGCTGAAACCTCATTCCAAGGCATCAGAAATCTTGTAAGGACATCTGGTCCCATGAGATTTCTGGTCTCTTTGTGGACCAAAATTTGCTCATGAGAATTTGACGCTATCTAATCCAAAACTTGATTTTGCCTCTAAAAAAAAAAACCTGAATCATATCTTAAAACTAATGATATTCCAAATTGTTATTTGAGCTCTGCCTCCCCAGCCCATCTCTGCTAGAGAGAGATCCAACAGTTCTGGGAACATGGTAGCACTCTTATATGAGTAGCATAAATAATACACAAAGAAAGTTGAGAAAACTATTCTTTCACTGTCACCTGCCCTACTTAGAACTCCTTGGGAGCACAGACTTGGCCTAAAAAGATCAGGTAAATCTACACGTTCTGCAGAAATGAGCAATTTGGGACAGTTTCCATTTTTTTAAAAACAAAATTAAAAAAAGTTACCCATTTTTGCAGAATAGTTGGATTTTCCTAGCTTCTGTAGGCTGCCTCTTTGCTCCTGCAGGGTCTTGTGGTCTGTGTAATGTCACAGCATGCACACTTAAGCATTGCTTGGAAGGGGAGCATCCAACATTACAGAAAAGAACATTACAATATTTAGGTTTTTTTCTACATTTAAATTAATTATGTATTGGAGTATTGTGTTCCGTTCTGGGCCCCACACTACAGGAAAGATCTGAACAAATTGGAGAGAGTCCAGCAGAGGACAACAAAAATACATTGGGCACATGACTTAGGAGAAGAGGCTGAGGCAACTGGGTTTATTTAGTCTGCAGAAGAGAAGGGGGTAGGGATTTGATAGCAGCCTTCAACTACCTGAAGGGGGGTTCCAAAGAGGATGGAGCTGGGCTGTTCTCAGTGGTGGCAGATGACAGAACAAGGAGCAGTGGTCTCAAGTTGCAGTGGGGGAGGTCTAGGTTGGATATTAGGAAAAACATTTCACGGGGAGGGTGACGAAGCACTGGAATGGGTTACCTAGGGAGGTGGTGGAACCTCCATCCTTGGAGGTTTTTAAGGTCCAGCTTGACACAGCCCTGGTTGGGATGATTTAGTTGGGGTGGTCCTGCTCTGAGCAGGGGGTTGGACTAGATCAGTGATTCCCAACCTGTGGCCCAGGGGCCAAAAACTAGCCCATAGGGGGCTTTCAAAGTGGCCTGCTGCTCCCCTCCTGCTGGCTGCAGAAGGGAGTTGCTGCCTAAGGACCCAAGTGGAGCACATTTCTGCAGCATTAAAAGACCAGTGCAGGCTCCTTGCTGCAGCCAAGGGGACGGAAGATCAGCACTGTAGAAGGGAGCATGACAAAGCACTCTGCCTAGGTCCATAGGCACTGGGGTCCCTGCTGGAGCCAGAGGGAGGGGAGATCAATGCTTCCCTCTCCTGGCTCCAGCAGACAGCAAAGCACTCTGCCTGGGTTCCTAGGTGCTGGGGTCCCTGCTGGAGCCAGAGGGAGGGGAGCACTGATCTAGGGACCCAGGTGGAACACACAGGGCTACAGGATGTGTGCAGTTGCCCTGCTGCAGCCAGGGGAACAAGAGATCAACGAGGAAGCAGAGATTGGAGGCCCTTCATGATTGTAAAAATGATATCTGTGGCCCTGAGCCAAAATGGTTAGGAACCACTGGACTAGATGATCTCCAGAAGTCTCTTCCAATCTTAATCTTTTATGTTGCTACTGAATGTGTCACTTAGCTTAAAACCCCTAATCTTTATAGTTGTTTATATTTGCAGATTATCTTTAAACTTCTCAAGTCACAAACTAAATATTTGTGTTCTAAAATAATCATAACATCTCCTTCCTTGTGGTAGCAGAGCTAGTTTGGAATCCATTACACAAATATAGATTAAGGATCTTTTCCAAAGAGTAGACCACTTTTAAAAAAACATATCGAGGGAGCCATTTGTAGAGACACTCTTCATTGTGCTGACCACGTAACTCATCTAGCTTTTATAATGCCTTCTGCACAGCTCTCACTGAAATCAAAAGCTTCATCTACCAAAAGTTAGCTGCCTTTTCTATTTAGGGCATGATTGTGGCAGTTATTTATTGCCCTATGTTAAAGTTGTATGGAGTCACGCTATGTTCAGAGAAGAATAATGACTCCCAGAGCACAAAGCAAGCATGCCCACTGTATCACTCCTTAGTAGGTTGGTCTGTTGCTGAAGGGAAGGGGGCCATTGCCTTACTCCTCTTCTGATGGCTTATGCTCAGGAGTTGTTAGCCTGGAGCAGCCTCTGTGCACAAACACTGCAATTATGTATACCATGGGCCAGCTGTACACCCTGGGCCATCCACAATTTGGCTTGTATGTGAATAATTAGCTGGAAATGTAGAAATGTGGGAGAAGGGTATTAATAGAAAAGAATGTTACACTACATCATCATGTAGTCTTTATGTATGTTTTTGGTCTAAGATAAATAGGATGAAATTCAGTAAGGACAAATGCAAAGTACTCCACTTAGGAAGCAACAAGCAGTTCCACATGTACAAAAATGGGAAATGACTGCCTAGGAAGGAGTGCTGCGGAAAGGGATCTGGGGGTCAAAGTGGACCACAAGCTAAATATGAGTCAACAGTGTAATGCTGTTGCAAAAAAAGTGAACATGATTCTGGGATGTATTAGCAGGAGTGTTGTAAGGCATGAGTAGTAATTTTTCTGCTCTACTCCACCTCTACTCTAGGCCTTAACTGATGTATTGTGTCCAGTCCACGTTTCAGGAAAGATGTGGACAAATTGGAGACAGTTCAGAGAAGAGCAACAAAAATGGTTAAAGGTCTAGAAAACATGACCTATGAGGCAAGACTGAAAGAACTGGGTTTGTTTAGCCTGGGAAAGACGACAGAGAGGACATGATAACACCTTTCAAGTACATAAAAGGTTGTTACAAGGAGGAGGGAGAAAAATTGTTCTTCTTAACTTCTGAGGGCAGGACAAGATGCAATGGGCTTAAACTGCAGCAATGGAGGTTTTAGGTTTGACATTAGGAAAAACTTTCTGTCCGGGTGGTTAATCACTGGAATAAACTGTATGAAGAGGCTGTGGCATCTCCATCACTGGAGATTTTTCAGAGCAGGTTAGACAAATACCAGTCAGGGATGGTCTAGATATTACTTAGTCTTGCCACGAGTGCAGGGGACTGCACTAAATGACCTCTCAAGGTCCCTAACAGCCCTATGATTCTCTGATATGTCTAATTTAGGCCTGGTATACACTAACAGTGTAGGTCGACAGAACGTGGCTTCCGTCGACCACCTGAAGTATGCATGGCCACTTGCATGTTAGTTCCGCCAACCTAAACTGCAGTAAAATTTGACTTAATAAAACCACTTCCTCAAGTGGCATAGCACTGAAGTCAAATTGTATGGGTCGAATGAGTGTCAGTGTAGGCAGAGCACAATGTAAATCGACGTCATTGGCCTCCAGGCGGTATCACATAATGCTCTGTTGTGACCACTCTGGAAATTCACACTCTGCTGCACCACGACTATATGCACAGGAAACAGCCTCTCCCCTGAAGTCGCGGGAAATTTTGAATTCCCATTTCCTCTTTGGTCAGCCTAGAGAGAACTCTCTAGCTGAACTGCTCCTGGTGACTGCACTCCCCAGAGTCGACTTGAGGTATTGGATCTCATTAGCCTGTGGGGTGAAATCTGTTCTAGTTCAGCTCCAAGCCAGCAAAAGAAACTTGGATATGTATGAGAAGATATCGCGTGGTATGGTGGAAAAGGGCCATAACAGGGACGCACAGCAGTGCTGCGTTAAAATCAAAGAGCTGAGGCAGGCATATCAGAAAACTAGGAATGTGAACAGTCATTCTGGCTCATCACCAAAGACATGCTGCTTTTATGAGGAGTTGCATGCGATTCAGTGACCCCACCACTGTACCACCACGCAGCATAGATACCCCCGTAGAATCCCTGTCCAGGATGAATGAGGAAGATTCTGTGGACGCGGAGGAGGAGGAGCAGAATAAGGGGCAGGCGAGTGGGGTATCCATTCTCCCTGAGAACCAGGACCTCTTTGTTACCCCAGAGCAGCCCAGGTGGATGCAGGACAGTGTGATTGACCGAGATGCTGGGGAAGGCACATCTAGTAAGTGTGTATAGCAAATCGTATTTCTGTGGTTATAGCCCCAGTCCAGCTTCTTATTTCTGCAAAAAAAGGAGTGTGTGTGTTTGGGTTTCCTGGGTATTGGTCCACTTAAGCAAAGGGGTACCCCCAGAACAAACTATTTATGTGCATAGGGATGTGCCGAGAATCCTCAGTGGATATCTCCAGGAAACTTTCATGTAAGTACTCTGTAATCCTTTGCAGGTTTCTGGGGAGGGCAGCCTTATTTCTTCCACCACGGTAGGACACTTTTCCCTGCCAATCTGCTATTAAATAAGCAGGCATCATCATGGAATGCAAAATAGCTGCATAAGAGCCAGGACGGTACCCAGATGCTTGCAGCAAATCTTCTTTTTCCACCTGTGTTACCCCTCAGGGGACTAATATCACACATGGTCACCTAGGGAAGATGGTGCAAGTTTACAGTACCTGACCAGTATAGTCACTGCGTGTTATTCTCCTGCCATGGACGGTGTCCTGGGCCCCAATGCAGACAATTCCTAGCCATTACATTGTTGTCCTGGGTGTTAAGGGTCCGGGAATGGGTGTCCCTATGTTTTCTCCAGCAACAATTCACCGAATATTCCTCCAAGTGGATGATGAAGTTTTAACAAAGGTCTCCCATGAGTCCCATCCAGCACATCATTATCCCAGTGGCTTACTGCTGCCAGTGGAACAACCTCTGTACCCCCATGTCTGTCTTCTCCGTTATGGTTGAAAAATGCACATTCCACCACCATTCTACACTTGCTGAGCCTATTATTGAAACACTCTTCTTGCTGTCCAGGTGCTCGGTGTAGGGCTTCATTAGCCAGCGGAGGAAGGGGTAGGCAGGAACCCCCAGGATCACTATTGGCATTTCAACATCACCAATATTTATTTTATGGTCAGGGAAGAAAGTGCCCGCCTGCATCTTTTTGAACAGACCTGAGTTCCTAAAGATGTGTGTGGCATGCCTTTCCAGACCACCCCACACTGATGTCAGTGAACTGTCCCCTGTGATCCACAAGGGCCTGCAAAACCATTAAGAAGTATCCCTTTCAGTTTATGTACTCTGTAGCAACGTGGTCCGGTGCTAAGCTAGGTATATGTGTTCTATCTATTGCCCCGCCACAGTTTGGTTACCCCATTGCAGCAAACCCATCCATTATGTCCTGCATGTTTCCCAAATTCACTACCCTTCTTAGCTGAAGTCTATTAATAGCCCTGTACACTTGTATCACAGCAGCTCCCATGGTGAATTTACTGACTCTGAATTGATTCCCAGCTAACCAATAGTAGTCTGGAGTTGCTAGCTTCCACAAAGCGATGGCACTCGCTTCTCCACTGTCACTGTAGGTCTCAAATGAGTATTCATACATTTCAGGGCTGGGCATAGTTCTATCAAAGATCAAGGAAAGTGGCCTCTCTCATATGAAAGTTCTGTAGCCACTGCTCATCATCCCACACCTTCATAATGATTCAATCCCACCAGTCAGTGCTTGTTTCCTAGGACCAGAAGAAGCGCTCCACTGACTGAAGATGATGAGTGACAGCCTGCAGCAAACAGGAATTGTTTCATTCTATGGCTTGTAGAAGGGTGGCTTCAGTGACATCACAATTTTCTGTGCTGCGGTTCTCCTGTCTCTGCCTTGAAAATACTGCAGGATAAGTCATGAGGTATTTGTGATGTTCACAATGATTGAGCACAGCAGAGCAGGCTCCATGCCTCTCCAGCAATGGCGTCCACGCAGCAGAGACGGTTTTGGAAAAATGGCACAAGAAAAGTTCGTCTGTTTATTTTGGAGAAGAGGGTAGGTGGGAGGGAGCACGTTGTATCATGGGAGGATGACAACCTTCCCAAAAGGCACTGCAGGGAGCTGCACTGTGGGATAGCTACCCACGGTGCACTGCTTTGATTATCGATGTAAGCAAGGCTGGTGAGGATGCAAACCCCGAGGCAATGTGCATGGTGTGATCACGCTCATCTGACTTCTTAAGTTCAGCAGGTGAAAGTCGATTGAAATGAAACCGACTTCACTCCGCAGTGTAGACATACCCATATTCACGTTTAAATGGTGCCATTTTAACGCTCATGCTTCCTTGAGGTGAATAGAGTGGTATTAAAACTTTGCTGCTGGAGACAATTTTCTGTAAGAGTGGAGTTAATAAAGCACATAGTAACACGGCAGCATCCTCATCACTAGCGCTGGTTGGAAAAACAGAAGTCCATTCCTAAGGACATTCCAACATTTCCATTTTTTTCATTCCAAATCAATATGAAAAGCCAAAATTTCTTTTGAAACAAAAAGCTCTGAAAATTTTTGATTCAGGACTATTGAATTAATTTCAATAAGGCAATTTAATTTGTTTAATTTCAATAAGGCAAAAACACTCTTTTGATTATGTCAAAATATAGTATTAAATGTCTATGTGTGTATATATATTAAATATATAACTACAATATTAAAAATAACACTTTAAATGTTGACATTGCAACTAAATTAATCAAAATAATAAAGTCAAGAAAAATAATCATTTCATCTTATTAAAATGAAACATTTCAACATTGTTACTAAATGAGAAAGTTGAAATGATTTGTTTTGACTTTTGTCCCCATCTAAAATTTCATCAAAATTGGCATGTTCGCATGAAACGTTCCAATTTCAACAAAGCACCACTGTCTGATGGAAAATTGTTTTGTCTGACATTTTTCAACCATAACGGAGAAGACAGACATGGGGGTACAGAGGTTTTTCCACTGGCAGCAGTAAGCCACTGGGATAATGATGTGCTGGATGGGACTCATGGGAGACCTTTGTTAAAACTTCATCATCCACTTGGAGAAATATTCAAGGTAATATTCTTGCCTACAATGGAGTTCCCCCACACTATATAGGTATACTGCTATATCACTATGAACAGAGATTATAGCCCTGGCACTCATAAAAATACTTCTGAAGATCATTTTTCTTCCCTATGGTCATCCCAGATGGCAGATATTTTCCATCTTTTATTCACAAAGGAATTTACACCCAGATACCCTTAGTATGTACATAACTATGCATCGCCCCTCTCCCAAAGGATAATGCAGGTGTCTAGGTGATTTTAGTTAAGCTCAGAGCAGAGTTGACATGGGGAACATTTTAGGCATAGCAGCTGCTTCCAGACCCTGCCCCTTCACATTCCCTCATATTCATGGAGATAAGACCCCATGGAACAAGGATAGTTGGGCTTCCAAGAAAAGCATGCACACAGCCAAGGCCCTGCTCACTCTCTCCAGCCTATCTCCGCTTCCTTTTATTTCCATCTGCCCTTACAGGAGGGGAGCACAAAGCCCCTAGAATATAAGTTTTGGGGGGTTTTCAGCCTTAGGGATCAATCGTGCACAGACTGAAACACACAAGTAATTTTACTTGCAAGTCCCATTGCAGACTCACATGTATATCCTTTCCAGGCTCACGGCCTTACTCAGCAGACTGTTGAGTTAACTTTTTTTCTTTTCTCCATGAGCGCACACTAATCATTCTGTGTTTATAACATTTTTTTTAAATTCAGCTATTCCATCAGGAAGAAACAATGCTGTGAGCATTGCTACATTTCAGATAACAACGTACAGTTAAAATCTTTACATCATTTCCTTTCAAAATGCATCAGCATTACACTGACTTAAAAGGTATATCAAACCAGACATTCCACTCAAAGTAATAAATGGAGCAACTAAGCTACTTCAGCAGGCATCCTTGATTTGTATAGAAAAATATTTTCTGCTGCTTAGCACAAGATGGATTAAGACATGATTTCCCAGGCAAGTAAAGCTTACTGAATTTAACATGCTTACTGCACAAACTAAAGGACTATGATGAATGTTCCAGCATTACCATTCTATTACAAAATGCTGAATGTTAAATTCTTATGTGAAAATATCTCCAAGGACTAGCTGATGCCACATGAAAAGCACTGCATCTTGTATTTTCTTCTCCCAGTTTATTACAAGGAATGCATCATTTGTGACAGTATCCTAACTCTGGTTTAAAGAACAGTTCTTTCTAAACTACTTCTACTGCTTATTCTCCGATTGAGGTCATACTTTATAACACCAAAATTGGTTGCTGTGAAAATGATTACGATGTCACAGAGGACAGGAGAATCAGTCCAAGCAAACTAAGAAAAAATAGGCTATTTACCTAGAAGTAGAGTTCTCTAAAGATACTGCCACCACAATGCCACTTTCTTAAATCTCTCACTGAGCCACAAAGATACAGAATAACTAAAAAGTAATATGACCAGTCATAGTTCCATATGACTCAATATATGTGTGCACAATACTAAGGCTGGGTTTATAAAACAAGGCAAACTAGCCCAGTTTCTTCTGATATATCCAGAATATACTAACTCTGAAGACAACAAAGGAGAGAAGAAATTTGTGTTCATTCAAAACTATATCTTTGCTATATCCCTCCTCCCTCAGATTCTGATCACGACTTTGAAACAACCAAAGAGGCTGTGCCAAGATAATCTAGCCTTAGTGTTTACAGGAAGTTTTTAATCAGACCCTTCATTCATTCAGCTTGAAAGCTGAGAGCAATGGCCAACTTGTGGCAATTGCACCAGCTCTAAGGAGTCTGTTTTATCTTTCTTTTCGAAGAGAAATAAAACAAATAATAAATATAAAACACATAGCCAACCTGTGGAACTCGTTGCTAGGGGATGTTATGAAGGCAAGAACTATAACGAGATTCAAAAAAGAACTAGGTAAGTTCATGGAGGATAGGTCCATCAATGATTATTAGCCAAGATGGTTAGGGATGTAACCCCATGTTCTGAGTGTCCATAGCCTCAGATTGCCAGGAGCTGGCAGTGAATAACAGGGATGGATCGCTTGATGATTGCCTGTTCTGTTCATTCCCTCTAAAGCACCTGGCATTGGCCACTGTCAGAAGACAGGATACTGGGCTAGATTGACAATTGGTCTGACCCAATATGGCCGTTCTTATGTTTCTTATGTAATGCTATTTTTCCCACAAAAAAAAAATGGCTTTTCTCCTTTTATACACACATATAAACACTTGGCTAAATCCAACCAGGCTGGATATGGATTGTAGAGCTAATTTTTTTTTTTAATATATCTTGCTAAATCTATTTAGTTAAATTAGTGAATTTTCTGTATGGGGTTCCTAAATCAATGTAGTTAAATCAGCCCAACAACCTTAGGTGGACACTCTTAAATAGGATTAAATCACCTTGTTACTGAATTAAGATGAATCAGCTTTAGCCACACTCAAACTGATTTGAGAGTGTCCATATAAGGAGGTTCCTGCAAATACTTATGCACATACTTACCTTCAAGCATGTGAGTAGTCTACATTGACTTCAATGACTCATGCAAGTAAAGTTAAGCATTCATGTGTTTTCAAGATAAAGGCCTAAATTATGAGCAAAATTGCACTTGCACATTTTCCATGTGGTGCCATAAAAGCATGACATCAATTGCACCCCTAAGTATAAAAAAATTGGCCAGGACTGGCTGTGCCAATACCTAGTTAAATGCACAAGTAAGCAAACACTCAAACAGATTTTCTTTAACTTAGGAGGCGTATTTCTGCATATGAGGAATTATTTCTTTGAAAAGCATTTTGGGCCAAATTTTGCTCTCAGATGTATACCTGCAACTAACCCTGAAGTCAATGAAAGTGATGCAACTGAACCTGAGAGCAGAATATTGTCATCTGTTTTCAATGCTTTGCTGTCTTCTGGAACCCAGTAATTGAAAGCAACACACTTTGACCATTTTTATTTTAATTGATTAAAGTCTCATGTAGTGATATATCACAAAGCTAAGACAAGTGTATAAATCCCACAAAAGTCACTAAATACGTAAAACAAAAAGGTACACATAAAAATAAAAATGAAAACTAGTATGAAATAATACACCGCAGAACAATAGTTTCACTTTATCTGATTCATGAAAACAGGCTCCATTCAGATGACAAAGAATTTATTCTTTGAGAGAGTCAACTCCATATCTTAATTATTTTGCAGATTATCTTCTACAGGAAAACACCTAGAATTTCAAATGAACCCTTTCATTGTGGGAGGTTTCCCCATCCCTCCCTCAAGCTAGCAGGCAGTTCATTTCCCTTCACCTGTGGACCCTGGCAGATCTTCAGATGCTTTGACCATTCATGCATGCTCCTGCCCTTTCCTTGAATACATATACAGGGCTAGTCACAATCCAACCCAGAGACTGCTGAGGTCTTTAACCAACATTATAAAAGCCTTTATGACTCTGAATCATATAAAGATAAGAGCACACACAACAGTCTTTGCCAGTTGTCCAACAAGAACTTTATTCTGATTATTGAAGGGAATACTATATTAAAGACGCAAATAAAAGTCTAAGAAAACCCAGGCTAGCTAGGTCCCCAACCATGTTCATAAATGCTTTCAAAACCTCAGGCCAATATCAAAACTTGGATTTAAGAACTCTGAAATCCCCAAGTAACCTTCAGGGAAACTTCACAAAAGCAATCATTACTTTAATTTCCCATTCAGAATGTGATCCACTTAACTGGGCTATCAGCCTCTCTGTCCTTTGTTAATACAACTCTAAAATAATTCTTAGCCTCTGGACTCCAAGAAATAAATTCATCTCCTCATCTTGCATTAATCAAACACAGAAAACTAAATTGCCACTCACCTTATTCCTTTAAGAGTGAACCAGCCCAGCCCACCTGTGCCTCTTGCAATGGGGCCTGACAGAAAAATCAGTTGGTCTCTACAGAGAGTCTCTATAAAAGCAGGGGAACAGAAAACAAGGAAAGGAAGCTGCAAAAGAGACTGCAAAAGAGCTGTATGGTAAGGCAGTGCCTGCAGGTGATCTTTGATTGGAAGAAGGGTTTGGGCCTGAAAGAACCTGTAGCTAGGAAAGGCTAAGAGTGCCAGGCAGGACAGAAGCCTGGGAAGGACTGCCAAAAGCAGAGTTTAGGGAAGAAGAAATGAATACTCCAGCTAGGAAGGGCTGGGAGTGGCATGCTAAAAATAGGGAATTGAGTTGAACTTTGTAGACTTTATTTATTATTATTTATCTAATCTATTATTTTATTATTATTTGGAATTTTGTTCTGAACTTTTATGTTACTAAACACAGACCCTAAGGAGGGGCGTTTGAAGAGAGCAGCCTGTGTCGAGTGTATTAAGGATGCATGAAGAGAGGAAACTGAAGCATGGTGCTGTGGCGAGACACCAGTTGCCATGAGGGGGCATGTAGAAGACAGCTATCCTGTTGCACAGAGGATGTCTTGGGACTCACATGCTTGCTGTGAGCTTTCAAACTTTAACAAACGAGGCTACGATGTTGAATCTTTAACAAAGACAGCTTTTCTTTTATATTTCTCTCTTAGTCTTTGGAGTTAGATAACCGTTAACAAAAACAAATAACTTCTCATGCAGAGCAATATCGCTTCATTGTTTGCTTGTACTCCACCATCTGGTTGGCTGCATTTATGGAGACAAAAACCATACTTGTTCTGTTTGTAAAGCCCCTTACACAATGGGGTTCTGGTCCATGCCTTGGGCTATTAGGTGCTATTGTAATACAAATAATACGTTTTAAACAGTCTGAGCGAGAATTAAGTGAAGTCAATGGGAGTCTTCCCATTTTTCAATGGGCTTTTAGATCAGTGCTTTTAGTCTCTGGATTCTCTTGTCATTCCATTCTCAGGTCATCTAATCACTTGAGAGACTTCCAGGGTAGACAATACCGGAATTTCTAATTTAAATGGCAAGCAAGAAAAAAGAATCTGGGGCTAAAACCTTTAAGAGATTTATCATGTATCAAAAAGGGCAAATATGGGGAAATATCCACTGTGTCTTCCTTTACCGTTCATTTTAAGTCTTTTGTGATCAGATATGTAAAAGACCTCAATTCCACTGTTAAATTTAATCTAGACAGGTTAATAACATTATTAGATTATCTCCTTCCATTAATCTCTGTTGATAAGGCAGACAAGAATCAACTAAAATAGAAAATACTCATTAGGCCATTACAGTTTTTGCATGGTAGAGAATGCAAAGCTGTTCCAGCTATGACCTCTGTTTTCTTTCATTCTTTACTTTTAACTGTTCTACTGAGATAGCTATGGCTGCTTGCGCTAAAACAACACTGAATTCAAAAACAGCTAACCTTTGAAACTTGACATGCAAATAGACCTTACTGAGGAGTATATCCATGGTCAAGTCTGGGGGGGGTTTAAAGTGATTATTTCTAAAGTTAAAAAAACACTCGATGCATACTCAGCACTACAGCCAAAACCATAATTCTTATGAAGAAACCAACCAGCAAGAATATTATGGGGTTGCATTTTGAAGAAGATTTTTCTCTTAAGTAACATTTTCTTTCCCACAAGAAGTGCAAGAACCAAAGCTGTAGCCCACCACAGAACGTGAGCACAGAAGTAACAGCCAGCAGTGACTTTGATGGGTTCAGATTCAGACTTACAGAAGCATCACTGTAGTTGAGCAGTTAGGATCAGAGATAACAGGACAAGCACAAGTGTGAAGAAAGTAGTGATTAAAAGCTGGTGCCACAGCAGCACCACAGAGCAGCAAGTCTAAAAGAGAACTGGGCAATTTGGTAATGGGAGTTGAGCTGGCATTGCAGGCTACAGATAGCCTAAATGACAGGAGTGAAATGCATTTGTAAGAGACACAGTAGCAGGACAATGGGAGATTGAATAGAGGGGCAGCCACTTCCTAAAGTGTTAGCCAAAACTATTTTAAAATGTGGGTTCTTTAGTCTTATTTGTGGAGCAGGACCTTAGGTTCTCAAAGGAAGATTGAGGAGTTCGAACACCTCTCATTAGCACAAGGTCCAGATTTTAAAGAGTATAGCCAGGCACCTACTGAAACTGCATGTACAAACTGGGTAAACGCTACACAAATCTACAATTTGCACATGCAAGTTACACACACATTTTGCATGCTCAATTACTCACTTAAACTATTTAAAAACCAGGACCACTGTACCCAGGAGAGAAACTCTAAGGGGTGGGCAGAGCTAGGACAACCATGCCTGGCAGAGGATGAAAGTCACTGATGGTCAAAGAATTTTGTGTACAGTTTTCTTCTGCTTACCCTTAGGGGGACCAGCATCACTAATAAAAGGTAAATTAGTAAAAGCAGGAAGAAATTCAAACACTTTCTCTGGAAATTAATTTCCTTTCCAAAGCAAAACTGTGGGACCTATGCCTAGATCCATTACTCAGGACTTTGGTGATTGATTTCTTTATAGCTCAAGCTAAGTGCATTCTACTGTTACCTTTTACAATTAAACTATAAGAATGGTCAAGTGAATCTATCTTAACTCTATTTCTTCTCCTCTCTCTTCCACCCTTTGGTTGCAGTTATATTTTTATTCTTCATCTGAAACAATAATTGCAGTTTATTACTCATATTTGCGTGTACATCTGCCTCTAAGCAAATGTGCATTATTACAGTAGTCTGCAGCTGACCCTGGTGGTTATATCATCCATCATTTAGTGTATTGTTGAACAAACTTCTTTCCTACCTTCATTCACTCAAAGAAGCATAAAGAAGTGACAATGTGAATACGTAACTATTAAATGATGATTGACAAAGTAAAACGTAAACTCTTGTCCACGGTATGTCTGGATCCATATTTGAAACCATACATAAAACACTGTCACAGCTCAACAACTTGGAAAGACCATTTATTTCCACACCTACCAGGGTTACAAACAGGTCTCACCAGAAGATAATTATCCCGTTTTGCTGCCATTTTTGAGGTATACAAATCTGCTTTCATTCCACACTGGAACCTTTTGAATGTTTTCATGAAATTGGAAATTTGTTGGAATGTCTGTTGTTGTATCAAAACCTGCACATTTCAGGGGGCAAAGGGAATATATGTGCATCTCTCTCTAGACTGGTGGTTGGGGATGTAGAAGATGGAGGTTCAAATCCCTGCTCTGTCTGATTCAGAGCAGATTTTTCTATCCCAGATCACTCTGTCCCAAAATATTTCATTTAAACCTTATCTGTTCAACTGCATTAAAGTTCAAATACTTTATCTTTTATAATTATATTATAATATAAAAGTATAAAGAAAGTCTACATGAAACATTCTGACTGCATTGGAATGAACTGTTTTGATAAGTTCATGCACAAATTTTGACATTTATTCGTGCCTGTCAAATGTTCTGATTTCACTGAATCAGAGTTTTCCAAAGGAAAACTGTTCCATTAGAAAATTTTCAACCAGCTCTATTTAAAATCATGGTTTATTCACCAACAGTGTTGCTTTTAAAAAAAAGCCACCAAACCACCATTAGTTACTAACACTCGTCTTTAACTGTAATGCTCTAATTAGATTTCTCTGTTTTATTTTGGCTATGAAATGTGGCTGTGATTCATGGTTTTATTTACAGCTCACTGCCATGTACAGTAATTGTCATTCATGTGTTAAAAGAAGAACAAAAATGTTACTAGCTTGCAATGACTGATTTCGGGATAAACTGATTTATGTTACTAGCAGGATTCCCTTGAGATATTTCAAAAGAACACACACAGTTGATCTGGGAGAACTGAAGGCTTTAAAAATGAACCATAAAGATGGTAATTATTTCACTAATTAGATAATTTAATTATTTATCTGACATGCTTTTTGGAAACTGGTCAAGAATCCTTTCATTTATTCTGTAAATGTTATATATTGTCAATAAAGGCAATTCATTTTGTTTCCTCCTCTCTTTTCACCAGACGATTTAGGCATGAAGACTTTGATTCTCAAGTATCTAGATTAGAAGATTATTTGATTTATTATTATTCTCTGATAGTAAATGGCTCTTTCGTTTAGCTGACAAAGACATAACAAAATCTGAAGTCTGGAAGCTGAAGTAGACAAATTCTGACAAGAAACGAGGCACACACTCTTAACACTGAGAGTAATTAACTATTAGAATAATGCATCAAGGAATATGGTGGATTCTCCATCTCTTTAAATGAAAACTGAATGTCTTTCTAAAAATTATGCTCTATCTTAATCAGAGATTAGGAGCTAGGAGAAGAAATTATTTGGTGAAAGTCTATGGCTGTTCTATATGGGTGGTCACATTAAGTGATCATTTTAGTCCCTTCTGGCCCTAAAATCTATGAACTTGTCCAAGGTCATCATTTTAACACTACCACACTGGATATGCAAACACAATCATTACCCTTCAGGATGTATCTATCTTGAGCTTACACTTCTGTACATAAATCTGTAAACCAGATCAAAGTTTTTAATCAATCTGCCCAAAATTAATTATTTGTTGAAAACAGGGTGACCAGATAGCACGTGTGAAAAAGCAGGACAGTGGGTAGAGAGTAATAGGCACCCATATCAGAAAAAGCCCCAACTAACAGGACTGTCCCTATAAAATCAGGACATCTGGTCACCCTATTAGAAAATTCAGGCTGAGACATGGTCCAAGAGTCAGTGTCCCTCTGCCCAGGCTCCCCAAAGACAGGAGCCACGTGCCACCCATGCTGCTATACTATTTATAAACCACTTCATTTCATTTCCAGCAGGATTCTCTGAACTCTGCAACCACTATTGTCCTCTTTGCTTTATTCTGAGCAACAGAGTTCAGTGCACATGACAATGATCCTTCCAAACACTTTGCCTCTAACATCCTTCCCCTCCATGGACATTCTTGGTCCGTCACAGTCTTACTTATGCAACTGAAGAAAACGAACAGCTGTGCAAAAGAAGCCTATAATTTACTATCATGGGAAGATCTTTGTTCTGCTGGGTTTCCCAAATGACATCATATTAGTTTTCTCAACAGAAATGTGCATTATTGTACCATATTTTACAGGAATCTTTCTATTGATGAAAATATTATCCACAATTTGATGTATTTTGCTCACAACAAAAGAAAAAAATCCATTTGACTAACAAGTTATCTTGAACTAAAAATAATGAGATTATAAATTACATAAGGCACTCAAATCACTATTTTTATAATATTGATTGTATTTTATATTTGATACCAACCTATCCTTAACCTTGATTTTGTGCCTATAGTTGGGACTGAAAGATGTCGAAAGATAAAGTCCCAATTCCATCACCCTTGCTGCAAGTACGGTGACAGAACTGAGCTCTAGTCTAAAGGTACGTCTACAAGGATGGCAGCAAAGTCACCGCTGTCAGATCTATCTTTCTGGATTGATTGAGCAGTCAATGAAGACCCGCTCAATTGATCCAGAAATAGACAATGTAAAACCACCTCAAGTGGCATAGAGCTGCATCAATGGGAATGTGATTCCTACTGGCGCCGTGCAGTAAAGATGCCACGCAGAAGGGTACTCTGCATGGCTTGCGTAACTCCCATTGACTGTCACTGAATCGCCAGGTAATTGTAGACCAGGCCTAAGTGAATGTATACAGCACTGTGATACACACAGTTTAGACATAACGGCACAAGTGAAGGATGGATCTGTGAAACAACCTGCTAATAAAAGCAGGTCAGAGATACCTCAACATACTACTTGCAAAGAAATGCAAATAAAACTGAAATTATTGGCTATAATATATTCTGAAAAGAACTGCTAGAAAACCAAGAACATACTGTGTGCAAAACCTCACACACAGAATGCTGAAATAAATGTATTACACAGTGAATTCAACACAATTCATGTTCACATGAGTGTTTCTCTTCTAAACTAAAAATAAATCAATCATCCATTGAATCATAGATGTTATGTATCGACTCCGATGCAGTGATGTGATTGGATTAAGTATGGTATACTGGATAGATATATCATTGCCTTGCATCAGATTCTAATCTCCAAATCTATGCAAACCATAGTTGAACACATTAGAGCTGCTCCATCTGCACTGCCAATATTATGCTCATTGCTTTTAAGATTTTTTTAAGCTTGAAAGATACTTGAGAAACCAAATTTTGCTCTGTTAAACCAGGTGCATTACAATCACCACCTGCTGAATCATATAAATCACTTAGGACAAAATTCTCCTCTCAAAATTGAACAATGGTAGTAAATGGTGATATTCTGCTTTCCATAAATCTTAATTGCCGAGAAACCCTTACATATAGGAAGTTCAAAATACTGTTGCTGAGACCTGCAATGCAGCAGAGACAGGACTGCCTGCTAATTTAGGCCCAAATTCAACGAGGTGTCCTTACCCAGGACATTACTTAAGCACTTACTTAAGTCTTATCAAAGTCATTGGGACTTATGCACATGTTTAAATGGCATCCAGAACAGGGATGAACCTAAAGCAAGTGCTTAAGTACTTTCGGTAATCAAGGCATTAAATTACAGGGCAATTGACTGGATGATCTAATAGGTCTTTCCCATCTTTTACAACCAGGACTGAAAAAAATGCAACTGTGAGATCCCTAAAAAAGAGGAGGTGTCAGAACACAAATGCTCAACAGAACAACGCTCACAGAAGATCTTTAATTTAGTTAGGGTTTTACATACTATATTCACCTGGAAGAGCTTTAGCAGCTAGTATTCATCCAGGATGGAATGAAATGAATTACTTACTGTAAACTGTGGTTCTTTGAGATGTGATCCACTTAGGTGTCTGCGTGTCCAGCACAACAGAGCTGGAGAATTTTGCCTAACAGTGCCCATAGAGGGATGGCACTCGTACCTTGTGTAGACCCTCCCCTGGCTATATGAGGCAGCACCGCCCCAGACCCCTCAGTTCCTTTGCACTGAATGCCCAGGGACAGAGGGTGGGTCATGGAATGCACATCTGTATCACATCTCAAAGAACCACAGTTACAGTAAATAACTGTTTCTTTTTCAAGTAGATGCAGCTGTGTATTCCACTTAGCTGACTCACAAGCATCTCGGAATCGATCTAAACAAGGACTGCAGGATCGCCCCTTCAAAGTTTGAATCAGCTCTGCAACATGCAGTAATGACTTAATGGTTCATAAACATATGTTTGGACGACCATGCGGTAGCCCTGCAAATGTCCAATATCAAGATGTCACTGAGGAATGCTACTGACGTAGCTTGCACTCTCGTAGCACCCACTGAAAAAGTGTAATCATGGCTATTGCATACTCAGTACAGGATGTTATCCACTTAGTAATTGTTGGTGAGGAGACTACTTTTCCCTTCACATGATACATACATGACACAAACAGCTGAGGTGAAGCAAACATGGAAAAATAGAAAGGTAGACATCATCTGACATCTAATGTATGGAGACATTACTCCTCTGGAGCTTAAGAAAGATATAAATATACTGGCTGGTTCAAATGAAACTGAAAAATCACTTTAAACAAAAATTTTGGGTGCAACTGTAAAGTCACTTTGTCCTTGGAGAACTGTGTATGAAGAGTCTGCCATCAGAGCCCAGAACTTATAGACTCTCCTTGTGGATGTTACCGCAACCAGGAATGCCATTTTCTGACACAAAAGCGTAAAGGGACAAGATGTCAGTTGCTCAGATGGAGGTTCCATTAAGGCCACCAAGACCGTGTTAAGATCCCACAGAGGACTGGAGGACAAGATGAAGAAACCCTTTTAAGAATTTTGCTACCATGGCACTGGAAAAGACTGATCTTTTTACCAGGGCAGATGAAACTCTGAAATCACTGCCAAATGCACCTTCAATGAGCTAAGAGCAAGACCTGAAGACCAAACATGCAGCAAGTACTCCAAGACATTCTGGGTAGAGGCCAGCATTGGACTGAATTCCACAAGCTGATGACCGCACTGAAAACCGCTTCCATTTTACTGAATAGGCAATTCTGATAGAGGACTTTCTACTGTTGTGTAAAACTGCTGAATGGCTGCTGAACATCATTCTTCCTCCTCATTCAACCACAAAGCAGCCATACAGCAAGATGTGGGGAGTTGAGTGCAGAGTGCAAGATGCGACTGTGATTCTGTGTGAGTAGGCTTGGATGGAGAGGAAGGGCTGAACTGACAGCATAAGAAGATCGGAGAACCCACACTGCCTTAGCCAGGCTGGGGCAATGAGGATGAGCTTGGCCTGATCCACTTTTAGCTTGAGGATGACCAGTGGAATGCTTGGGATTGGAGGAAAATCATATAGGAGAGCCAACTGCCAGCTGAGATGGAAGGCATCGGGTCAGGAACCCTGGATTGAGGCTCCCACAAAAGCAGAACAGATGGCATTTCCAGTTATCCCTTGTAGCAAACAGGTTGATCCCTGGAATGTCTCAAGAGTGATCTGGAGCATGACCAGTGCCGTATTGCCGACACCAAGATCTTCGGTGCCGATGACCAAGAGTGGTGTCGTGCTGATGCCGCTGAACTCCTCCAGTACTGGCGCTCTGCCTCCGGTGACCTTTTCGGTGACAGGGAGCGTGCCCTCAGGGATTGATATCTTAAGGGTGGCAACCTTCTCCCTGGTGACCTGACCCATGGAGAGGCATGTCAGGGCTCCAGAGAGTGGTATAGCTACTGGGTGGTCCCACTGGGGGTTTCCTTTCGATGCTGGTGCCCTCCCCTTCGCCTGTTCCTTCCAGGGCATAGGCATTGGAAGCAAGGAAAGGACCGTCAGGTCACTTGCCGCTTGAAACGCTGCCAGCATTGATGACACCAAAAGCTGCAGAGGCTCTCTTCCGTTCCCTGGAGTCGGAGGAAGCTCTCTGTGGGGACTCAGTGCCCTAGGCAAGGCCTGCTCCTGCAGGAACTGCTCACCCCACTGGTTCTGTGCTCCTCCAATGCTCGACCCCATGTCCTTGGTCTTCTGCGTGGCGGAGTGGTCCCTCTCCGAGAGCTGTTTCTTTTGCTTCCTCTTTGATGGTGAAGAAGAAGCTTGGTGTTGCAGTAGTTCCGTTGCCGGGGGCGCTCTGTACCGACGCAGTGCTTGGCACCAAGATGGAGCGGGATGGCTCCAAAGCCAGTCTCAGAGCAGCCTCCATCAACAAGGCCTTCAGACAAACTTCCCGCTCTTTCTCAGTCCGTGGTTTGAATGCCTTACAAATTTGGCACTTGTGTCTGGGGGAGTCGCACAGGAAGGACTTCAGACAACTGTTGTGGGGGTCGCTATGCAGGAAGGTCTTGTCACAGGATTTACATGGTTTGAAACCTGGAGATCGGGGCATGCCCCGCTGCTTCGTGGAGGTCCCTAAGGGGACTACCTTATCTACTAAACTGTTTACACTATCAACTAACAAACACTAACTATTCAACAACTACTTATGGGAACACTTATCACTAAATTGCTAAGAGGCACTTGCAGTAGCAACCAAGACACAATTCCAGTAACCGTCAGTGGCAGAAAGAAGAAACTGAGGGGGCCTAGGGCCAGTGGTGCCTAATATACTGCACTGAAGGAACTGCTAAGGGGAAAAAAAATTTCAGTAACTGTGCAGAAGGGCACACACACACCTGCAATGGAATCAACATGAGCAAGCACTCGAAGAAGAACACCTCAACATTCAGTTTCTGGAAACATCTACCATCACAAGGAGTCCAGGACCAACGAGGGAGGACTAATCTGTCAAAAGGGTGAAGAATCGGATGGTAAACTCTCCCACATTTGAAGGTGGCAAAGACCACAACCTTGCAAACTGGACCATTGCATACTTATGAACATGAGGCCCCATAGCTCCAGGGACATTTGAACTTTCATGGAAGGCTGAGACTGTAGATTGAGGCAAAGGTGGCGAATCACCAGAAATTGGTCGGTCAGTGAAAACTCTCTCAAACTCGTAGCGTCTATTAGGTCCCAATGCACTTGATTTTTTCTGAGTGGGAACCAACGTTGGTTTCCTGATGTTTAGGATAAGACCCAGATGGTCAAGTAAGTGCAGTATAGAGTGTACATGGAAAAGAACTTCTTTTCTGGACCTGCCTCTTAGCAGCCAGCCATCCAGATACAAAGATATGAATTCTCTTCTTTCTGAAATATTCCGTCACCATGACCATACACTTGGTAAAAACCCAGGGGGCAAAAGAGGGGAAAGGAAGTACCATGTACTTAAAAACGAGCTTGGCCACATTGAATTGGAGGAATTTTCTGTGGCTCAGCAAAATTGCCACAGGAAAATCAGTGTCCTGACGATCCAGAGCAGCAAACCATAAGAACATAAGAACCAGTCATTCTGAGGCAACTCGGGGAGGTTAGTGGGCACGGTCACCATTCGTAATCTCACGTACCTGATATATTTGTTGAGGTCACAGAATTTGAGAATGGGTCTTACCTCTCCTTTGGATTTGGGAACCAGGAAGTACTGAGAACAAAAGCCCTGATCCCAGTGTTCTGGAGCTTCCTCCACTGCACCCAAACCCAGAGGAGAGCAAACCTGTTCGAGAAGCAGTATCTCATGAGAGAGGTCCCTGAAGAGGGATGGGGAGAGAGGGAGGGGGAAGAGGAGTGCAGAAGAACTAGATACCATAGCCCAATGTGATGGTGCTTAGGCCCCATCTGTTGATTGTAATCAAGCCTCAAGCACTGTAAAAGTGAGCCAGCCTGTCCCTGAATAGAGGTAAGGTAAAGAGAGTGATGACTTGGCCACTGCTCTGGACCACGGAGTCAAAATGGATGCTTGGAGGGTTCCAGGGAAGGGCGTGTGGATTGGCTGAATCGCAGACCTGAGTGCCTTCTCCTCTGGGACCTATGCCCCTTTCTGGGGTATTCCCACTGTCTCAGAAGAGGAAAAGGCTGCCCAAAGGTGCACTGCATTGCTGCTGCTGCAGCTGCTATTGTTGACCAACATAGTGGCACCTTTGCACTGCCAGCATATACACCCTCAAGGAAAAGTAGAGTAGCCAGAATCCTTGAAGGAGTGAAGTCTCGTCTGTCTACGCCAAAAAAAGTACCCGGTCATTGAAGGGCATCTCCTCTATAGCCTGTTGCACGTCAGAAGCAATGCCCAAATTCTGCAGCGATAACGTCCTTTACATGGTCACCATGGATGTCATAACTCTGGCCAAAATGTCTACAATATCCAATGATGTGACATCTTGGCTACCAAGTAGCCTTTAGTGATCAATGTCCAAAATTCTTCTCCGGAAGTTTCAGGCAGCTGGTCTGCAAACTTAGATATAGGCATCAAATTTACAAGATCATATTAGGACAACAATGCCTGCCGGTTCACAGTCTGCATTTGCAGGGAGAAGGTGGTGTAAATCTTTTTACCCATAAAGGCCATCCTTTTTGAGTCCTTGACCTTAGGAATGAACTTAAATTTGCCCTGTTGGGCTCTATCATTCACTGCAGTTATGACCAGGGAATTTGGGGGCAGATGGGAGTAACAATCATCAAATCCATGCACTAAGACAAAGTATCTTTTCTCCATACACTTCACAGTAGGCAGTACTGAAGAAAGAACCTTTGCAGGCGCTAGCAGCACATCGTTAACAGGGAGGGCCATTCCCCTAGGAGGGACATCTGCAAGATACCCAATAACTTGTGTGTGGTTCTCTTGTAGGAACCCTGTCTAAATATGCAGCGAAGCAGCCATGCATCGCAAAAGGTCCTTGTAGGCCTTGAGATCCTTAGGCACAGAAACAGAAGAAGAGCCAGGCACCACCAAATCATCTAGGGACAGAAGAAGCAGTGAACTATGCCAAGACTGGATCCCCCTCCAGGACTTGTGGAACCGGAAGGGACGATTCTGTATGGTCTCCCAGGGGAAGGCTCAGTGGTCCCCACCTCCCATACGTTTGGTGCTCTCACATTACCCTACTACCTCCATGACCACCGATTCCTTGGAGGCCTCTGGGCATAAGGATAGGCCATTGGTGGCCAAAAGACACTGGGCCAGGGTCCCACATTCTGACCACAAGACAAGTGCCAACTCTGGTACCCATGGTACTCCATAAATGGCTCCCAATGAGTGCAAGGTGATGAAGAATGGAAGGAGGACGATCCTGACCTCAATGTCGACAAACCTCGGGTTTCCAGGGACAAAGGTGGAGCCAGCCCTGAGGGGTGGCTCATCCATCACAAAAAAGGAAGGAGGGACTGGAGCCGACGGTGGAAACAGTACCTCTGGCACTGAATATGCCTCCATTGTTCCCAGTGCCAGGAACAGAGTCAACCCCGAAGTCAGCAGCAGCACATAACAGTGCCAAAGTGGAGGGTGGTGAGAGCCAGCACGGTAACTTCCACAGTGCCAAATGCAATGGTTCCAAGGAGTTTCCCGGCAGAAGAGTCTCCATGAGACCTGAAGTGGTCTCGATTGGTCTTACTCAATCCCTTGATGGCGAACAGCTCCTCTATCTCTTCAGAGAGGCGCCAGCTCCAAAGCATGACAGAGCAGCACTCTCGGAACCCCAGAATGACGTCCAATCCAACAAGGACCTCGGTGCCAAAGCAGGCCACATGGCTGCTCAAGCAGGTGCTGCGTTAGATGAAGGTCCTTAACCAACTGAGTCTGCTTTGCAAACAATCTACAACTCTCACACCGCACTTGGACATGGGCCTCACCCAAACACAGCAAGCACCATGTGTGGGTATCACTCCCCCACATAATGGACAATGTTTAAATCCCGCTGAGGGCATCACCGGGGGAAATACTTAACTAAGTCTAACTAACACTAAGGGTACAAGCTATATACAACTAGGAAAAACACTAAAAGACAGTGAAAGACTGTGAGGTTAACAACAACACAGAGCTCTGACTACAGCCAGGGGTGGTTAGAAGGAACTGAGGGAGGTCGGGGTGATGCTGCCCCATATAGCTAAGGGAGGGGCTACAGCCACAAGGAGTGAGCATCGCCCAACTATGGATACTGCTAGGCAATTTCTCTGGCTTCAGTGCGCTGGACACACACACACTCAAGCGGAATACACAGCTGCACCTACTCAAAGAAAAACTAAGCTATGGTCTCTGTTATTTAGCCCCCCTTTCTGCCAGTATCATAAACTAATATCACTTTTCAGCTAAACTGGGAAATAGGATCAAAATGCAATTTTATTAGAAAACTTTTTTTTCAAAAGACATTATAAAACCCAACAATCTGTCTTGCTGAAGTATGGCAAGAGAATCCCATCCCCCCTGAATAATTCTGGTGCCTGTGTCCTATGTCCAGATGCAAAATTACCAACGCCCCTATGATACCCATGAATTTGGCTACCTCCCTATTCAAATACCTCCTAGCCTTGTCAATGTACGATGGCTTCACAGCTCCTCACCAGACCCTGTGTTACAACATATCTGACCACATGATTTTTTACTCCTGGGAAACATTCCTCCAACTCCCTCTTAGCTCTGAGCTACCCTTTACATGTCCCCAAATCATTTCCCACAAGATGAACCACGTTTATATCTGGTGTCTGCTCATGGTGTACAAAAGGGACATCAGCTGGTCCATAGCATGCCCCTCCTCCCATGCCAGCTCAGGACTGCTTCACTACTGAGGCCCACCTACAAACCGCCAGACAACCTGGAAGCCCGCCTATGCACTTGCCTGCCTAGCCCATCTGCCCGCATCTGGAATGGAAACACAACAGAATATTAATACTGATTCCATCTTACGTATGTTCTGTATGCTTCAGAATGCCAATGTCCCATTGCCTGAATTGCCCTAGCCCCCATACCCAGCTAGGCCACTGCTATTGCCATCCCAATACTGAACGAGTGAACCAAATTCATGTGCTGGGAGCCCCTATCTCATCAGTTTCCTCTTAAAACTATAACAAACCAGTATGTTGTAAAGACGGACCCATCCCTCCCTGGTCTTATCACCATATATGCCCTCACAATCTTCACAGGACAGATCCTGGGCTCGCCAGTCTCCTGTAGAATAATGGATTCACCCTGGCCTCCTTGATCTGTCTTTGACTTCCTCAAGGGTAATATAACTGATTGCTTCCCCCACAGTATATACCCCTCAGTTCCAAGGCCATGTCAGAAGAATCTCTACATGACCCAGGTGTAACCCGTCCGTGCCCAGGGTAGCCCACTGATAATGCCAGGGTCA
>ML675601.1:78257607-78317530 GCA_007922155.1 Mesoclemmys tuberculata
CTAATTACACAAATGCTCCCCCCTCCTAATGCAGCCCGCGTGACACCAGGTACTAAGTCACTGATCCTAAAAGCTCCAAAAAATGCTACCAGAAATGCCACCCAGAACAAGGCCACCTCCTGTTCACAACTGCACATGGGTTCCAGGATCCTCACCCAATCCCTAAGTGTACTAATAGTGATAGGACAATACGTATCCTCCCTAGGGCTGGTGCTTCAAGACCACTCCACTAGAAACCTTTGAACTAAAACACTGCCGCAAAGATCTGGGTAGCTGTTCAGCCTACTGACAAACATAAGGTAAGTGGAGAGGGTTGAGGGTGCCAGTCGCCGGGCTGCTAATGACACCATGTACTGCAGCACATGTTCCTCTGTAATCATATCCATATCAACAACCATGCTTCCAGAGCCTGAATTTGCACAAAATCATTAAAACTTCTCTCATAGCTCCACCACGTTCAGAGAGCCACCGACCTCTGTGCTACACTGACAGCAATCATATGCCAAAGTTTCATAGTGCCAACGGCATCCGTTCAAGTTCTTTGCTGGAGGGGGGTGCCCGCTTCCAAAATCTGTCCGTCTGAAAATGAGATGATGCATCTGCTATACCATTATCAACCCCAGGCATATGTCGGGAAAAGAAACAGATGTTTAAGCTTAAACACTGTAAGTACAAAAGCCCTTACCAACCTCATAAATCTATGTGATCTGGAGAACGGGCGACTGATAGCATAGTACCATCACCAAGCGGTCACACCAGAAATGCACCCTTTTATGAGCAAACTCTATTCCCCAAATGACCACTGCAACCAAAATGTGGAAAAAATTCCAGAAGTGTTATATCCTGCCCTATCCCTTTTTGCATCCAGGTGGAGGGCCATAAAATACCCCAAAACCCATAGCTCCTTAGGCATCCTAATGGATCTTTAAATCAGCCCCCAGTACCCATTCCTCCTTCCATAAAGACACTCCATTAAAATGGCTCAGGAACTGTTCCCACACCCCAAAATCTTCCTTCATTTCTCTAGTAACTCTTATAAAATGGTGAGGTCTTGCAATACCTGCAGTGGCCACTGCAAACCAAATGCAGAAAGCCCACCCTGGGGCTACCATCCAGCAGGCAAAGTTAAGATGCCCAACAATAGAGTGTAGCTTCCAGAGTGTAACTTTTTTGTCCCTTCTACCTCTCTTAATCAAGCCCAGTAGTTCCTATTCTGAGGATCACAATATACCCACCAGCGTGTCTAGCTCAATCCCAGGTAGATCAGTGTAATGAAAGGTCCCTCTGTGTTTTCCTCTGTTAGAGGTACTCCCAGTTTGGAGAGGAGGTCTGTTACAAGGGTCTGAAAGGTGTCCATCAAGTTAACACACTCAGCCAAATTCCCCGCCTGCGAACAAAAGTCATCTAAGTAATGCACTACTTGCCGTAAACCAGCTTCCCACATCACTGTCCAGTGTAGCATTCTATTACATTTCTCAAATCCTGAACAGGATATTACACATCCCGTAGGCATTGCTTTTGTCAAAATAAAGTTGTCCCTTGAAAGAGAAACCCAAAAGGTTGAAGTCAGAAGGATGTACTGGCAGCAGTCAAAAAGCAGACTTGAAATCACAGGGGGTCATCAGCGCCCGGACCATGCGCACAGCCTCATCATCGGAGGAATAGTGCACAGAACACAGGGCTGGGTCTATTCCATCATTAACTGAACTACCCCATGAGTATGAGAGGTGGTGAACTAAGCAATATTTACCCAGAGCCTTTAGAGGGACCACGCCCAAGGGAGAAAGAGAAACCTGCAAGTTCTGTATAGGTAATTGAATGAATGGCTTTGCCACCCTATTCCCATATAATTCCTGTGTAATCGTTTTCTTTACAATATGGCCCATCCCCACCAAAGACTTCACATTTTTAGACATCACATGACTCTTTTTCCCCATAAAGGGGATCCTAAAGCCTGCAGTAAACCCATCCCACAAATCTGTCCCATCTATCTTGTTAAGGTAATCCCAAAGGAGCACCCTTAACACTTCCATCTTAACTGGACATGGTGCCCTTGTCCAACCCACCATACCCAGCTCACCCCCACCCCCACCCCTTCCTGTGTTTTCGCCCCCAAACCCTGCTCTTGCCCTCATGAGACTATGGGCAGCACCTGATCTGCTCCCCCAGTCTGTTTCCCCACTGCGACCCTTCCCTACTGCTGTGACAAATACAGACTCTGAGGGCCCCAAAGCACATTTTATAAGCACGCCTAAATTTGCAGAGCCAACAAAAACAACTGCTTTTGTTGAATGCCCTGCAAATGTCATTACGTGCCTGAGGCTTCTGTCAGGGTTGCTGCAAAATGAAAAGGTCACAGTCCATATAGACACAGGCCTCCCGGCATCATCCAATCCAACCACAGCGTATGATGTGGTATGTCCCATCAGACCGCGGGCTGTGTTGCTGCCCTCAGTCTAAACTTCTTGTCATAATTAAACCAGGCCACATCTCCAAACGTTTTATATGCCTGCCTGATTATATCCATATATTTGAACAATGCTGCACTTCTGCCCTAACAGATCAGGAAGGCAGCTTCCCAGTTCTCCCATGTTCTCACCATCCTTGCCCACTTGGCATTTCACTGCCCTGCTTGCTCTGACATGGCCGACTGTCTGCCAGAACTCTCCCCCCCACCCCTGTGCAACAGTGATAACATGTATACATATTCACCTCTCAGAATTTTATCTTTAGTAGTACTGAGGTGAACGCCCATCAAGTCAGCCACCTCCGCGTAACCATACTTGTGATTGACCACTGAGGCACCCGCTCAGTGCCCTGTTGCCTCCCAGCTACCCCTGAGGAAGCAATTCTACCCCATGAATTTACAGTCCCTCAATGGGTGAGTTGTAAGGTGCCCAGAAATCACCTGCCCCCCATTAAGGGCTGCCACCCTCTGGGCTGCCCCACCTGACTATTGCCTATCTCCCAAACACAAGCCCATGCTGGGCTTCCATTACTGCCCCTTCCAGAACCCTCATCCCTGGACACTCCCAGCTGCTGCAACAACTGGAGGTTAGCTTCCAACAACTATGCAATACCATTAGCTTCTGTAGAAGGTGTGTCTACCCCAGAAACCTCTGATACAGTTCCTAAAACACCCGATCCCCACTCCTTAGCCTATTTGTTACTCTGCTAGGTCCATCCTCCCCTCTTCCATTTAAGTCCTTCAAGAGGTAAAGTGAGCCAGGTCCCTACACCCCACTGATGTCCCCCCTACAGACACCCATTGCAGTATTGGGTAGCAGGGACCTCATCTTCACACACTACCCTTGCAATCTTCATCTGGTGCTGATCACACTCCTCCCTGCCCAGTGGTGTCACTATCCTCTCTTGTAATCCATTTGTTGAAATGTCCTGGTTCTGGGCGACCCACTACACCTTGTAAGCCCTGTAGTGTTGCGGAAACAATTTCGGAAGCAACTGCTTGTACCACCTGAATCAATTCTTTGTGGGCTGACCTCACTCCCAAACACAGTCAGTTCACCACTAGGAGGGTTGGCTTCCCCAGGATCCACCTCACTCCTCAGTAGAGGGGAATTCATTTGATAGACAGATCTACCAGCCCTGGTCCTTGGTCCAGCTCTTTGCACACATGGTGAGAATCCTAACCCCGGTCTCCCATGGACTCTCCAGCCCCACTCCCTCCAGTCTGAACATCTCTCCTCCCATCTGTTCTAGCACACCAGCTATGGCCAGCTGGAAGGGGGGAAACTCCCACACCTGTTCTCCCCGCCTGCTACAGCTTGGAGATGAATCTGAAATTCGCTCGTCCTCCCTGTCTGTGACAAACAGCCTGCTTCTGCAGTTGCAGGCAGGGGAGGGTCCTTCCTCCCTCCTGTCTGTTCTAGCTAAATCTGAAATCAGTTCAGTCTCCATTTCCATTACCAAACACCTGCTTCTCCTGCTGCAGACTGGGGGAGTGGAAACCTCTTCCCCTTTCCCTGTTCTCAACCATCTGCTACCACGTGGTATCATGAAAGAACACGATTGCGGAGCTGGAGTCCTTGCTGGTCCAGTACAAGAGGGCTTTGCCTGCACCAGCATGTATGCATATAGTCCCCCCACTCTTCCAGTCACCTGGGGGGATGTGTGAGCATCACACTGACCTGCTTTGCCACCGCAGTCAAAAGTAACTCCCCGGCTTTCTGGCCCTTAAAAGGCCACACACCTTTTCCAACAAGCCAGACAACCACCCCCACTACTTAATGTGCAGTGAGGTCATTAGCACAGAAGTGCTATAACCAGCTCTAAACCATTCCCTTCTGGCACTTCCCGCTGCTGTCCTTGTAAATGTTATAAAATCATCTACATACAATGTTGTTTTGGATTTGTGTTTCTGATCAGATCTCATTCAATTTTCATTTTGCTTAATATTTTGCCATTCAGTGAAATACAGCCTAATATCTACTACTGTAAAATCAGTTTCAAGTTTAGCCACCATTTAAAAAACATACATTAATGAATACTGTATTGTTGTTGCCTATAGTCTTAGCATAGGAACTCTCAGACAAGAGTGTATAAAACAAGCACATTGAAAGTAACCACACAAATATTCAAACAATAACTGGCCATCTAATATCCTCCATTTAATTTTACAACATTCAGTGCCATTTTTTTAAAAAGAAAACTCAGATTTACCTCCTAGTGACAACTGTAATTTCTATTTTATAGCCAATATAATTACACTTTTTTCAGCAACAGGGCAGACTGATTATTTTCTTTTGCTAACCAGCTTAATAGCACTTAAGTAGCTTAATTTACCGTTATTCAGATTCTTAATTGTTTACATTTTATTATGTTAAGAAATGCATCATTCGCTATTGCCTAATTACTAGATGATTCATTTTTTTATTTGTGATTTGTGTCAAGATCTATTTAGATGAAAATTCAAGTTCAATTAAAAATTCACAAAAAAAGCATTTTATTTTATTTTTTATTAAATGAAACTACCTTACAAGTACTGGATACATAAGAAAAGAAAGTTTATCAAAACATGTTCTAAATGTATAATGAATTGATTTATTAAATAAAGGAAGCATTATTTGTAGTTAATTAACCCAATTGATTGTTTCTAGTCTCCTTCAAGATTTTAGAACTAGTAGATGCCATCCTTTCACACCTAGTTTTTAAAAGAGGAAAAAGGTTTTTTGCTTTTTCAACTCCCAACCAGTTTCTTAAATATTCATTGAACTAAACTAATTGAATAAACTAATTGAACTAATTAAACTAATTGAAATGAAAAAAATATTCTCTTTGCACCTGCAGAAGAGACTACTGCTGTCAAAAGCCAGTTTAGCACTTCAGTAAACTCTGGTTCCAGATGTGTAGCCAATGACTTCCATTAGATCAGTGGTTTGAATTCCTTTAAAACTTGGCAGCAAACATACTCAGGGCCCCTGGAGCCCCCCCAAAATGACTGAGGGACAGCTGGACCATATTTGAGTGAGAGGAATTGCAACCTGGAGCATGGTTTTGCAGCACAACAAAGGTTTGGTGTCTGACATTGATAGTGCAGGGAGTAACTCCTACCCCAGCTGGGCCCAGATCCCATCATCACTGCCATCATTGCACCAGGCCGTAGAGGACTGACCAGGCCAAGAACCAAACTGGAGGTGCAGGGTTAGGGATATCGCTCCCACCAATAGCAGGACTACAGGTTCAGGAAGAAGAAGGACCATGTTACCAAGAGAAGGGTAGAAACCCCACAGGCCTGGGCCCTCTTTGATCCCTCATGCTCCCCCTACCCCCCCCCCCAAACTCCTTCCCTCTTCTTAAACTTTTTCATCTCCATGATAATTTTTTGGAAGTGTGGGGAGGCGAGAGTTTCAGATTTTGCCCTAGGCCCCCAAAAACCTCTGAGACCCTGCATGTACTGCTTAATATTATTTTTTGCAATTAATTTAAAAAATTTTAATAGATTATAGAATCATAGAGGTGTAGGAAATGGAAGGGAACCTTAACAGGTCATTTAGTCCAGTCCCCTGCATTCAACATAAGACTAAGTAATAACTAACCCATTTCTGCCATGTGTTTGTCTAACCTGTTCTTAAAAACCTCCATTGACAGAGATTCACAACCTCCCTAGGCAATTTGTTCCCGTGCTGAACTACCCTAACAATTAGGAAGTTTTTCCTAATGTCCAACCTAAACTTTCCTTGCTGCAATTTAAGCCCATTGCATCTTGTCCTATCATCAAAGGTTAAGAAGAAAAATTTTTCACATTCCTCCTTGTAATAACCATTTGTCATTATTGAATTTCATCCTATTTACTTCAGACCATTTATCCAGTTTCTCCAGACCATTTTAATCCCATCCTCCAAAGCAGTTGCAACCACTCCCATCTTGGTATCGTATGCAAACTTCATAAGCATATAACCTATGTCATTATCTAAATCATTGATGAAGATATTAAAGGAAACTGGATCCAGGACCAATCCCCTGTCCAATACGCTTTTTCAGCTTGACTGTAAACGAACGATAACTACTCGCTGGGAATGGTTTTCCAATCACTTACGCACCCACCTTATAATAGTTCCATCCAGGCTATATTTCCCTAGTTTGTTTCTGAAAAGGTCATGTGGGACAATATCAAAAGCCTTACTACTGTCAAAATTTACCACTTCTTTCCTATCTACAAGGCTATTAGGTTGGTTTGACATGATTTGTTCTTGACAAATCCATGTTGACTGTTACTTATCACCTTATCATCTTCTAAGTGTTTGCAAATTGATTGCTTGATTATTTGCTCCATTCTCTTTCCAGATATGGAAATTAAGTTGACTGGTCTCTAATTCCCCAGGAGGTCCTTATTCCCCTTTTTATAGATTGACACTATAAAGATTGATTGATTCCAGTTCTCTGGAATCTATCCTGTCTATGAGTTTTTGAAGATAATCAAAAGACTCCGATATCTCTTCAGTCCCCTCCTTGAGTATCCTAGGATGTATTTCATCAGACTCTATAGTAAGTTTTGGCCTTAATATAGGCTCTCTTAACTTCCAATTTATTTTAAATAGGTCTATTTTTAAAAAAAGAACCTGTATTTAAATTTAAATTTTAAAAATCAATTGAAATTTTAAAAAAATCTAAGTTAAAAATAAAATTAAATATAATTGATTCTGATCTACCTTGTGTAGCAATAACGGAAGTAGTTTATTCATTTCATTCAATACACAAAAAGCCTCTTGGAAAATGAACATTTAATTTAGAAAAGTGTCCCTGCCACAGGCCATGATTCCAAATATGATATCAAACTAAAATCCACTCATAAAAAATTGCTATAAACACATGAGCCATTCAGCTAAGTATATCACATGTTTTAAAAATCCTAAGGCTTGTGGAGTGATGGTTTCAGGCAGCTGTTAAAAATTCGTGTCTAACATTAGATGTGAGACACAGCTGTTGCTTTTCAGAGCTGTGGAGAAAACCACAGAAGATAGATGGACAGATGTGGTTTAGCTAGTTGCCTGTACTGTCATGTACACTGTCTGCAACAGTCAATGTCATTATTGGTAACAACACCTTTTCTAACCCTCTTATTCAGTACGCAGTATTGTGTATGAGGATAAAGGGTGAAAACTTTTTCACTGAATAGCGTATAGCTACAGAGAAATCAAGAGGAAACTTAAGAAATCAAATCCTTAGTGAAAAACAGGCAGAATTGGTCAGACATATGGATTTCATACACAGAACCGTGCTCTTTTGGAAGATAACATCACTATTTATGTAGAAGGATGATGGCTAAATGACTGCCTGATGCCCATTGAGTGCCTTGCAGAAGTTTGGGGGATGGTGCAGGGCATCACCAGACTATATGCTACACCACTGCAGTGCACAGATGCTTTTATAAGTATTTTGAGGAACCTGTAGTTCAAAATTTCACCAGCTGTTTTAATTTACCCTACTTTTAAGTTAATGACACTATCAATTACATTCAGCTTGAAAGAGTCCCAAATGCTTTTAAAAATTTAGTGCTATCAAATTTAAGATGTTATCAAAATAAGACAACTCAGATGTTTTTGCTCAAATTTTTCCTTGCTACAGAAAAAAATCAAACACCTATAATTCTAGATCTATATTTTGGATTATGCCTCAAATATACAAAATAGATTAGATGAGATATTCAAGTAGATGTATTTCAGAATTTCACAGTCTTATATAAAAATTGAAAGATGTGCACAGCAACAGACAATGTGCATAGTAAAATAATATTATAAAGTTCAACACAAAACATTTTCTCCCCCAAGTTGTGACGCCCCGCTGCTTTACTCACATGAATAGCCCCAATGACTTCAATAGGACTATTTATGTGAGTAACTGCTCATCCATGTAAGGCAGTGGTTCTCAACCAGGGATACGTGTACCCCTGGGGGAATGGAGAGGTGTTCCAGGTAGTACATCAAGTGATCTAGATGTTTGCCTAGTTTTACAACAGGCTACACAAAAAGCACTAGTGAATTCAGAACAAACTAAAATTTCATATAATGATTTGTTTATACTGCTCTATACACCATATACTGAAATGTAAGTACAATATTTACAGTCCAATTGATTTGATAATTATACGATACAAATGAAAAAATATAAAAATTTTCAGTAATATTGTGCTGTGACACTTTCGTATTTTTATGTCCGATTTCATAAGCAAGTAGTTTTTAAGTGAGATGAAACTTGGGGGGTAGGCAAGACAAATCAGCCTCCTAAAAGGGTTACAGTAGTTTGGAAAGGTTGAGAGCCTCTGTTGTAAGGGGTGTCATTCTGGTCGTTAATTAGTCTCTAAACAAAACTGGAAAGTCTGTGTGTTTTTCCTTGCTGCTATTCTAAATGTCTATGAACCAAATACCCCCTGGGGAAAATCTACTGAAATCAGTGGTGATGCACAGTAAGTCAGTCAGCACTTTATTAATAAGTACTGCTGTGGAATCCCATTGTTGAAATGTTTAC
Source organism: Mesoclemmys tuberculata (assembly GCA_007922155.1). Classification (NCBI taxonomy): domain Eukaryota; kingdom Metazoa; phylum Chordata; order Testudines; family Chelidae; genus Mesoclemmys; species Mesoclemmys tuberculata. The sequence continues at coordinate 78,266,593 of ML675601.1, forward strand.
AAAATGTCAAAACAGGTAAGCCTACAGGTACAGTGACATCATTCTTTGCACCTATAGGAAACAACCACAAAATACTTATTCTCGAGGCTAGTAGAGCCTGAGTATACCAGGAGTGGCATAGAAGGGCTGCTGGGGGAAGATATCAGCAAGCCAAGAGCTGCACTGACAGTCTCAGAAAAGGGGCACACTGTGCTTTTCCTGTCAGAGGGTGAGTGCTACTTAAAACCAACCAGGAACAGAAAATGAGAAGGGAGCATAACAGTGCATCTCAGAATTTCAGGCTATGCAAGAACACATACTAATGACCACCACCAAACCCTGATGAGTTAAGAAGGAAACATGACACCAAAGTATACAAGAAACCTGTTTTATCTTTTTCCTGAAACTTTTTAACAGTGGTTTGTTGGTTTATGAAATCTTTAGCAAACCAAATGTACTTTTTATTCTTTCAAACTATTCTGTATACGTGGTAAAGGAGCCTCAAGATTTGTCCATAGTTGTGACATTTTGGGGATAACCCAGACTAGTAAAGGGCTCTGTCACCACTTGCCTTGTAACTTTAGGTGCCTTAATGCTATGCTGCTGCAGCTCAAAGCTCTGCCACCAGTAGCTAGCCTTCCACCACAAAAGGTCTCACCCTGGCTTCCACCTGCCTAGTTACTTCTTGCAAGGTGCCCCAATAGCCCTTCTGGTCCTGTCTCCCCAAATCCATCCCGAGTTCTTAACTATCAGACACTCAGACGTTTTCCTTCTGCTTTATCCCCCTAAAATAGTGAAACCTGCCCCCCTTTATCAGGGCTCTTGGGGCTGCACAGTCCACCCAGACTGCACAACAGAGCCCTGCTTAGGGTAAAAATAAACAAAAAGTTTATTTAAGAGGAAAATCACAAATTCAAAGATTAAATAGGAAGAAAAAGCAAACACACACAAGTTACACAGAAAATAACCATAAAATATACCACCTCAGGTTTTACACTTCTATATTAGCTATTTTCCTTTCTCTAATACAAGTTATCTATTGTCGCTTAACAGTTTCCCAGCATGCCCTCTGTCACAGAGGGGATCTATTAAATGCTGGCCCTCCATTTCTGGAGAGCCTGCAATTTAAATCCCTTCCCTTTCATCATAGTTTGCAAATTTTCTTTCTTTCTTTCTTTCCACTGTAGTACTTCAGTGCAGACACTACCTACACTGAAGGGAAGGGTTCTCCTGTCAGTATAGGTAATTCACCTCCTTGGGAGACAGTAGCTGGCTTGAAAGAAGAATTCTCCCATCAGCCTAGCACCATCTACCGAGGGTTAGGACGGCTTTAGTACATCACTCAAGGCTGTGGATTTTGCACACCCCTGACCAACATAGCTGGGTCAACCTAACTTTTTAGTGTAGACCAGGCCAGACTATGGTAATTCATGGCTACACAGAGTGGGAGAAACTCCCTCCTTCCTCAGTTTTCCAAGACTGGGGTTTTCTTTCTAATTACAATGCCCTTTCATTAACTTTAAAGTTCCGCCATTGTCTTTCCCTGGATTGTACAATGCTAAGTGCTTGGAGTTAGATTCAAGTAAAACAAGTCACTTGGGAGAGGCCCCGTCCCCATGCTTGATTGCTACCCCCACACTGAGGTGATGCTGTTGTTGCACCCTGGTTACAATTACAATTTCCTACATGTTTATGCATTCATCCACTCATAACCATAACTACAGTAGAACTTCAGAGTTACAAACACCTCGGAAATGGAGGTTGTTCATAAGTCTGAAATGTTCGTAATTGAACAAAACGTTATGGTTGTTCTTTCAAAAGTTCACAACTGAACATTGACCTAGTACAGCTTTGAAACTTTACTATGCAGAAGAAAAATGCTGCTTTTCCTTTATTTTTTATAGTAATTCATGTTTAACACAGTACTGTATTGTATTTGGTTTGGGGGGGTTTTGTCTCTGCTGCTACCTGATTACATACTTCCATTTTCAAATGAGGTGTGTGATTGACTAGTCAGTTCATAACTCTGGTGTTTGTAAGTCTGAGGTTCTATTGTATATACATACCGCCTAATGACCATAAAGTTCAGAACATTATGTGCCTTCATAAGGACCTTTCTTGACATATATTTATGCACAATAACATACCATAAGCTCTGTAAGACGCACCTAGGGTTTTAAGGAGGAAAATAAGAAAAAAATATTCTGAACCAAATGGTGTGCTAAAATATTTAATAAAATATACCACAATAATATTTCAACAATGTCAGCAGCTGGGGAGGGGGGATATGTGAGGGGTTCGGGTCAGCGGCTGGGAGTTAGGTGAGGGGGTTAATGTCAGAAGCTAGGGAGGGGGGTTAGGTGAGGGGTTTGGATCAGCGGCTAGGGAGGTGTCGGCAAGTTGCAGCGCCAATCCGGCAGGGACCGGATCAGCAGCTGCAGAGGGAACTTGAAACACAGCGGTTCCGCACGCCGCCGTGGCAGGTATGATTACGCTTCCACTGGCGCTTACTCTGCACATGTTTACCGGCGCCGCCCCCCCTACCCACGCCCCGCAGCAGTTAAAAAAAAATGAACATTCGCTCCATAAGACGCACGGGCATTTTCCCCCCACTTTTGGGGGAAAAAAAGTGCGTCTTATGGAGCGAAAAATACGGTAATATGCAACCAGTTGATTCAACTGATTATTCTTTGGGGATCAGACCCCATTTTCCCCAGGGGTGTCTGGACTCTGATTTTCACAGTAGTTTAAAAAAATAAATAAGAAGTTGTACAAGTCTATTCCTGAACCCATTGAAGTCAATGGCAACACTCCTGTAGATAGCCACGATTTATTAACCTTCTGAGTAGTAACGTTTTCTTGTTTACACACTTCAGTCAATTTAGTCTTCAGGAGTGGCAAGTTTTCATATCTCTTCATCTTCATGAGCACAAACACATCAATCTTATATAAAATATTGGGAATTCTTTCTTAATATATTTTAACTTGTTTTATATCTAAACAGACATTTAACTCTTCCAGGATGTGCACCCCCTGGATGCCATGAAGTACTAGTGCCAACTTAAAATTTCTTAAGAAGAATAGTTTTCAGGTAATACATTCCATTTGAAACCCATAGGGTAACCCATAAGAGAGTTTAACTATTTTGTACAGAACTAATTTTTTATGATTTGTTTTCACACCATCTGAATATTTCATATTAGGAAACATGCTGAATTATACAACTCAGAATCCCAGGGGCTTTTTTAAAACAGTTTTATTAGTTATAAATTTGAATACTCAGAGGGCTTGATTGCAGCTAGCACAACTATTAACAGCTCCAGCTAGAAAGAAAGAATTGGTTAATATGAATATGAAGCAGTACTCCAGAATCGGGCAGATGAAAATGCCAAGTATCTTTACCAAAAACCACTCTGAACGGATGGCACTGACTTGTGTTCTATTAATAATTGCTTCATAATCCCACATAAGAGGATTAGTGTCTATTATGGCACTAAGTATAACAAAAATCAGCAAAAGTATACAGTACTGTGATGGGGTAAACTAGTCCCAGAGGCCCCCTGCTGAAGGCCTCAGGGTCCTGCCACACCCATCCCAGGAAAGGAGCAATGGAACTAAGTTCTCTGAGCAGCCTAGAGAGACTGTGCAGGAAACAGACAATCAGGGGGAGGCTGAAAAGGATTAGCCAATCAGAGAGGCTGCAGGAAGTAGCCAGTCAGGGCCCAGGAGAGCCATATAAAAGGGTGTTGCAGTGCCAGAGACAGTCAGGTCCTTGCTGGAGTCAGAGGTGTGCAATTGGTGCTCCTGGGTGGCCAAAGGGATTAGAAGCACATGTGCTCAGTGCTGGCAGGGACTGAAAGAGTGAGAAAAAGCTCCTGGCTGGCTGCTGAGCATGAACACAGAAGAGCCATGAGCTAAGGGTGAAGGGTGGGGAAGTGGCACGGGGAACTGAAATCAGTTTCATTAAAGGGACATGGCAGCAGATGGTTGCTATTCTTAGAGTCTCTGGACTGGGACCTAGAGCAGTTGGTGGGCCCAGGTTTCTCCCCTGGGCACTAAGGAAGTGGCCTACAATTGAACAGTGATAAACCCTCAAAACGGGATCTGAACTACTTAGTGGCCCAGGTGGAGAGCTGGGGCCAGAGAGGGCAAAACCATTGGCTCCAGGAAATAAGCCATAGAAGTATGGCCAGATACCAGGGCTGGGACTGTTTAAAGACTGCAGATGCACCTGACCATATAGGGTGCTCGTAAGAGGTGTACCATTACGCGTACATAACCAAGTTTGTACCAAAAAGCTGAACCACATAATCACACTCACATATTTACTTCTTGAGTCAGATTTCCCATATTAGAAAGCAAGCATCTGTTGCTTCCCCTAAACCTATCAAGCTGTCTGCTACTCACAGGCAAGTCAGAAAAATGCGAACAGGACTTTTTTATTTTTTGAGGAAAATACAACCAGGCACAAATCCAAGGGAAGAACGGTCTTTCATACTATTCAGTGCTTTTGCTTACAAAAACCTCACACTACAGCTGGGTCTTCCAACCCATGGCCTGCGGGTTAGAATCCAGTCCGCCAGGTACAGCAACAGCCCCCACCACACCCAGCTAAAGCCTAGGAGCAGTCCCTCCCCTCCACTCCTCTGCATGCACCAGCCAGGACTCAGAAGCAGGTGTGTGTGTGTGTGGGAGAACAGCCACTTGTGGCTAAGAGGGGATGCTGCTGCACGCTGTGCAGTGTGTGCAACTCCCCTCCCCTTGGGAGGCTAACCCCCCGCCCGGTGGGCTGGCCAAGCCTGACAGAAATGCAGGGCATCCCAGCCGGCACCCCACAGCAGCCCCAGCCAGCTGGAACACTGCTCTGTGCAGCGCAGCAGATACCTGGGAGCAAGCCTGGCCAGGAGAAGCAGCCTCCCCACCCCATCTGGGGGCAGGGACTATGTGAACCAGAGCTCCCAGTTCCCTCCTTCTCCCTCCCCCTCAGGAGTTTCCAGACCGGTTCACTTGGTAATGGGTCCGGCAGCCAGCCTGGGGCAGGAAGGGGAAGCCGCTTTCCCCAGCCAAGCCCCCACAAGCAGAAGGGGCCAGGTTTGGAAGTGGATCCTGACCCTCCTCCAAAACTCCCCCCCCCCACCAGCAAAAATAAACGTTGGCACCTGCACCTCCCCCCTCCAGTCCTGTGGCCGCAGCATTCTCCCACCCATCTGAAACTTGGTCATGGACCCCGAATGAGAAAAGAATTGCAATGTGGCCCCTAATGCTAACAGGTTGGACACCCCTGCACTACAGCGTAGATCCTGGACACCTGCTCATTCCTTTCTCACCAATCGCTCTGAGGGCACAAAGGCAGCAAAGAATAGCTCTACTGGCTACCACAACATCCAGACATTTCACTGACATGATAGCTAGTTCTATGCCACCATCATGGGGGTGGGTTTCAGGACAGGCCATGGATGAGGCTGGAACCACACAACCCTAGATGAGTCCCTATAGCTGCCAGAACTTGGGGCAGCCCTTAGGCCCAGAGCCTAGGTTCCACAAGCTCAACCAAACTGGGCTGAAAATCTTTATTAAAAGAGGGAGAAAGTTCATAGTATTTCTAATATATTACTCTATTTTTTTTCTGCCGGACACAGGAAGGTGTCTATCTTTTAATATAAACCTCACTGATGTCAACACTCCTACCGCAAGCATTCAGCAACCTACGCAGTATCTGTAGTAGGTATCTCTCTTCCACCTACATTTTGTCTCTTTCTCTACACCTCTTCAGCTGAGAACTAGAACAATTAGCTCTCCCCAAAACGTGGCTTTGTATTTGAACCATGCTAGGTTTTGGTTTGGGAGGAAGGAGAAGTTAATGAGCTTATTCTGTTGTTTCCTTATATTCATCAATAAAATATTCCATTTGCTATTTAAAATCTTACTACTTATGAAAGTGGCCCAGATTCTGATATAATTGTGCCCGTGGAATCTGGAGGGCCTCATAACTATAGTACTTTGTATATTCCTTCGTTTGTCTCTGGTGAGTAGATTCCTATCATCCTAATGTTGGGCTGGGAAAGAACAAATAGACTCAAGGTTTCTGCCCCATTAGCCTTTAATAGCTTCTCAGCACCCCCACCCTGCCCCTTTCCCATTATCTGCCTTGGCTGTTAATCCCAGAGACTAGGCAATCAGTCTGATCTCATTTCACACAGAAGGGCTGATCTTCTAATTGTCATAAATGCTAGTCTGGTCTGTTTGACAGGCAGTTGTCTCATCTAGTCTTCAAGTAGATATTTCAAGGTGAACTGGCTATCTGCTTTCTGTTTGGAGAGATTCTAAACACCAGTGGGGTAAAGGCTCAAGCTATTCCCCCCATAGCCTCACAATGGACCCTCAAAAACTTCTAAATCTGAGCCAGGATAGACAACTAAATCAAGCAAACTTCCCCTGCTCCCTTCCCCCCGGAGAGTGCCAAAGTGTGGAGCCAACATGAAGGATGTCAACGCTTAGCACACTTTTGTATCTGTGGCATCACCTCAAGAGCAGGGGCATTGTTGTCTTAGAGATTGCCCCTTATAAGATCCCTGCCTTCTCTCTGAGAGAAGCCATGGAAGGAAACATACGGATGTTATTGTCCATTCTCCACTACTTGTTTCTCCTCCTGTGGTCAAGGGAGCACACACACAGCAGCAACATCTCCATAATTGCTGCCCTGTGGAAGTATTCAGCCACTGAAGCCAACGATGGATCCCAGAAAAATATGGACCCCTCAGAGATCCAGGGAAGGGCAGGTGAAATATAGGAGCCAGTTTTTAGAACATGGGTTCCATGCTGTAGGCTATTCTTTTTTTTTTTTTAGCTCTGCTATTAAAAAATGATTCAGCAAGGAGTGAACAGTGGCATTAAGCCACAGTAATGCATTGTAGACAGTGGAGTTCCACCACGGCAGTACAAGCTCAGGGAAATATCATGCCTCATGCTGCCTGCTGTAAAGCACAGGAGTTTCAGCAGCCTTAATGAGGGAGCAGCAGACACTCCTCTCATCTCCATGGCCATCCAGCTCCCATGACTGGTGAAGAAAAGAGGCACAGCCGTGGCCTCACTATTTCCCTCTGCCTCTTCAGTACCCTCTGTACACCAAGCTAGCCAGTGGCATGAGCACTCCCCTCACATCTGGCACCTGTGAGAGGGGGTAAGTCTCCCTGTGCCCTCTCCTTCCCTCCCTCCCACAGCAGTGGCTAAACACAATCCAGTCCTTGAGTGATGTCATCAATGAGATCTTAATGACAAGTCTGGGAAATAAAGCTGTTGTCACGACAACTGTTACGATTTCTTGTCTTTTCTAATCTTGTATAACAGGAGTGCTGTTCATGGCTCTGGGTTTGAGGTGCAATAAATGATTTTTGTGGTTAAAAAAATATCAGAGCTTTGCTTCAGCCAACCTCAAAGCCATTTACTTCCTTCAATTACTTCCTCAATATTTACTTCAGTAATGTTAAGACATTTCTGACTTCTGGAGCCTGACTTTCTGAAGTCAACATACTGAAGACTCAAAAAGAACATCACATTATCTATCTTCTCCTTATATATCTGTCTTATATTTAATAAAACTTGTTTTACAAAAACAACATTTGTGGCTAATTTAACAATTCCTCTTTAAATATACATAGAGACCGTAACTTGCATCAAATGTCTGATAACAGTATATTAGTGTGGGGGGAGGGAAGGGAGATGGGAGCGGAGGGGGATTTCCTATCTACCGTTCCCTTTTTAAAATGAAGTCTTGCTTAACACACACTATTCCACTAGAGCAGTGATTCCCAATCTTTTTGGCTTGAGGGCCACAAATACCATTTTTACAACCCTGAAGGGCCACCAGTCTATCAACTCATAAAAACACGTATTGACATATACACCATTAAGGACTTCAAATCACTACATATTCAAAGTAAATATTTTGATACTACTGTGCTCATTTTTACATTCACTATTTGACACCTACAAATTTACATTCACTATTTGACACCTACAAATTACTCACAGTGTGTCACAGACTCACAGACAAAGCACTAGTGTAGATGAGTGACTGTCACTACACACTGAAGTACATGGCCTGGCAGCCAAGTCATGGTGGGTGGAAATCGGAAGGCACGCATTTTTAGAGTCCTGCCCCTCCTCAAGCCTGGTGGGTCTGCAGCGCTGACCCTTGGCTGCAGCAAGGAGCCTGAATCAGTCTTTTAGCCCTGTGGCAATGTGCCCTGCCTGGGTCCTTAGGCAGCAGCTCCTTATGCAGCCAGTGGGAGAGTAGCAACGAGCCACTTTGAAAGACTCTGCGGGCCACGTTTGGCCCACGGGCCACAGGTTGGGAAGCACTGTGACTAGAGTGTATCAGTTTATCAACCACTCCAGCTCCCTTGAGTTATTTTTACCACCTCCACTATCTCACGAACACTAATACACTTCATAAACTGACTCCGGTGGAGCTCCAGTTTTCAAATATTAATCTAAACAGGAATAGGCAAAAGAGAAGTTGATCAGATCTAAAGAGAAGGAACAATGATAATGTCCAGTTAAAAGCAAGGTCCCGCAGCTCATTCTAGATGAAAATTAACCAGTATATTGGTTTTGCATTTTTTACACTGGATGTCCATAAAAACAATGAGTATTAGCTTTAGTTTGTCACTACTGTTTTTTAAAGTCCTTGGTGGTATTATTCTTGGCTACATAAAAGACTTGCTCCTGGAACCTTTAATTTGCAGGTATCAGTGCTCATAAATCACCTAACCACCAGTCCTAAAGTTAGCGAGAGATCATGCTTTTGCTTTGGTGAGCCCACTTCAAGTGTCAAATGAAAATTAAGCTAGTAGAAGACAATGGATGCTGGAACCCCACTAGTGGACGTGCCATAATATAGAGAGAAAAGTTTTGAAAGTTAGAACAGTAATTATTGGAATGCATTACAGAATTATTTATTATTTGTATTACAGTAGTGCCAAAGGGCCCAATCAAAAGTTTGGACCACATTATGTTAGGTGCAGTACAAACAAGGAAGTAGAGAACTGTCCCTGCCACAGACAACTCACAATTTAGCCAAAGAGCTTTCTTGATATTTAGATTATATATAATTAAACTTTCTGGGTTCAAAAGAGGGACGATTTGTTAGACAGACTTTAAGATAGGTAGAAATGGAGCTATTTAACCCCTCCCCCAATATGACATGTATTTCCAGTATAAATAATGACTAAAGTGCTCTGAAACCAAAGGGGAATTTTTGAAAGAGGTGAACTTAAGTGTCTTTACACAGGTGTGAGGGGTATGGGAAATTACAAGATGAGCAAGAAGTAATAATAATGGAGAGCATGACTTAGTAGATGTAGCTGAAATTTGGTGAGATGCTTCCCATAAATGGGATTTGGACATTGATAAGTACAAGCAATAGGAGAGACACAAAGGAAAGAAGAAGTGGAGGGAGACACTATCTGTCAGAAATACTAGGTAAAGGTGACATAAATTATCAGCAAAGTGGATATATTTTGCCTAGAATGAATTACAAATGTTGGGACCAACTAATGAGGTGTATGAAATAATGGAATATTTTACTCGTGACTATCAAGACATCTACTGAGTAACAAATACAGCTATATATAGATCATCCAAAAGATTGTTATATTATGTAAAGGACAACTTAATGACCCAGAAAGGCAAGAATCTAACCACATGAGAAGCCATCCAGGATCCACTTTTTACCAGTTTGGAGAAATTGATTGAGAACAGACAGATAAATAGGGAAACTAGCTGCTAAGAAAAGATTTTTTAATTCAATATGCTGAAGAAAGCACAGAGGGATTAGATTTCAAGAAAATAAATGTCGAGGTAATTTTGAAACTTGCGTCCCAACCTCGGGAGGTGCTGAGCACCCTCATCTCAATGACAATAATGGGAGTTGAGGACATTCAGCACTTAGCAGATGGGGGCCTCTTTGAACATGGTGCAGTGCAGGGGAAGTAATAAAATCCTTACTTATGGAAGAGGGCTGAAGCAATTTACAGCATCCCATACCGGAGGTTCAATAGGCTACCATATCACTGAACAAGAGAAACAAAAGGAGCAACAAGTGGCCCGTCTAGCCTCCCAAGGGACTGATCATATAATCTGAAGGTAAAAAGAATGTGAAAATGGAAAGGAGGTTGGAACCAAACAACAAACACACAATAGATGTTTGCTTAATAGGTTGATGTCATTTTTCGTCAATTTTCAGAAAAACACTGAACCTTATGGTTTGAAGAGGACATTTTTAAAATAGCAAGAAGAGGGGCAAAATGAGTTCATGCTCTCCTGAGTATAAAAAGAAATGCTATAAAAATATTTATCAAGATGAAAAGAAATATTAGTGAAAACTGTCCCAAATATGTGGAGGGAGATGAAATCAACAAGTTTCAAAAATGGTTGAGTTACTATGTTGTTTCCTTAAAGTCTGTTTTTAACAGTGAAAATAAAGAAAATGGTACAGACAATCAGGAAGTATGTGGCCCTTTTGCGGCTCCAAAGAGAGTCAGAAAGTTTTGCCATTGATTTCAATGGGAGCAATATTGGGGCATCTGTACATATAGCTGCTGATAACAAGCAGATGAAGAAATACTTAGAAAAATTTAATATAAACTAATCAGCAGGTCCTTGAGTCTTCCTAGAGTCTCAACAGAATTAGCTAATGAATTTAGTAAATCACTGTCTTTCGTTTGTGTTCAAATAGATTATTAATTTGACATAAGGGAGAAAATATACAAAACAAATAATAGAACAATCACTAATCAAGAATACTGAAGTTATAACTTACTATATCTGACAACAATGAAACTAAAGACCCCGAATTCTGAAAACAGTGGTGCACTGTATGTGCACTACCTAACATCCCACAGCTGAATACCACATACTGTGCACATATAATTAAACCTTCAGGTGGGACACAAACGAATTGGATAGCTATCCTTAACAAAAGCCCTTTTCCTTAGGAACGTGCACTGACCTAGGAAGCAGTGGGTCATGAGTACAAGTCTAACTTCTTGTGACTAACATTAACAACTCTGCGCATTCACAACCCTCATTACTAAAGACCCCAGAGACGTTGCACATGCTGCAAACAGAACCCAGGTCTCTAGTACAGCAAACCTAAATCTCCACTAGTTAGACACAGTCACAGAAAGATTCTGCAAAAATCTAAGTACTCAGTGATGTTCTCTGTAAAACGGGGTTACTCATGTATATGTAGTGCAATGTTTCAGTGCATTACATTTCCTCTTCCAGTGGGTGATCCTCAGAGGATAACAGCCAGCTGCCAGCTTTGATGCTAACCCTTTTAGATCATTTTGGTAGAGGTCTGTACTGCAGTGCTGAGTGTCTACATCCGGGGTAGTCAATAGGTGACCCATGGTCCAAATCCAGACTGCCAGAGGCTTTTCCCCCAGACTGCAGGCCATGCCAGGACTCAGGACTCCAGCCCTGTCAGGGCTTCCTCTTCTCTATTGCATCAAACATAAGCTGCTCGTATTTGCTATCAAGGCCTTTCTCAGCCTATCCCCACCTACAGTACCTATCATCTCTCAATCACTATGCTCACCTTGGATGAGACACCACATCAGTCTCCACTGTCCATTGGATAAAATTTTCAAACAGGCACTTTCGTGCTTTCTCCCATGCTTCCCCACACATTTGGGAGGTACTTCCCACAAAGCTCTCTCACTGTCCACCTTCAAATCCCTCCTCAAAACTATGCTATGGTAATACAAATTAATAAATAATAATAATAATAATGCACATAAAAGGCCAAATGCCCAAGTCAAGCTCCAGATCACCTCCTCCAGTGGAATAAACTGCCTGCAACTCTGATGGCATAGCCTAAAAAGTGAGTGGTACTGAACCAGTCCATTCAAGAGAGGTGCTCATTCAGCACTTATCCTGGGCAGGGTCTAGCAGTGGTCCACTACGGAGCCCCAGATTCATTTTAAAATTGCCCTCTGTCAGTAGAGCCATCAGAGGGAGCAGGCAGAAGTATGCTGGTCCAGGTGCAGCTATTTGCACTCTTTTCCTGCACCTGGGGAAGTTAATCTGCTTGCAAATGTAACTAGAGATCTTACTGAGTGTTTTTATGCACCTCGTGAAAAAATATGAGGGGTTCGTACAATAGTTGACTATGAAATACTGATAGGTCAAAGATTTCAAAGTAAGATATAAGAGTATTAAGAGGGCCTAACTGATATTATGAATCCAGTGATTCATTATGAAACAAAGGCAGGATTCAAAGATTTTTTAAGTCAGTCCAAATATTATTTGCATTCTCCCTACAGCTAGGGAGAGGATTTTGTTCCTTTGGCTTCCATCCCAGCTATCTGTATCAAGCCCATTTACACAGGCTTTATCCAATTTTCCAGATAGTCACCCATAATGTTTTATCCTTGCATACACAGTAATTATGTTCTGAAAACTGAGGCTACCCTATCCTGATATTAAACTGTTTTATGCATATTTTCCTCATACACCATTATAATCAGCCTAAAGCATTCTGGAATCTGAAAATGTAATATGTCTCATACAAAGATATTGATTCTGTAGTCATTTTTGTAAGAAACCCTAACTTCTATCATGTCAATTGCAATGGGTAAAAATTACTCATGTACAATGCCATATACTGTATTAATGTAATGCTTTTGTAATAAAAACTAGAAATGGCTTTCCACGCATACAGAAATTCACAAAGTAAATGTATTATGCACTTGAATGTGTAAACGAACAATTTCCTTTTATATAGTGTGTTGCCTGTTTTACAAAAATTATTCTACAACTGAAGAGCCAAACAACATTATCCCCTTCAAATGCTCAAGATCTTATCTTTTTGGGAGAGAAATTATCATCAAGAACCACAAATAAGCTCATAAATCATGGTTCTTTAAGCCATGCAAGAGCACCATCACTAAATATTCCCAACTGGATCCATAGAAAAACTTAAAGTGTAAGAGTCAGTTTTAGAATATGTCAGTTTGCAGGAATGATGCAGTGAGTGGGTGAGTGAAGAAAGAAAGTAAGTTAAGGCCCAATCCAATTCCCATTGAGGCCAATGTGAGTTTGCCATTGATATAAAAGCAAGTAGAATTTGGCCAATAGTGGATAATTTGCATATATTAGGCTGCTGAAAACAAACATGCTTCATAGTAATAGACCCTACAACAGAGAGAATGGAGTACTGAAATAACTCATTGCCCACTTCTGTTTTGGATTCTGTTACTTTGACTCTTCTGTGACTAAGAGAACCAGTTGTTCTTATATTTCTCAGATGCCTGCCACAATAATGACTTATGGAAGACACGAGCCTCCAAATCTCATATCGTACATTTTCTCACTATTCATATGCTGGCACAAAAGTGTCAACGGGTGTAAAGGAGCATGTGGAAACAATGTAGCATTGCTGTCACAGAGAAGAAACTTCTTGCATTTAAAAAAAAAATTATTTACAGCATTGTTCAGACTGCCCAAGTGCAAACATCACTGCTTGGCACCTTTATCTTAATAAAAATGACATACCACCTTGTAAATTGGCACAGTGCCATCCTGACAGATGGGTTGAAGTGTAGGCAGCCAAGAGACTATGTATAAGCATCAAATGTGTTTTCTGAGAGCAGGACTTCCAGCCAGGAATGTTAAAACAGCTGTCCACCCTGGGCTTGCATGCCTACGCTTAAGAGGATATGCTATTGCCACTCAAGCCGTGAGCTGGATTAATTTAGAAATAAATAAAATAGCTTCCACAGTCACATAAGGTGAGTCTTCATAGAATCAGGATTAGTGATCTGCAGGGGCATTACAGAACTACAATTAGTGTAAAGATGAGCAAGCCTTAAAGGTTTTGCAGAACTTTTTAAAAGTTGTATGTCTGTAAACTAAAAAGTAGCAATTAAGAAACTGAGAGGAGCTAAGGGAGACAGAGAGATACATAAATGAGATTTTCTGGGATATAGTAGAACAGTCCCATCCCTGGTATGACAGCCTTTGTACTGTTGAGGAGGATGACAGTCTCAGGGAAGGACAACATAAACTGGAGTAGAGGGAAACAATCCCACAATTAGGACCCTCCTTCCAGATGATGTCATGTATCCTCTTGCACTGAAGATACCTCTCCAGAAAGGGAACTCCAGTTATGATGAAAAGTCAGGTAATAGCAATGGGAGACTCGGTCATTAGAAACACAGATGGCTGGGTTTGTGATGACTGGGAGAACTGCATGGTGACTTGCCTAGCCGATGTGAAGGTTGCAGATCTTTTGAAACATCTAGACAGACTCATGTCTAGTCCTGGCGAGGAGCCAGTGATTGTGGTACATGTTGGTACCAGTGACATAGGGAAGGATGGGAGATAGGTCCTGGAGGCCAAATTTAGGCTGCTAGGTAAGAGATTGAAGTCCAAGACCTCCATGATAGCAGTCTCTGAAATGCTTCAAGTTCCACATGCAGGGCCAGTTAGATAGGCAGAGCTGCAGGGTCTCAATGCATGGATGAGACAGCAGTGTAGGGAGGAGTGGTTCAGATTTATTAGGAACTAGGAAACCTTTTGGGAAAGGGTAGGAGGAAGCCAACACGTGCAAAGGAGCATGTGGTTTGCACAGAGATATCCCTTGGGGAGGATCTATTAATGGAGATTCTCTATATCCTAGTAAGGAGAAGATGGAACAAGATAAAATATGGGTAGGATCCGATGAAAAACAGTCAAATGAAAAAAAGTCCCATTCACTTACATCACATAATGGCAGACAGCTAAAAAGTGACAATTTTTATGTGCTTATATGTAAATGCCAATAGTCTAAATACTAAAATGGGTGAACATGAGTGCCTCATATTAAGTGAGGATACTGATATAAAAGACATCATAGAAACTTGATGGAACTGAAGATAACCAATGGGACACAATACCAGGGTACACAAGGTATCAGGAGGACAGAACTGTGATGGAGTGGCACTGTATGTGAAAGAAAGCATAGAGCCAAATGAAATAAAAATCTTAAATGGACCAAACTGTGCCACAGAATCTCTATGGATAGCAATTCCATGCTTGAATAATAAGAATATAGCAGTAGGGATATACTACCATCCACCTGACAAGGATGGTGATAGTGACTGTGAAATGCTCAGGATGATTAAAGAGGCTATACAAATTTTAAAAACTCAATAATAATGAGGGATTTCAACTATCCCCCTATTGACTGGGTACATGTCACCTCAGGACATGATGCAGAGATAATTTCTTAACACCTTAAATGACTGCATCTTGGAGCAACTAGTCCTGGAACCCACAAGAGGGGAGACAATTCCTGATTTAGTCCTAAGTGTAGCACAGGATCTGGTCCAATGGGTGAATACAGCTGAACCGCCTGGTAATAGTGTCCATAACATAATAAAATTTAACATCCCTGTGGGAAGGAAACACCAAAGCAGCTCACCATGGCAGCATTTAATTTCAGAAAGGAGAACTACACAAAAATGAGGAAGTTAGTTAAACAGAAATTAAAAGGTAAAGTGCCAGAAGTGAAATCTCTCCAAGCTGTATGTAAACTTTTTAAAGACATTATATAACAGAGGCTCAATTTAAATATATGCCCCCAAATTAAAAAAACGTAGTAAGAGGACCAAAAAAGTGCCACTGTGGCTGAACAACAAAGTAGAAGACACAGTTAAAGGCAAGAAGGCATCCTTTAGAAAACAGAAGTTAAATCATATTAAGGAAAATAGAAAGGAGCATGAATTCTGGCAAGTGAAGTGTAAAAATATAATTAGGAAGGCCAAAAAAGAATTTGAAGAACAGCTAGCCAAAAACTCAAAAAGTAATAGAAAAAAGATGTGTAAGTACATCGGGAGCAGGAAGCCTGCTAAACAACCAGTAGACAATTGAGATGCTAAAGGAACACTCGAGGAAGATAAGGCTATTGCAGAGAAACTAAATGAATTCTTTGCATCCGTCTTCACTGCTGAGGATGTGAGGGAGATTCCCAAACCTGAGCCATTCTTTTTAGGTGACAAATCAGAGGAACTCTCCCAGACTGAGGTGTCAGTAGAGGCGGTTTTGGAATAAACTGATAAATTTAACAGTAATAAGTCACCAGGACCAGATGGTATTCACCCAAGTGTTCTGAAAGAACTCAGATGTGAAATTGCAGAACTACTAACTGTGGTATGCAACCTATCATTTACATCAGCTCCTGTACCAGATGGCTGGAGGGTAGCTAATGTGACACCAATCTTTTAAAAAGGCTCCAGAGGCAATCCCAGCAAATACAGTCCAGTAAGGCTAATTTCACTACCAAGCAAATTGGTTGAAACTATAGTAAAGAACAGAATTGTCAGACACATAGCTGAACACAATTGGTTGTGGAAGGGTCAACATAGCTTTTGTAAAGGGAAATCATACTTCACCAACCTATCAGAATTCTCTGACAGGGAAAACAAGCATGTGGACAAGAGTGATCTAGTTAATACAATGTACTTTGATTTTCAGAAAGCCTTGACAAGGTCCCTCACCAAAGGCTCTTAAGCAAAGTAAGCGATCATGGGATAAGAGCTAAATTCTCTCTTAGTTCAGTAACTGGTTAAAAGATAGGAAACAAAGGGTAGGAATAAAAGGTCAGTTTTCAGAATGGAGAGAGGTATACAGTGGTGTCCCCCAGAATTCTGTACTGTGACCAATACAGTTCAACATATTCATAAATGATCTAGACAAGGGAGTAAGCAGTGAGGTGGCAAAAATTTGCAGATGATACAAAACAACTCAAGTCCAAAGCAGACTGTGAAGAGTTACAAAGGGGTCTCACAAAACTAGGTGACTGGGCAACAAAATGGTAGATGAAATTCAAAGTTGATAAATGCAGAGTAATGCACATTGGAAAACATAATCCCAAATATACATATAAAATGATGTGGTCTAAATTAGCTGTTACCACTCAAGAAAGAGATTGTGGATAGTTCTTTGAAAACATCCACTCAATGTACAACAGCATGCAAAAAAGCAAACAGAATGTTGGGAATCATTAGGAAAGGGTACACAATAAGAGAGAAAATACAGTATTGCCTCTTTATAAATCAATGCTACACCCACGTCTTTAATACTACGTGCGGATCTGGCTATCCCATCTCAAAAAAGATATATTGGAACTTGAAAAGGTACAGAAAATGGCAACTAAAATGATTAGGGGTATGGAAAATCTTCCATATAAGGAGAGATTAATAAAACTGGGACTTTTCATCTTGGAAAAAGAGATGACGGGGGCGGAGGATATGATAGCAGGCCATAAAATCATGACTGATGTGGGGAAAGTAAATAAGGAAGTGCTATTTACTCCTTCTCATAACATAAAAACTAGAGGTCACCAAATGAAATTAATAGGCAGCAGGTTTAAAATGAACAAAAGGAAGTATTTCTTCACACAACGCACAGTCAACCTATGGATCTCTTGCCAGAGGATGCTGTGAAATCCAAGACTATAACAGGATTCAAAAAGGAATTAGATAAATTCATGGAGGAAAGGTCCATCAATGGCTATTAGCCAGGATTGCTGTTTTCCAGAGGCTGGGAATGGCTGATGGGATGGATCACTTGATGAGTATCTATTCCTTCTGAAACACCTAGCATTGGCCACTGTCAGAAGACAGGATACTGGGCTAGGTGGACTATTGGTCTGACCCAGTATGGCTGATTATGTTCTTAAGAAATATTATTTTTCAGAAGAAAATACTCAGAAGCTGTACAAGTTCAATTCCATATGTCAATGTCTTTATAATTTGAGATATGAAAGACATAATTTTTTAAAAAACAAACTCAGACTCTCCTCACTGAAATATACTTTACTAAGCATCAGCTTCCTTTTCATTGATTTTTTCTCTTCAGAGCATCTCTCAGCTTCCATGATGCTATCTCTTCCTCTCTGTTTCCATGTGCCTATATGCACACAAACCACACATTTTATACTTCGGTAACACTTGTTTAGCTTGTCCTGAAAAAGTCTCGTTGAACTGAAAACTGAATATTATATGCCACAGATAAAGTGGCAATCCCATGTGACTAAACTGCAGAGACATGTGATAAATGCATTTCTTCTTCATCGTTAACTACCTTGCCTGCCTTCTGCCCACTAATCCGTCTCATCATCAAGACTTCTAATAGTTCAAACCACTGAGCAAGTTTCAAACAGCCTTGTTTATTTAAATTAACCCCCCAGATAAATGTTCTCTCTCTTTTCCCCAAAGATGGAATCCACCCACAAAATACCTCTGATTTAAGCCCCAGGATGTGTAACATTCTTTCCTGAACAAGTGGCAGTTTTCATGGTCCAATACATTATTCAATCCCACAGAGCTTTACACTGTTGAAAAGAGGCAATGCACAGATTTCCAATGGAAAACAAAACTTGCTTATAGCCCTGTAAGGATCTGAGATACTGGATTATAAAGCTGTGATATTTTTATGGACAGCAAAACTACTTTAGCAATTTTAGGGGTTTTATTATATTCATTTAAATTTTTCTTCCTGTGACTCTCCCTACAGATGGATTCATAGGTTAAATTGCTCAAATGTGGGTGCCTAAATTAAAATGTAAGCATCTGAACAAAACACACCTCTTTATGAGTTGTTGTGCATCTGTAGCAAAGAATCCGAAGTCAATGTGGTGGTAATCAGGGTAAATCAGAGTAAAATTAATCCCATAATTCCAGGTTCACATCCATTTCTTCATACATCTCCAACTCCCATTTGCTTTGTCAATTAAAAAGCAGTCCTTTAATACCTTGATTTTCATTACATTTGTTTCATTTCAATGTACTCTGCTCAGAGCACTTTGACAGGTGAGGCACTTTAACTACAAACACACCATTTCAGGACCCTGATCTTGCTTCCCTCTCTACCTAGGACCCAGCCTTTTTCCTTCACGCTGTCACTTTTGCCTCCAATTCCCCATGTTTAGCAACATCCGTCTCCCCTTCTCTGCTTAGCTTTTTTCAAGACGGTCCCTTTGCTTTTTTGCTTGACACAGAACTCTCTCCTTTCCGCAAAAGATTCAAACCCCTTTCTGCGCCACGCTAAACTATGGTTACTAATTGCTTACCTCACTTCTGAACACTCCATGCTACTTTGCATTTTCACATCAACACAAATTAACCAGAGAGGGAAAGGGAAGGTACTCTGTTGCTTTCTCAATATTTAATTATGATGATTTGTGAGTCTCATAAAATATACTAGGTCTTTTTTGAAAACTAGGACTGCCCAAAGTGCCTTAGATTTTTTAAAGACACTGCCTAGAGAACTAGCTTAAAAATGGTTTAGGGCAGTCAAATTGCTGATGAATGGGTCAAAAGGAAACTAAATACTGATCCTAGCACCTTCCCCATGTGCCTAATATTTCTGCTCAATATAGTAATTATATGCACACCTTCTCACTTCATTAGGGCATTCATGAATGCACATTTTCCATAAAACTATTGCTTTTAAGATTATCTAGAGGGCAAAATAATTTAATTTAACATCAATAATAATAACTCTTATTAAAACAGTAACAACAAGCATCCAAAACCATTTAGTAACCCTCTCAATCCCTCACAGAGCCTCTGCTTTCTTTTACAATACAGTACCATGTAAGCAAGCTTCATTTCATACAGAATCACACAAAAATACTAATGTAAACTTGGAAACCAGTGAACTGCCTACCACATAAGCATATTTGGGGTCCTGGTCATGATCTCTAAAAACTTAATTGTTCTGGGACCCAATTATCTAAGAGATCACCTGCCTCCCATTAATGGAATTACTATCCACTAGGTCTCTCCTGCTATCTCAGGGTTAAACAACCAAGGGCCAGGTGTCAGTTGTTCTCTGTGGATGACCCACCACCATCCACCAGCTGTCTGCCAAAGTCTGAGGTTAGAGAACATCAAGACACAGCCTGACATGCATTTCTGGTCAAGTTTTTAGTTGACTTATGGATCAATTTAAAAGCTGAGGTTGGGGAGTGCTGCTTAATTTTGTGATGTGTCCCTAGGGGTTGATTATTTGCCATTATTTTACCGATGTTTTTTAAATTACGTAAAGTTTTCAGATGAGTTAGTGATGAGTGCCAAAATACCTTTCTAAACAAGGATAAATAAATGGTAGGGGAAAAGAAAACATGACATCTCTTCCAAAGTATCCACAAAATGATATGACTATGGTAAAGGAACATTAGCTGAGGTTTGGAAATACAAGGCTTCATTATTATCAAAGATCACTTCAGGGAAACCTGTAAAAAGTAAAAGAACATTCTTTCTGAAAAACTGCTACCTACTATTGTTATTTGTAATATCAAAAATTAATGTTGCTGACAAAGATTATACAAAAAGACCTTATGTACATTTGAGAGTATATGTATGTAGTCAGCTTCATGGTTTCTCAAAAACAGGTAAAACTGATTAAGAGAGTCGGTCAATAGCAGCAGAGGAGAGAAAAAAATTAAAAAAAATATCACTATTACACTACACACTCAGGGGCAGGTGTAATACCTGGAACTAATTCATGTTTTTAAAATGATTAGTTTTTGAGCCAATGGTGTCCCTTTAAAGGGCTTACAGTTACTTTTTACTAAGATGCCTTACCTAGGTACAGTGATGAATTTTCTTTCTTGACATTGTCATCTAAGTAGGTTGGTCCCAACGTATAGATGGGTGTGGAGCCCATGCCAATGAGAATTTGGGCACAAATGAATAAAGCTACATAGAGGGAGTGATCATTTCCACCTGACTCCTTGACACAGGCCGGTGACTCCAACTGGTCTTTGGCGGTATGATTGCCAGTCACACACAAGCCCTCGTTAGAGAGGGAAGAGTTCAGTTCTTGGATCTGATAGGGTGGAGAGATGAAATGAGGTAAAGAAAAAAGTACAGCACCAAGAGCGATGAAAAACCCACCTACGGCAAGCCACAGCGGCCTCCGCCCACGCCCCCCAAAGTAACTGATGAACACCACCACCACCAGACTACCGATATCAAAACAGCTGACTAGCAGCCCAGACTCAGAGCTCTTCAAACTGTATCTCCTCTCAATGGTGGTAATAACACTGCTCAGATACCCAGAGACCATTAAGGACTGAATGAAGGTCAGAAAGCACATGCAGACCAAGAAAAAACGGGAATCTGTCAACACCATGCTGAGACACTTTCTACCTGGGACAGCCAGCAGGGTGGAAGCTGGGGAAACCCCTTTGCTTGTGCCAACAAAGTTATTACAGTCAGTCCTCTCAGTGAAACTCCCGATTCCTGAAAAGCTGGAGGCTGTGAAAGAAAACACAGTCCCACAAGAAGCAGCAGCTGTACCATTCCTGTGAGCAGATTTGTCGGCATCAAGGCCACATTTCAGGTCAGCCCTCCCTTGGAAACTGTGCAAGAAGCTCCGTTTTGCCTGGCTTTGTGTGGTGGTAATCCGAGGTGCAGACCTGCTCAGAGCCGGCAAACTCTTGGACCTGAAGCTCTCCACTTGATCCTCCGGTTGCTGTTCCTTGGGGGAGAAAGGGTGCAGCTGCTGCTTTGTTATCGTCCCCGACGCCATGCTAGCAGCAACTCTGGTTTGGATTAAGTTAAAAAAAACACAGTCGGACACATGGTTTAGTTCAGTTCAAGCCTCCAGTGTCA
Source organism: Mesoclemmys tuberculata (assembly GCA_007922155.1). Lineage (NCBI taxonomy): Eukaryota > Metazoa > Chordata > Testudines > Chelidae > Mesoclemmys > Mesoclemmys tuberculata. Next base: position 78,288,243 of record ML675601.1, read on the forward strand.
TTTCATCATGTGAACCCAAGGAAATGTAACAGATTCACTGTGGGTTTACTGCCCAGCTCCAGCACACAACTAAGCGTGTCACAGCGATGTTTCAGAGCATGTGTCTAGCAGCATCCTCTGTGGCTCCATCCCTCTAACCGCTTCTTAGGGACCCGACCGTCCTCCTGGCAGCCGAGCGATGAACAGCTTAGATAGTGCCTCGATCCTTCTGCTTGAACATTTCCCAAGTGGATTAATGGACTGCATTTAACAATGAAAAAGTGCCAGGGTGCACGGTATGGTACAGCCCAGCCGGAAAGGGGGAGCACCCGCGGTCGTCTGCATCTTCGCCTCCCAGCTGCAGCTTGCAAATAGGAAGAGGCAGTCAGCTCGAATCCAGTTTAAAACCTCCTGATGGCAAATCTGCCAATCTGTAATGCAGAGAGATCAAGCAGAAGGTCAGCGAGCTGCTTTTGTCCTGCTTCGCCCGGCACTACTTCCCAACTGCAGCCCGAGGCTAGGAAGGACATGAGGGGCTCTGTTGCCAAGCTCCCTGTCTGCTCCTGAACAATAAAAGCAGGACGTCTGAGACCCTTTCCCAGCAATCGCACCCCCCCCCGCCCCTCACACAAACACACACTCCCTCGACTCTGTCCAGTCTAAAGCGTCTCTCTTGTGATGGTCTCAGTTAACCTCTCAATTATGACTCATTCATTTTATCTGAGGAAACTAATTATAACCATTTCCCACCCCCTCCTGGATTGCTCCCGTAGAAGAACTGCGAGACAGCTGAACACGCTCAGTTTATGTTCTTTGTGAAAACAAAAGTGCAGCTATTTGTACAAGAGCATGTGCAGGCTTATATACATGTATGTATGTGTGCTTCATTCAGGGAGATCCTGTTACCTACAGCCAAATGCACCCGCAAAAGGTCAACATACCGACTCCTTTATTTTCAGTACTAAAAATAAACACACTGGAATAAATATTCAGTTACAAAGACCAGGGACCTCGCAGACTGTCTGACCCCGCACTGAGTTCGCCAGCCCTAGCTGCCTGATCACTTGAGTCTTGGAAATCGCGAACGCGCTCTCTCAACACCAGGAAAAGGAGCTGCAAGAACAAAGGGATCCAGGGACGCCAGCTCGTGTCTGGAGACCCCCGCCCGAGGCACGCGTGCAGCAGGCAGACGAGCAAACGGGGCGCTCACAGCACACACGCAGATGCGCGGGGCGCCGACACGGGCACCAAGCGCCAGCGGCGCTCTACCTGCACGCGCGGGTCGCGCGCCTAGGCGCCAGCATCCAGCTCGTGTGCGGAAGGCGCGCAGACGCGCGCACGTCCCGCGGAAGGCGAGCGGGCCGCGCGGGCGTGTCGCCGGCCGGGCGAGCGGCTGCTCTCCTTTACGTGCCCGCTGCCCTTTTGTCTTTCGGTCCTGCTCCGCCGCGCGCCGCCGGTGAAGACGGACCGAGAGAGGAAGGGGGGGGGGCCGCATCAGTCCCACTCGGCGGCGGCGAACAACGGGTGCAGCGGTGTCCCGCTCCGTAAGGCGGGCACGTCGCCCGCCGCTGGCCGCACACGCTGCCCGCACGTGCGGCGACTCCTGGGCCCCAACGGGGCAGGTGCGGGACGCACGTGCGGCTCCCCGTGACACGCCGCGCGGGCGGCGGGGGCCCAGGGACCGCCCCACGCGCCACCCCCGGCCGCCCTCCCCGGTCCACACCACGCGCGGCGGCAGGCGCGTTACTCACCCCGGGGGGGGGCGGCTGGGCACACGGAGCCGACTCCCGCTGTGGCCTCTCTCCGCCCCGCCCCTCCCCTCACCCGGCCGGCCACCTACCGAGGCGAACAGCCCGGCCGCCCCCGCCGCCTCTGGCAGCAGAGCAGCGCAGGCGCGCCGGGGACACCCAGACGGACAGCCTCCTCCGTCCTGACTGCCGCGCGGGGGGCCGCGGAGATGCCGTGTCTGCGGCACCCCCATCCCCGGCTGGGGCGACTCCCGGCCAGAGGGACCCCGCCGAGGAAGGGGGCTGCTTGGGCTAGTGGCTAGGAGATTGCTTTGCCCTGAGAGACAGGCCGCCAAAGTCTCTCTCTCTATATATATTTAAGTGTAGTATTGATATATGTATCCTCCCCCTCTTGCGGATTTGCACTGATCACTAAGGGACTCGCCCCCACCTACTGAGTGAGGCCATGGAGCAGCTGGGCCAAGAAGCACCGGTTAAGCACAGAGCCTGGCCTCACAAAATGTGATTTCCTCCGTTGGGTCAGTGTCCAGGTTGAATTACGGATGCCCCCCTCCTCCTGTTGCCCCAGTGTTCTGCCTTGCTCGGTGAAAAGGAGTGAGAGATTGGTAACGTGACACCGCTCTGCAGCATCTGCTGCCAGGCTTGGGTGAAAAGTGAGGAGAGATGGGTCAGGCCAGGTCGACACTGCAGACCTAGATAGGTTTAACTACCTTGCTCAAAGGGGTGAAACACACATCCCCCTGAGACCTAGCCCCCAGTCTAGACAGAGCTATGGCTGCAGGAGAGCTTCTCCAGCACATAGCTACTGTCCCTCTGGGAGGTGGATTAACTACAGGGACAGAAGAGCTCGCTCCCAGCAGTTTAGAGCAGTGGTTCTCAGCCAGGGGTACGCATATCCCTCGGGGTACATAAAAGTCTCCCACTCCCAGGGGATACATCAATTTATCCTGGGGCTCGGGCTGTCGGGACTCCAGGCAACCAGATTCCATGCCACCTCCCAGGGACTCTGGGCTCCCACCTTCAACCCTACCCCTGGAGACTCAGGCTACCCAGCTTCCATGCCGCCTTATGTGGATCCAAGTTCCCAGCTTCAGCCCCACCACCAGGAGTTCAGAGGTCCTGATTCCATGCCACCTCCTGGGGCTCTCAGCTTGAGTGCCACCGCCAGTGGCTCAGGGTTCCCAACTCTCAGTCCCACACCTCACTCTCTGGCTCTCAACAACCCTGTTGTAACCCATGGTTCTCATGACCCCCAGTTATGCCCTATCATAATACAGGAATATTCTACACACACCCACTACATTTAAACAGTGTACTATATGATATACAGTAATATAACCAGCATAACCAGGTATTGGACAGATGTTTTATGTCATTTTCTGATGCGTGCAAGCACATTGCTGATGTTGACGGTATCATGAAAATAGGTAGAGTTTTAGTTTAAAACGAGGTTCTGGAAACTGAAATTGAAAATGACTGAAAAAATAAAGTTCTGCGAGGAATATATTGCTTTTGGATTCACATCTGAAAACAGCAATCCACCTGAGGCTCTGTGTTTCCTTTAGGGAGAAACTCTATCAAATAACAGTACGAAGCCAGTATATTTGCAACAACATTTGAAGACGAGAAACACTCTGTGCATGTGGGTAATCCAGTAGAATTTTTTTAAAGAAAGCTTTCTGAGTTCCAGGCTTGCCAACTTAAAATGAAAAAAGCTTCAACTATTTCTACAAAAGCACTTGGAGCATCATATGCTGTCTTCCTTCTTGTGGCAAAATCAAAGCTGCCATGCACAATTGGAGAAGATCTGATTCTGCCTGGCACTATGGCACTTGCAGAAAACATGCTTGATAAAAAAGCAACTGATACTTTTAAGAAAGTACTCTTCTCAAATGACACTGTGTGCAGTAGAATTGAAGACATGGCAGAAGATATTGTATCTCAACTTGTAAAGAAACTTAAAATGGCAAACATATTTGTCCTTAAACTTGATGAGTCCAAGGATATTAGTGGAGAAGCTCAGCTGATTGCTTACGTTCAGTACCCTGAAACCGAGCATGTACTGTTTTGCAAAAGTATAAAGGGAAACACAACTGGAGTTGGGTTTTTTCTGCAAAATTTATGCAAATTCCACTACAACGACCAGGAGAGTGAATGGACTTGTAGCTAGGATCAGGAAAGAAAATCCTTCCTTGCAGTAGGTATCATACAGAGACACTTACTTCAAAAAAATGTAAGTTCTGAGCTGCATGAAGTTTTAAATGAGTCAGTCAAAATTGCCAAGTTTTATCAAGTCCAGGCCACTCAATGCTCACCTGTTTTTCATTCTTTGTGAAGAAATGGGCTCAGAACATCGGCAACTGTTGCTTCACACAGATTTCCCTGGCTTTCAAGAGGAAAAGTACTACACAGACTCTTTGAATTACACACAGAAGTTAACACGTTTCTTTCTGATCATTCAGCCCCTCTTGCCTCTGTGTGTGACAAAACCATGTGGTTAGCTCAACTTGCCTACTTTGCAGATATATTTAGCAAGCTTAATGATCTAAATTTGTCCAGGCAAGACCATGACACTAACATTCTGAATATCTATGATAATGTGAATGCTTTTATCAAGGAAACTCAATTCTGAAAGTTCAAATGCAGAGACAAAGACTTTACCTTTTTTCCACTGCTTCATGTGCATGTCATGATATCTGCACAAGGGAAATTGAGCAGAGCAAAATTAAATAATAATAGCTCATTTGGCCCATTTGACATCTGAGTTCAAGTCATATTTCCCCAACATTGAACACAACTCAGATCAACTCAACTGGGTAGGAAGCCCATTCATTTTGTCAGATGTTAGCCACAATAATTTCTCTGCCAGTCAGCAAGAAAATCTTCTTGAGTTGTCCTCAGAGCGTGGTCTGAGAATGAAGTTTAATGACTCAGTTCTGGTGTTTAGCACAGAAAGAGGGCACTAACCTTGAGAACCATGCTTTGGATGGTCTGTTATCTTTTTGGTCAACAATCTTTGTGAAGACTCATTTTCTGTTATGCCTGCCATCAAGACAAAGGGTGGGAATAGACTCAGTGTGGAGAAGATCTTAATTGTTGCTGCCACTTCACTGCCTTCTAGAATGACAAGGCTCACAGATTAAAATAGACTCAAATATCACACTGAAATGTAAGTACAATATTTATAATCCAGTCAATTTATTTTATAATTGTATGGTAAAAATAAGAAAGTAAGCAATTTTTTGGTAATAGTGTGCTGTGACACTTCTGTATTTTTCATGTCTGATTTTATAAGCAAGTAGTTCTTAAATGAGGTGAAAGTTGGGGGTACACAAGACAAATCAGACTCCTGAAAGAGGTACAGTAGTCTGGAAAGGTTGGGAACTGCTGGCTTAGAGTGTTTTCAGTAAAGCACTACAATGGCACAGCAGCATCAGTGCAGCTGCGCTAATGCAGCATTTTAAGTGTAGACCTGCCCTTAGTATTCTTATTGTTGTTATAGCCCTGTTGGGTCCCAGGATGTTAGAGAAACAAGTGGGAATGAGGTAACATCATTTGTTGGACCAACTTCTGTTGGTGAGAGAGACAAGCTTTCGAGCCACACAGGACTCGAAAACTTCTCTCTCACCCCAACAGAAATTGGTTCCAATAAAAGATATTACCTCACCCACTTTGTCTCTCAAGTATTCTTAGGAATATAGAAATTGCCAAACCATATCAGACCGAACACTGATTTATCTAATCGAGTGTCCTGTATCTGATGGTGGCAAGCAAAAACTCTGCTGAAAGCAGCAATGGAATAACCTATTCACAAGGAAAGTTTCTTCCTAAGCCCTTTAGTTAAAGGTTGTTGTATTCCCTGCAGCATGAGAGTTTAGATCCCTTCCAAAACTTGGGGGGTTGTTTGTTTAGTTTGGTTTGGTTAAATCCCTACCACTATTATAATTCTGGATATAGTCTTGCAAATTATTAAATATATGATTTGACAAAGCATGCATCAATCTACTCTATTTTGACCCATTCCTAATGCTAAAAAAATCATGAAGATTAATTGATATGGGTATTATAATATTACATCTGCTTTGATTAAGTAACAATTGGTTCGATGCTCCTTACAGCAATGTAAGAATGGGAGGCAAAGTGGGTGGACTTGAGGAATAAGATTCAATTTTGTTTTGGAAATTTCTTTTATTTCCTCTAATACAAACTTGGTCTTTACGCTGTAGTCAATGAATTACGTATTTATTTTACTTAAATCTTTGCTCAATGTGTTGAAATACATCATTTATTGTCAGCCTGTCTCTGTAACATCACGCTATCAGCGCATGCTCAGCACAGCTAAAACAGAGCTCTTCACCTTCCCCCTACCCCTCTCACTCTCCTTTCTTGATCGCTGTGGACAATATCACCATCCTTGCCAATTCTTTCTGCATAACATCTCTAAGTTACGGCCTCTCTTATCCATCCTCATAACTAAAGCTCTCATCCAGGCTCTCATCATCTTGTATCTTGATACAAATAAATAAAAAATAATAATAATATCCTTTTCTCTGGCCCTGACAAATGCAATCTTCCCTCCACACATATCCATTCAGAATGCTGCTGCAAAGATCATTCTATTGTATCAAACATAAGCTGCTAGTCTTCACTTTCAATGCCCTTCACTGGCCTGTCCCCACCCTACCTATCATCTCTCATTCTCAATTGAAATATCAGTTCACATTGATGCCAGCCTTGATCACCCACTTGTTAAATTTTCAAACAAATCATTTGTGTTTTCCCCCATTCTGCCCCTCACCCTTGAGAAGAGCTCTCTGGAAACATCTGCAAAGCTACATCATTATCCTCTTTCAAATCCACTCCCCACCTTAAAATTTAACTTTTCAGTGATGCCTACAAAAATTTGATAATGTTTAGGCTGCTGGTGCACTGAGACCACAGTCTAGCACAGGGTTGGGGGTTCTTTGCCGGTCCGTGGCGCCGCGGCTATGCGGCTCTTCGTTTAGCCGCTAGGCAGTCTGTTTCGCAGTGGTTTACGACTTTAAGAGCGAACCGGCTCTTAAAATGGTAAATTTCTGCGCTGTGAGCCCCACCCTCCAGCTCTGCCGCCGAAATTGACACGGGCGAGTCAATTTCACGGCGAGAGTGGTGTGTAGTGCTGCCTCCTGGGGTGCCTGCCCCACCCCTGTCCCGCCATGCCGGTCCCTGGAAAAATAATTTTGCCTTAAGCCGGTCCCTGGTGCAAAAAAGGTTGGGGACCACTGGTCTAGCATGCTGACCAATATTGTCTCACTGGTTCTTTGTACTCCCTCATCTGTCAGTATCCATTTGTTGCCTCTTTTTTAATACTGTACATAGTTTTAGGGTGCCCAGATAGCAAGTGTGAAAAATTGCGACTTTTTTTTTTGAGGGGGGGTGGGAATGGGGATATAGTTGCATATGTAAGACAAAGCCTCTAATATCAGGACCATCCCAATAATGTTGGGACATCTGGTCTCCCTACATAGACTATAAGCTCTTTCAGTCAGGGACCATCTTTTTGTTCTGTGTTTGTACAGCACCTAATCCAATGGAGTCCTGACCCCTGATTAGGGCTCCTATGCATTACAGTAATACAAATAAGTAATAATAATTTTCATGAGTCCATGGGAATAGCAGTCATCATAACAGCGTGTAGAAAAATACAAGATAGGCTACTCACTCCAGATGTAGCAGGCAGCATTGAACAGGTACAATTTCAATTCTTTTTAGGTGGCAAAGCATCCTAAAATAGAAGATCAAAAATGTCTTAAAACAAGATAAAAATGTTTGTTTTAGGAACCAAGCATCTTATTTTAGCTGATTGGAGCTGGAAAAGCCTGCTTCCCATGTTCAGTTCTGGCTCTTAACAATTAAACATTTGTGGCAAATCAGTGTCTAGGGTTAGATGTCCCGATTTTATAGGGACAGTCCTGATATTTGGGGCTTTGTCGAACATAGGTGCCTTTTACCCTCCACTTCATGTCCTGATTTTTCACACTTGCTATCTAGTCACCCTACCAGTGTCACTGCCTTCACATGAAGACACCTTACCAATTAAGTTGATTATAGAGGTCACAATGATGGAACCTAAATTCATAAGAAAGCTCAAGCTTGCACTGTTTATTATATAACAACATAGCCAGCCTCTGACATAACACCCATGCATTTAAAACGTGCAATATCCCCATAGCTCAAGGTGAATAATTGTATTACCGAACCACCTACTTCCTTGCAAACCTATTCAGACACAAACTTGGGTCTATCATTAGGAGAATAAAAATCCATGTTTTCTAATACTGACAGAACAAACTACTCAGATTCAAAGATAGGTAACTAGAGCACCTTTTTTCAGGACATTGCCAGCTGCTGTTTTGGGGCTTGATATGGTGAGATACTGAACTCTCACAGCTCACATCCTGTGAAGCCAATAGCATTTACAGATGTTTAGCAGTGCTTCACAGAACCACGTTCTATTTAATTAATTATGTCAGTTTCTGCAATATTGCAGCTGTGCTAAAAGCTATGATTTTGGTTTTAATTTCATTTCTACTCCCTGGGGAAACACCACCTTGTTAAAGTCTGATTACAGATTAGGGGCTTGTTCCACTCTTGCTGGCATAGGGAAATGCAAATGACACCTTCCTGTGCCAGCCTGGTCTACTTCAACAGAGTGGGGAGGGGACTTACCCAAAGGCTGGCATGGATTGGCTTGGCCACTTGCCTCCACTGGGGTTTCTACTTTAATTTCAAACAGGATTCTTCCAGCATTGGTTACAGAACAAGTGCAAAGAATCACCACACCCCCTGCCTGCCCTATTTATGCCCTTTCCCTGGCTCACCATTTCTTGAGTAGCACCTTTCTATCCCAACAACTGCTGACTAATACCAATAAGCAAGAAAGGGTGAGCACTAATAAACTGTTGGTACAAGCCCCAAGTGCATTAGGCAGCATGAAGCTGAAGGCCAAGTGACTTCACTCATTAGGGATGCACACCAGACAGCTTCCTAATGAACTCCCAGGTGTGGCTTATTGCTGGTAGAGCATGACTCATTAGTTTCATTTGGGGAGCCAGAGATAGAGCATTCTTAACAGAGGACCCTATGCTATGAAACTCATAGAAAAGATCAGATGAGTCCAAACCTAACTATGTTCAGAGCACAATGCAAAAGCCACCTTTTTGTGCCAGTCTTCTCACTGATGCAGAGCAGAAGAAGCTCGTACTACTCATGAACAGAGTAAAGAAACAGATGGACAGAAGGGAGAGAAGAAAATTACAGCTGCCATCTAGGGAAATGAAATTTTGTTTGTTTTAAACAAGAACTCATTACTATATGTTAGAATCCACCCTGAGGAGCAGGAAATTTCCAGTTGGACAGATGGAATTTTAAGGCTCTAAGACAGTAGATGACAGATTCCATTACAGGAAGGGAAGTTCTTGTAATTATTAACTGTGTATTTATAGCTACTTACTACTGTGAGGAGGTGCTTGATAGATTAGATTACGTGCTGGCCTTCATTTTCCCTGCAGGCCTGGGAAGTGCAAATTGAAGAGAAGGGGGAAGTAAGAGAGTGGAATTTTACATTGTGTTTGCAGTAGAGCCTTTCCCAGGGGATTCTATTGAAGCGGGTAGCTTTACCTTGCAACCAATGGTCTACAGAAGTCATGTGAGCAGAGGCAGTCTCAAGGAAGTAATGAATCAGCACATTCGATGGCTAGCTTAGTTATGGCCTTTACCCAGTCAGCACTGCCTTCTCAGGGTTGTGCTTGCCAGTTGCACCCCTACCCCCACCCTCCCCTCCACACACACAGAGAACAGGGGATACTAGTATCATACACTGCTATAACCCCACTGGAGGCAGATTTCTACCCCAGGCATCTCCATGCTCTGAGTTGCCTGGCAAAAGCCATTGTATCCCAGTGGTGAATCTGGCCCATTGACTATAAATGCGCTCTGTTTTGTTAAAACTAACAATTGCAAGATAACAGAATACAGTCAATGCCACTTATATTAGTCAGGGTAGAGATTTTATACGGTTTCATGTTTTATTTTAGAAGATGTCAAGCCCTGGAATGTAAATTATAGTGGATCTTCTCAAATATTCAGCTGGTAGGTTGGGATAATTATAATAGTTGTGTTTGAAATTAGACCTGACTTTTCAGAGCAAAAGCTCAACATTTAGCTGTTTTTGTTTGAAAAGCTAGGGTTGAGTATGTGAAAGTGGAATACACTTTCAGTTATTCTTGTCTATGCCTACACAGCTGCACACACAAATCAGTTTAATTTTAGTGTGAACAAGGAATTTGTGAACAACCAGAGCAAAACAAATGTTCAGCAGGTTTTGACCATATGGAGAACTTAACAGATGCTGATGGAGGAATTTTTTTTTTTTTTTTAAATCAGAACATGAGGAAACAAAAACAAACCAGAAATTATATGAAAAAAGCTAATGTGATTCTGGGGTGTATTAACTGTACCTCAGACGTACAGTACCTGTTTTTTTGCAGTTCATACATTCAAAGGGATGTCTACTCTGCAATATAAGCCCAGGGTTTGTGGGACTCAATTCAGCTGATCCGGGTTAGAGAACCCATAGTTTGAGTGTCTACACTAATTCTTAACCCCACAGTAAAAATTTGCTAACCTGGGCTTGAACCTGGGGCTCTTGCATCCACATTACAGCTTACAGACCCAAGTCAAACCAACCATATTCCAGACTCCCTAGTACCCTCCCAGAATGTGACCGCTCCAGCCCTTTGCCCATAATGCACTGTGAGAGAAATTGTCTGTCCACCATGCATGTTACAGAAAGTTTGAACAGTCTGCCAAGCGGTCTTTTTGCCCTGTGTGCTCCCAGCTACTGGAGCCAGCAACGTGGAGGGCACTTTTTGAAACTTTCTCCTGCTTGTGCTTTCATTCCTGTGTCAGGAAATGGACAGAGCGTCTTTGAGATGCTGTTGGACATTTTGGCGGAGTTTTCCAGTCCACCAAAGGCACCTGGTGACTTTTATGATGGAGGAGGTGGCAGAGGAGCAAGAGTACCCTGGCATGACAGATTCATACGGGGTGATGCTGCTTAGAACATGCGACATAGCCACCGATGCCACCTACCTAGACTGGCACTTCTGGCGCAGGGCTACAAGCACAGGTTGATGGGACCATATCATCGTACAGACCTGGGATGACCAGCAGTGGCTCCAGACCTTTCACATAGAGAAAAGTACATTTCTGGAGCTTTGTGGGCATCTTGCCTTCTCTCTCAAGCAGAAAGACTCAGGCATGAGGTCACCATTGCTGGTGCAGAAGTGGGTTCCTGTAACCATCTGGAAGCTGGCTACCCCAGACTGCTGCACATCCGTTGTCGGTCAGTTTGGTGCTGGAAAGTAGACTGTGGGTAAAATGGTAGCGGAGGACTCTGAGGCAATCAGAGACGGGTTACCTGAAGGTGATGGCCATTAAAGATATTCCAGAGGTAACTGCTGGTTGTGAAAGAATGGGGTGTCCTAACTGTGATGGGAACATTAATGGGACACACAGTTTGCTCTCCACAAGGAGCACACGTACATAAACTGCATAAACTCCATTGTTATGCAGACTCTAGTGGACCACAGAGGCCAATTTATGAACATCAGCATGAGCTGCAATGGAAAAGTTCATGAAGCCAGGGTTTTTCGCCACTTGGGAGTCTGCATTCCTGGACATGCTAGGACACCATTCCTATCAAATGACATTGTCATAAATGGAGTTATTGTCCTACCTTTATTCTGGCAGACCCTACATACTCCCTTTTGCTTTGGCTTATGAAACCATACCCTGGCAATAAAAGGTTTAATTACAAGCTCAGCAGATGTAGAATAGAGGTTGACTATTGTGGAAGGAAAAGATAATGAAGTCTCTGTTTTTCACCTTGAACAAGTTTGTGATATAGCTGGCAGAGCCTGAGATGCAATGTACAGGCTAAAATAATATATGCTTCGATGGCAGATGTTTAATTTTAGAATGTCTAGCAATAACAAGATAAGGTATGTGGCCTAGGACGTAGGCGGGAATGGAATGTGAAGGGAAGCTTATTCCTAGATAGGGTAAGTTGAAACCATTGGGGTAAGAAATTTCTGTATCAGAGGTTATGTGAAACTGTTGCTATGGAAACTGTGACATAGATAGACTGTTTGTTAAAAACTATAAATGCTTCTAGAAATGGGAGGCACCTTCCTTGCGTAAGGAATAAACTCCTGACTTTGCTAAACTGCTGTCTGGCTTATTTGGACCCTCCGCTGGGCAACAGACATGTAACCCTTGAGATTGGGTTCCTCCACACTATGCGTTGGGCAGATTGAAATCCCATTGGAGATGTCTACAGGCCTGTTTTGATTCCAGTGTCATCAGTGCTGTCGCATTACTGTGGCTTGCTGTGCTCATCACAATTTTTGTGAAGCCAGACATGAGCCATTTCCTCCTGAAAGGATCTATGACAGGAGGCTGCTAAATTGATACCCTCAGCCAGAAAGTACACCATAGCTGGAGCTGGGCAACAGTAGTCAAGGATGCTTTGTGCTCCCACATTATGAACTTGTATGTCCCAGTGGAAGCAGGAGAATAGTACCTTTATGAATGTGTTTATGAGGGGAAAGGTGCTAAGTAAGTTTGGAGGGTCTGACCGAATGCCCCCCTAGATTCACCCCCTACAAACCTTTGTAATAATCTTTGCACAAAATATGCCTTGTGAGGTATCATTTGAAAACTAATAAATTGCTGCTCAATAATATCATGGTGAAATGTATGCAGCAACATATGTAAAATTATTAACATAAACAGACATTATGATGGAAATATGTTTACCAGACAAGTCTGGGGAGGGATAAAACTGTTCCTCAAAGACAAAGGACAAAATAACACCTCTAGCCAGGTGTCATCAAAGTTGACTGGCAATCACCTGTCAAGGGGCCATTCTTTGGCACGAAGGGATGGGTAGGAAGAGACTGAGCTGCATTTTAGCAAACAACAAAATGGTATCTCTTTCACCACAAGACTCTATATGTCTCCATCCTTATAGCTGGAAGGAATTTTATCTAGGGGTAACCTACAGGAAAATGTATTTCAAAGAGTGACTGGACTTTAAAAGTGAGGAGCAAAACCATGCCGGGGATCTCTCTCACTCACTTTCACATAAGAAGAAAGAGGAACCCGCCATTTGACTTTGTAAGCGATTTGGACCTGAAAATTTGGTTAGCAATGTTGCTGGGAACCTGTGGTAAGAATTTTACCTTGAACCAACTCTAGTTTGGTAAGCATTTTATCTTTATTTCTCTTATAACCATTTCTGACTTTAATGCCTTAGACCTGCACTCACTTAAAACTTATTTAAATAAACTTGTTTTATTATTTAATCAAAACTAATACAATGTTGTGTTTAAATTGAACAGTTTGTTCAATTTGAACTCCAGTTATAAAGCACACTGTTGAATATTGACCCCTTACAAGGGCAACGGACCTCTAATATCTGAATTGTCCGGGAGAGGGCTGTACAGCACAGAACACACATTTTAGGGAAAATTCAGGACCCAGAGTGTGGTGGAATCACCCTGGAAGTGATAACCAAGGATGGTGGAAGCCAGCGTGCATCTGAAATGTTGCTGGCAGGCTGCATTTCTACACAGACACTCCGGGTGTTACCTGTATGCTGTTTGTAAGGGACCCAAGCTGAGAGCTACAGCAGCAAAGCATTGTGAGGCATGCAAGGATGCAGGCAGGTGGCGACAATCCCTCACTGCATCCTGGAATGTGACAGACATCAGCACTTGAGAGACGAGGGCTTGATTATCATGCGATGTACTTATGAATGACATGATGAATAATAATTGTGGGAGGGAGATGGGATGAATCACAGTTCGAGTTCATATAAGGGAGTGACTGAAGTGTGAATTACTATACCTAACTGTATAGGGGAATAGTGTTTGCTTAATAATGTATAATTATACCTGATCATGTTTTTAGCTTTAATATCTCAAATCATGCTTATTTGATGGGAGGCACTGATAACAATGCACTCTCTTGATGACCTAAAAAGCTTTATTTGTAAGCATGTGTTAAAACAATACAACCGTCACCCGCTGCTAGGCAGGCCACCTGCCATAACAATACCCAAAAACAAGTAACAGAAGAACATTTTCAAAACAAAATAAACAAACAGTGCAGGAAACCATGCCAATGCAACAGAAGTCTCCTATCGCTGCATGTCCCCTGACCTCACATTCTCCTTTCTCTTCTTTTCCTGTTTTCCATGCACTTGGCATTGGGAGAGGAAGGTGGAGGTATCCATGGGCAACAGGTTCAAGAAGGAAGGCTGCATGGGGTTTAGTTGCCCTGCCCAACCACTCATGGGGCCTGATTACATGCGCCCTCCATACATGGAGTTATTTCCAAGCTATTTCTGGATAGAGGGTACATTGCTGGCAGATCAAGCCTTGGTATAGGAGAGGCAGCAAGAACCAGTACTCTTCCAGCCATGATGGAGATGAGTCACTCAAACAGTTTTCTCTGCTGAACTCTGTCCTCCTTCCTTAGCCACCATTCATGTTCCAGGAATTGCATTGCAAGCCCGTTTCTTCACTAAAACCCTGTCCTCCACCTCTGTGGCAATCCTCCTTTTCTCCTGCCTCTTGGCATGCAATTTTTTGAGTCTTAAGTCCCTCCTCTTCTGCTCTGGGACCTGCTTGTTGGCCCTCTCAGGAACTTCAACCGTAACTTCATCACGGAAACGCTTCCTCTTGGAATGGTCTATGAAAGTACGTTGGGCCAAGGGATTGAGTCGGGGATGGACAGCAGCCAGTAGAGGTCACAGGGCCTGAAATACAACGTGAAACAGAGGGTTATTGTCTAAAATAGCTCAGTGTAGGAACACAGAATTAATGGCGCTTCAAAGACATGAAATTTTATATTTCAAAACTGAACTGCAATATATTGTCAAAGAGATACTTCAGTCCACAGAACCTCCCTGGACACTGCCTGGTTAATCAGTTATAGAAGTGCAGAAACAATAGTAAGTTTAAGATTACATGCTGTTTCTGTTTTATAAAAATTGCATAATTATTTGGTTTGGGGTGTGGGCAAGTGGCCTTTCCTACAAAATAGTTTTTTCATCATTTTAGATCTTTCACATTTTGGAGGACATAACTGTTCTTGTGGTGCTCTGCTGACAAAAGGGAGATGTTATCCCAAACTACTGATGGGAAACCAACAGTGTATGCAGCCAAAGTATTCAAATGTATAGTGACCAAACAGTACATCTATGAATGGAGTGGGCTAGTCAGCCACTAAAGTGCTTCTGGAAAATATGCTTGTAGGGTGCCGAAGAATATTGTGACGCTATGGCAGTTTAGCATGGCAAGACTAGGCCCTAGAAATTCAGATTAGGCTTTGAGCAATAGTAGGCCCCTGCTGGGAATTAACCGAGTGTAAACCCGTACAGGGAATGCAAAACTAACCTTTAGATTGTTTTTGTATCTAATAGATTAACCTTGCAAAAAATTTTAGCCATGCATAAAAGACTTTGAGATAAGGAGCAGATGACTAACCACTGACCGGCAAATGACTAATCGCAGGACCAGTTTAGACCGTAAAAAGGTTAGCTTTCCAGTTTTAACTGCTGATTTAGCCACCTGAAATTAGTAGCCAATAAAATAATGAAAAACAAGTTAAGGCTCAATCCCTAAATGGGATTGAGAGTTACGTATGGTATTGCTAAGTAAAATTTATTGCTAAATTTGGGGAAAAGGGGTATGTTAGGTACCTCTTGGGAACCACCCAGAAAAACTTTCTGCAGATTCATCAAGGCCTTATCAGATGCCTTGGGCAGGTCGGTTCCCTGGTTGTGACTCACTTGTGAGGTGGATGATGGGTCTCCCCACCCTTTTGTTTGTAGGTGCTTTCTTCCTATGCTTTGGGATTGCAGTAGTGTGTGGCTGCTATTGCTGCTGTTTTTAAAACCATAACAATGCTCATTATATTGCTTGTGTTAATAACTGTTCTCCTTGTATACCAGATGTGCATGCTAGTGTGAAAAAAGTTCATCGCACAACTTTTTAAACCAGCTAAATAAAACACCATATTTAAGCAATTAATTTGTCCGGCTGCTTTTTTGCCACCAAAATTATAAATTCCAAACCCTCCACCCCTGCAAAGTACAATTCCCTTCCCCACAATGTGACTACATATATAGAATTCCCACTTCAGGAAAAGTTTGCAGTTATCACCTGGGATTCCATCAGAATTCATGAGGAAATTAAACAGGAATGTCCCAGGCAAATATCTATGCCTTTCCAGTAGGAATGCTCTTTAAATCTGTTATTTACTGTTTCCCTTTCTTGGTTGCCATTTTGAATTCCACATGGTTAGGAAAGTGGAAGGGGGGGGGATGCCAAGGAGCTAGGATACGATCTACCATTAGTGGAGACACACCGGTAGCTGGGGTTTCTCATAAATTTTCCATTGAGTCTTACAGTGGAAATTACTATGGTACTAAGCTTTAAATTGGAGTAAGAAACTTACCAGGCTCAAGGGCAGCTTCTGTTTTCTCTGGATTTGCTGTAGACTCAGGAGCAGGGTGTTCCTCGGAGGGAGAGGTGCCTCAAACAGCTCCTCTGAGTATGGATCCAGAATTTCCTGATGATCCTGTTCCACAGCCTGCTCTGGGAACAATTTCAGCAACAGAATCACTCCATGATCCTCACTTGGAACTTGCTGCTGACTCCCAATAGTTCCCATGCTGGATTCAGGGGCCATTAGGGCACCATCTCAGCTGACCAGTCATCATTCACCATGGTTGGCTCTATGCCAGGAGCAGTGCCCAGCATCCAGTCAAACTCTTCATAAAACGGGCATGAGGTTCTCAAATTGCAAGAGGTGTGGGTTGATCCCTGGTCTTCCAGTACTCGCTCTTCAGCCTTCTGACTGGGGGGGCAGGATCTCCTGCATAGTGGTTAGCACCTAGTGGATACAACTCTTGAGGCCGCAACTCCACGTACCAGATATGGTTCAGGGTGGAGTAGGGGGACTCAGGCCTTCCTACTCCACTGGGTTCTGATCCAGAGCCCTGGAGGCTGGTTCAGCTGCTCATCTGTAGTTGTCTGGTGTCAGCCTCAAGTCAGTTTCCCTGGGTCACTTCCTACCTTGGTCAGCACCCCATCTGGTCACCGCCCATCCCTGAGGATCACCACCTTCTGAATTTATAGCCCTGGTTCCAGTCACTGGGTACTGTGGCTCCTCTGCTTCCCTGCTCAGTGAGGGCTCAACTCAGGTCCTCCCATGAAGCTCCCAAGGCATGTCCTTATCCCTGGATTGCCAGACCTGGACTGAGCTGCCCACCTTTAACCCGAGCACACACACACACCCCCACCAAGTTCAGTATCGGGGTGATGTCCTTTGGTGCTTGCACCCTCCCTCCCATCTCCTGAGAACAAATCTGCATTCTTGTGGTCCTTCCCGACCTGGTGAAAGACTTCAGAGCTATATGGCTGCAATAAGAGGTACCACCATATGGTCCTGGGGTTGATGTCCTTCATGGTGCTCAACCATTTTAGCAGCATGGTTTGTCATTAGCCGATAGGCATTTCCCCACAAGTAGTACCTCAGTATGTCCACAGCCCACTTCACTGCTAAAGCCTCCTTCTCTCTAACGAAATAGGAGGTTTCTTGCAGAAACCACTTCCTACTGAGGTATACTCTGGGATGTTCCTCTCCCTTGATATCTTGGGAGAATATCGCACCTAGACCCACCTCTGAAGCATCCATCTTGTGAAGTCCAGGTGAGCAAGCACAGGTTCTTGGCTCAGCTGCTCTTTTAGTTCCTGGAAGGTCTCTCACATCCCACTGATCAAATGGATTTTCCTTGGCCTGGTGTTCTGTACCAGGTCAAGGGTGCCATAATGGTAGCAAAGTCAGGTATGAAGCATCAGTAGTAGTCAGTAGTGAGGCCGAGGAAGCATTTTGTCATTGGGATAAAATGCAGGCCCTGGCACAATGCACTATCAATGTGCGGTCTCAGTCACGCCCCTCCCACTCAGTAGCCCAAGTACCTTATCTTTCACCTGCCCAACTGGCATTTGGTCAGATTGGCTGTCAGCCCCACGACCTGAAGGGTTTGTAATATGGCCAAAATGTGCCTCAGGTGATCTTCCCAACTTTAGCTGCAGATGATGATGTCATCGATTTATGCCTCAGCGTATAACCCATGCGGACGTAGTATCTGGTCTATTGGGCGGTGAAAGTTGGTCATGGCCCCATGTATGCTGAAGGGCATTTTTTTGAATTGGTTGAGCTCCCCTGGGATAGAAAAGGTAGTCTTTTCCCTGACCTTGCCTGTTTAGGGGATTTGACAGTAACCCTTAGTGAGACCCAGGCTGAAAATATAATTGGCAGCCCCCAGTCTGTCAAGCACCTCATCAGCCCGGGGCATTGGGTAGGTGTCAAATTTGGAGATGGCATTCATCTTCCAGAAGTTGATACAAAAGCAGTCAAGACATTGGGTCTCAGCACCAACATAATGGGGCTCCACTGTTCTCTCCAGGATTCCTCGATTAACCCAATCGCTAACATCACTTGCAGCTCCTGTTGAACTGTCTACCATATCTTCCACAGAAGTGGACGTGGGTTCTCACAAACCTTCCTTCATTCAGTATCTATCTGGCCCTGAAAAGACCATAAGGAAAGCTATCAGCTACTGTAGTTGGTGCCCTTGCTCAGGCAGGAGTTCTCCATTCAACAGTATAGGCACAGTGTTGGGGTTGGGATCCCTTTAGGAACTCCACTCCAGTTCTGATGGGTCTGGCATCATTAGGAGACTCTCTTGCTGTCGCCAGGCTTTGAGCAGGTTGACATGGTATATCTGTCTTTCCTTACACCAACCAGGCTGGCGTATCTCAAATGATGGCCCCTGACCTTCCTTAGCACAGTGGCTGAGCCCATTTGAAGTATTATGAGTTTTGACTCCAACCTCAGAAGTAGCAAGACCCTATTCCCAGGTGTGAACTCCCTCACCCAGGCCCCTTTGTTGTAGGCCCATTCTTGCTCCTGCTAAGTTTTTAGCAACATTTCCTGGGCAAATGCCCCTAGCCTTTCCAAGTCTTCCTACAGACTGATCATATACTGGACTATGCTGGGCTTCAGTGGTGGTTGCTCCTCCCAGGTCTTGCAGGAGAAGGTCTAGCACTCCCCAGGGTTGACATTCATACAGAATTTCAAATGCAGAGAACCCGGTGAGGCTTATGGCACCTCGCAGATGGCCAATAGGAGGAATGGGAGCAACTGGTCCCAATGCTTGGATCACTGGCTATGAATTCCTGCAGCATCCCCTTTAGGGTTTTATTGAAGTGTTCCACCAGTACATCTGTTTGTGGGTAATAGTCGGATGTCTTCAGTAGGGCACATAGTTCTTTCATCAGCTGGGATGTCATATTGGTCCCCAGATCCATCAGGATGTCTAGGCACCTCTACCCGCACAAATACCTTCAGCAGCTCAGGTGCAAAATGGGCAGTGGTGGTCGATCAGAAGGGGTATAGCTTCAGGTACCAGGTGGTGTAATCCGCCATTACCTGGATGTATTGGTAGCCGGTTGTTGTTTTCTCCAGGGGTCCCATCAGATCCACCCAGATCCTTTTGAATCATGTCTTGATTAATGTAAGGGGGACATGTGAGGCTTTTATGGGTTTCTGGGTCCCAGCCAGGTTGAGGGCCAGCTTTTTAGCTATCTGCTGGTACATATGGTCATTCCAGGTATTTTGGCTGAAGTCCAGAGTTTTGCTGGCCTTGCACTAAAGATTCATTAAAATTTAGCTGTGTTCCTGGGACCATGAAGCAGCACACTTTGCAAAAAGCTTGTTCTATTCAGTCTCCATTGCAAACACAGAATGCTCTCAGATGGTGGATTTGTAGCTTGGTGGCCAGAAGACAATGGATAGGTTAATGCTGACTCACTGAGCTGCTGCTGTATGCCATTTTCAACTGACTCAACTGGCAATTGTTGGGATAGAGAGGACAAAGGAAGTTGGCTCATGGGATAATTTTGGTGGGCTCCCAGGATCCGAGAACTGATATATCAAGGTCAATCAATAAGAGTTTAACTCCCTGCATCTGAAAGGATAAAGCAGATCAAAAACCCTAGAGCTACTATACATCTTCAGAACAAACCAAATTCCCTGCCTAGAATGTGATAAATAAAAAAGAATGCAGCAAGCAAGTCATAATTCTGTCAAAGTGCTCTGTTATGTAGTTTGAAGCCATCGAGTATAAAAAAGAACAAATGACATTGCCAACTCATTACTCATATCTGGTAAACATGCACCCATGTTCTAAACAGATTTAAAGGAGACACAAGAGCAAGTTTTTGTTGGTTTTTAGACAAATATTTTGTCCTTCATAACATATTTTACTGCCTGAGGCTCACTTCATCAAATAAAACTTGAGGAGATCTTAGAGGAATGCATACAATAATAAAAATCTTGAGATTTTGTAAGGGCTTTATTCACCTTTTATCCTTGAAAGCATGTTTGTGATGGAGGCATTCTGAAGCCTTATTTGAATAAGAAATAGCCCTTGCAGCTGCTGACCCAAGTAAACCTTTTGGGCTCTGCAGTCATGAAGACTTACTTGTGATTTCCAGTGGGAATTTTTGAAGTGTCCCAGCTTTCCAGTAGTCCTGAAAGACCATATTAAGTATTGCACACTTTGGAATCTTTCGGTCATATTCTCATCTCAGTTGTAAGTGCAAAGTAGCTTCCTTGGAATCAGGAGAATTACACTAGATTTACACCAGAGTAACTGAGATCAGAATCTGGATCCTTTATCCTACCTTGTCCAATATGATGCTCCAAGTGATACAGGTAAAAGATAAAATCCTGTCTGAAGATGTTGCTAAGGACAGGAGAGCTTGGAACACAGAAGGTTGCATTTTCCATTGCTGACATCAATTTTCTATGTGTACTCTTTTGGAGACAGAAAAATAGACAAAACATAAGCAGAAATAGCCAGGGCTATGGCAGTAATTGCAGAGGTTTATAGAATCATCATAAGATAAATAAGGGACAAAATATTGGCCTATCCAAGCAGGTATGATGGAAAAAATCTGTAAAACACCTTGTCAGTCTAGTCTATACAACTTTTGCACTTTAACAAAGGCAGGGTTAAGATATAGGATGCTGATCAGCATCCTATACTAGTGCTTTTAGAGAGACGGGCCAGATCATGCCTCAAAGATTCATATGGGGAGGGGATCCTCTGTGAGCAGATAAACCTCTTCCTGCATTGAAAGGTGGAGGGGGTCAGATGCCTCTTCAGCAGTGGCTCTCAGCCTTTCCAGACTACCGTACCCCTTTCACGAGTCTGATTTGTCTTGCATACCCCGAGTTTCACCTCACTTAACTACTTGCTTACAAAAATCAGACATAAAAATACAAAAGTGTCACAGCACACTATTACTGAAAAATTGCTTACTTTCTCATATTTAACACAATTATCAAATAAATCAAATGGAATATAAATATGTACTTACATTTCATTGGATAGTATACAGAGCAGTATAAACAAGTCATTGTATGATATTTTAGTTTGTACTGACTTCAAACTAGGCAAATATCTAGATGAGTTGATGTACCCCAGGAAGACCTATGCATACCCCCAGGGGCACATGTACCCCTGGTTGAGAACGACTGCTTTACAGTACCCTTGCTCTTTCCTAGAATCCTGTGGGCAGGAAGAGGCAGGGACTGGGTGGGATGGGGGCAGGCTGCATTGCATTGAGTCAGGGAAAGGTAACAGTGAGGCAACATTACCTATCACTATGACATCTAACGCTGAGAAAGATTTACTCTTATATCATTTTGAATTAACAGGTTAAACATTAATATGAAGATGGAACTCTTCATTAGGAACACAGCCCTAAATATGTGGTAAACGCACACTAAATATATGCTATTTTCCCCCCTTTTTGTGAATGATAATAGGAAAGGTCATTTACCAGAAGTACATTTATGACGATGAAGGGCTAGATTCTGTGACCCTCACTCATACACGTGCAGGACCATTGATTTCAGTGGCATTAGTCAGGGAGGAAGATGCAACTCGACATGAGTCACAGATACTAATTTGGTTCAGATAGCGACATTTCTTAATTTGTATTATTATACAAAGTCTTAGACAGCACTCATTAGGACGTGGATCTTGCAATAAGCTCATTTGAGTGTCATGCAGAGCCGAGTGTTCCCAAACTGTGGCTCATGACCCCAAGTGGGATCACTTCATCAGCAGATAGGGTCACAGCAATCCCGAGTGTGCAGGGGACACCATTTTATAAAATGTCACATGGAAGATGCTATTTTGCTCCACAAAACAGCGCCCTCCATGCAGCATGACATCACATGCACCATATGTGTGTGAGGTCATGCAGTCCACAGGACGCCATTTTGTAAAGCAAAAAGGCATCTTCCTTGTGACGTGACCTGACATGTACAGGGCATATGAGGTCACAATGCATGGAGGACACCATTTTTAAATGGCAACTTCCTTGCTCTCTGGGGTAATGGGAAACACCACATCTGAAAATGGGGTCATGCAGTGAAAATGTTTGGGAACCACTACTGTACAGAGTTCATTGCAGGACTGGGGTGTTGATTAGTTTCTGTGCTTTTCTTCCCCTTAGCATGCAGAGAGTAGGCCTTGAATTACAAGACAGACAAACTTGACTTTGCTTTCTTCCTTATTCTGCTAGTTCCTTCTTATTCTGCTAATAGTTGCCCTTTATGATCCTCCTGGTAATATAAGCAGAGCTCGTACCCACATAAGAAAAAAGGAGAACACTTTGATCTTAAACCTGAACTATTCTGCTTGATGAATTGAATTAACTGAATTTCATTATGGTTTTGTAAAATCAATTCATTTAAAAAATTAAACAAAACCCTGCCTAGAATGAGGCCTGTAAGAGGAAGATTTTGTTTAAATATTTTCTGAGTCTGTTACTGTTGCCCCTGCAGCCTTTAATCTGTTCATCCTGCTATGACACTGCTGTATGTGTACTGCCAGAAATGGGCCTCTTGTCAATCACTGAAAGGAAAAGCTGTTCCCAGCATGAGGACAAGACAGAGAATTTAATACCTTCAAGGGCAGCAGGAGTTGGCTACCTTAATAGTAAAAATATGATTTAAAAGTGAGTATGATTTAAAGAGAAAAAGAAAGAACAGAAAGAAAAAAAATCTTATGGACATATGCACAAACTAGAATCAAAGCTTCTGTAATGAGGGAAGGGAGATGGAGAGGAAGTTCTTTAAGAACCTTGTTATTCAGATCTCATTTACCTGAGAAATGCTTAGATTAGAATACTAGGATTGAGGTGGGAACTCTCTCTTACTGTGCCTATAATAATGGGATCCCAGTCTTTAGTACTATCGTAGCACAAACAATTAATAGAATAACGGGCACTGCAGAAAACCTGAAGAGAGGTGTATGTAAAATGGCTTAATCCCCTTTGTACTGCTACACTGTAACTACTGAGGTTTGGAATAGGGAGGTTCTCTCTTTTATTATGGACTTTCGATATGTCATTCACTTAAGGTGCTGCCAACCACACACTTCAGTGCATGAAATAAGACAAACAATGGGCATAGCTATAAAATTTAAAATGAAAATTAAACCACACACCACAGTAGATCTAATCCCTTAACTAAATGTGACTGTCCTTTAACAAATGACTCCACAGTCTAGAGAGGATAAGAAGAGCAACAGCACTCCGGTAGGCTTTGTCTGCTCTAAAATCTTTTACCCACCTCTAATTGCCTTCTGTAGAATTGAAGCTCTCTTTTCAAATAAAGTGCCTAACCCATCCTGCAAAAACCAAACCCTTCCAAAAGTCACCTGGTGCAGTATTGTCTTTCTGAATCTTCACACAGATAAACGGAAGCAATGGGCCTGAGGTCACTGGAGTTACATAAAACTGGTGCGAGAGGGGAACTGGGCCCAATGGTTTTGAAAAACATGGATATTGTCCCATTATTCTCAGTGGAGCCGAATGATGATAAAGTATCAACGTTGTTAGCTTTTTTCCTGCTGATCATGGCAGCAAAAATACCCAGCTGACATGCTGATCCCGTTTTGTGCTATACAGTGGCAAGCATAGACAGGGGCAACCCCAGACATTTCTTTAAAAGTGTGCTGTTGGTAGCGGTAAATCCTTGCAGTGGTGTCCTGACTCTCAGAGGGAAATTTGGCCCCGCTGAAGTCAATGGCAAAACTCCCAATGATTTTAATACTGTCAGGATTTCACTCTCAGGATTGTCTCCTCCAGCTGAGTTCTCCACCCTCTGCCCAGCAGAGGGGTGAGTGCATGGGAAGAGAAACAAGCCACTAGCAGGTTGCACCCACCCTGCTGTGTAGTGGGGGAGAGAGACGCTTGCTTCCCCACTGTCTGCCCAGGAGAGGAGTTTTGCCAACATAAATGCTAGTGTAGACAAAGCCTTAGAAGTGATTAAGTATGAGCGCCTAAAAATGGCTTTATAACGAAAAGCTAAGACACATTTACTTTCTTAAAACAAGCAAGCCATTATTAGATGCTAAGAGTGCTTTTTATATACATTTTGCAGCAATTAAAATAATCTTCAGTGGAATAGACATATTTCCACAATTTGTCATAAAGACTCAGCAGTTTTTACGAAGGGAAGGTTAGCAGCAGAAAATGACAGTAATGAATGTAATGTATTAGACACAATTATCTGAATGTCCTAGTCTGACCTATTTTAGATGCACTTACATTTTGGACAACGTTTTTAGAAATCACTTTCCCCCCTGCAACTAGCTCTCTCAGCACTTTATTGCTATGCATATACAGTACGTCATTGGGAAAACAAAGTTTCTCTGGATTTACAAAAAGCCATACATTTGGCTTTTTCAATGTGAACTGTTGGCTATGGCAAAAATTGTTTTTTGCTTCACTAATCCCATCCCACCACAAAAAGAAAATCTACATGGGCTAGAATTTAAATGCATAATAGTCCACGGGAAAATTAAATTATTACACACAGACACATACACACACCCCTTATGGGGAAAGAGGAGAACATCAAGTACTGTTCTGCCACACCCAGATCAGATCCTACTTTGCATTTCAGTAGACTGCTGTTTCCTGTGTCCCATGTCACCATTTCAGCAAGTGGTCTACAAGTGCACATCTATAGTCAGTTGTAGTAAAACTCCCAGAAGCTACTATCGTTGCTTTTTTTAAGTAAGTGTTTAAATGTTTAGGGATGGATTTTCCAAAGTGCATGTTATGAGCCTAAGTAAGAATCTAAGTGTGTAAATCAATAGGCACAGAAATTTAAAATGTTCAGAAATGAAACTGAAGAACCTAGTTCAATGGAAAATTATAATGTATAGTGGATCCAGTTAACAGAATGACTTGTGTTTGCTAAAGCTGGATACCACCAGGACTAGCTCTAGTTGTTCCTTGTTATTCAAAGCTGATGGTTAAGGCCCTGATTCAGCAAAGCACTTAAGCACATGCTTAACTTTAAGCACATACGCAAACCCATCCCTATTCACAAAAATAATTAAGCAGCTATCATTAAAGTCTGTGCACATGCTTAAGTGGTTTGGTGAATCAGGGCCTAAACCTGTATAGATGAAATCTCAGGTTAAAAGAGAGTGCTTGTGTTCAAGGCCTCTGTGTCTAAAGTTTATTTGCTATGCACCACCTCAGTGACCAATACAGAAAAAACTAAGATTCTGTGCAGCAGCTCTGCATTTCTGAGTACCTCAATGCACACTAAACGTGTCTTGGGCAAATGTAGCTCAGATCTAGTGTTTAGACTGGAAGCTCTTTGGGACAAGGATTCTGACTACCTCTATATTTATATGGCTCGTTGTACAATGGGGCCCTGACCGTGACTAGGTGTTACCATAATTAAAATTGAACGTTGATATTCAGTCATTCACACTCACTTAGTCTCGCCCATCTGTGGATTTACATTAGTTGCACATTTATGGTCTAATTATATTGAAAATATGTTTGCCTGATAAATACATGGTTGTGCCTCAAGACCTATATCATGAGCTTTGCAGTTCATGTGCAACTCAGGCACACCTCTGTGAAATAAACCCAAAGAACTGAGCTTAATTTAAACAACAAACAGGAAAACAAAAACCATGTTCTGCCTCTGCCAGTTTGCAGCTTGTAGCTCTTTGACTCCACAGAGCACATACCTTTCACAGAAGCCTAACTTGTTTTAGTCAGCCATAGAATATGCCTTTGCAAACACTCTTAAGAGCAATAAAGTGTTCACTTAGTTATTGGCCTTTTTTATGGATCTGAGACTGCCCAGGGCTTTATGATCTTCATGACACTTCATTCCAGAACTGCTCAGGACTTCACTATTTTGAATAGAGATCAACTCAGCTCTTTCCTCCCCAAAGGCCTAATCCACAGCCCACTGAAGTCAATGCTATCGGTTGAGCTAAAGGTGAATCACTTTTAGGTTAGCAATATTTTCTTTTTTAATATATTTTCTTTTAAAACCTTATGGGTAAAATCCTCAGCATACCAGGGGAGGAGCTAGGCTGTGCATTTGGGATCCTTGCAGGGGCTCAAATCATTACTTACCTCAGCCAAAGTCTACAGCTACTGCTGAAGTCTTGGACTGGCAGTACCATTTCACGGTTCCCTCCATGTGGGGAAATGCCTGGGTGACAGTCACAGTTCCAGACCCAGCAGCCTCACCTGCATTCCTCACTGTCTGGTCTTTGTCCAAAAGCTGCTTTATATGTTGGCATGCAAGAAGCCCCAGTGGAACAGAGCTCTGCGGTGTGTGGGAGATGGGAATCTCTCCATAATCTGTTGGCTTTCCTTCCCCTTCACACACAGCAGAACCAGTGCAATTTGACTCCATTTAGGGTCCTTCATACTCATGGAAGTGGGGTTGGGATGTGTAGATGGCAGCATGGTGTAGTTGCCCTAGACTGGGAATCAGAACACCAGGGTTCTATTCCTGACACTGACTTAATGTGTGACCTTTGGCAAGTCACTTCACCTCTCCGTGCCTCTGTTTCCCCCTCTGTAAAGTGAGAATAATATATTTGCCTTACCTTTTAAAGTGTTTTAGGATCAATGCATGTAAAGTACAGTACTGAAAGCTAAGCTAATTAGACACACACAGTGTAACAACTACCTGCTTCCCTGGCTTAAGAGCTTTCCTGGATTGACCATTTTGCCTTTACAAACTGCTTCATGGGTTCAATAAAAGAGTTGCTTTGTGTTCTTTGAATTCTAACTTGTCTCCCCACTTACCCTCCTGAGACTCACATGCATGTACTTGTTTTCAGTAAGGAAATCCCATTACTCATGTCTGTTTCCCCCAAATATCAGGCCACCTGTCACATGCCATGAACCCTTCCCAAGTACTGCCATAGACACTGTAAATAGAAGAATGACTGCAATCCAGCCAAGTGCCTTCAATTATTGTACCAAGTCAATATGCCATTGTTAATATAATCCAGAAGTCCTCTCCAAACTTTAAGGTCATTATTCATCTTGGATAACCACCTCATGAAACAGACATTTTTTGACCCAGCTATTGCCTGGCAATATTGTCCAATAGCAAAGATCAAGTATCTAATTGGAACTTGTCATTTTCACTAGGTTGTCTTTTTAAGTGGACAAGCCAGATTCAAGAGCAATTTCAGATACTGCAGTTGTGGCTCCGAAACCTTGTGGCCAGAGCCTTAGCTGGTTACAAATTGTTGCTATGCCCATGTACACCAGCCGAGGATCTGGTCCAAATGGTATATAACATTTGCAAGATGATTAACAAGTCCAAAAAAAGGGAGGGGAGGGGAGGGAAATGCAGAAGCTCTATGAAAAACTTGGGTCACTCTGCTGTATTAAGTTAGTAGCTGAACTAGGCGAGGAAAGATGTACTGAGTGAGACGACATGGTTAAAAATAAACTCTAAAATTTGTGTTCAAGCTGGTGAGAGAATCACTCTGCTGTCTTTCACTGTTCTCTAATGTGCTCTCCTCAGGAAAGACTTTGTGATTCAATGAAAATACCATTCTGGGAATTATACACTTACATAATAAAGCAGCTTGGGGAAGAATTAAAAAGAGACCTTTTTATGATGAATTTCCTCCCATAAACGAACAGATTGTTCTTAAGTATTCATACATACAGTAACTGTAGCATGGAGCTACCCAGCTAGTTTGCCTGCAGCCTCTCATGTACTAAATTATAATTTGGAACACTCAGATAACTGGAGGGTCAGATCCTAAAGTGCTCAACACTGAAGTCAGTGGTAGGAGCGAGTTTGCACTGGCGCTGAGTGCTTTCATGGGCTATTTGTTCCTCATAGCTGAAGCAAAATGAAATGTTCCCAAGCTACGCTCAAGTAAAAATCTAATTTTTTTCACATCTAGACAACTTGCCCTACCAACAAAAAAAATTTAAATTTTTTTAACTAATTTTTTTAATATGCACATTTGAATTTTTATCTGATTTTTTTTAACCCACATGTTTAAACAAAAAGACAGAGACCAAGCACTCTGTTCCTTTTAGTGGATTTATCTTAAACCCTGGCAGGCTGGCTTGACATGTTTTTGCAGAACCCATAGGACATTTGGGATTAAAGTTACCAGTTGTAACTCTCTCATTAACATAGCATCAGGAACTGATATGTAAGAAATGATTATGTTTTCTTTGCCCTGCTTCCACACCTCTAATCTCAAAGCTGACCTGATTTATACCACTAGACTTTCTTGGGCCAATGTAAATTGAAATCCAGAGAAGAGGGAGAGAGTTGGAGATTCCCTGAAAATAAACTCGGCTGGCAAAGAGATTAACCCATTTAGAAATGCACTCTCTCTGTCGCTGAGTGCGCAGCGTTCTATCTGTTTAACAAGCATAGGGCTAAATCCAGATACTCACACCATTCAAAGTAAATACAAGGTAACATTCCAACATGGATCACTCATTGCACACCAGTTCACCTGGATTTTTTTAGAAAAACATTTTTTGCCGTGATTTAAATCAAGGTGATGCCAGAGAAGACTATCCTTTCCCCTAAGTGGAAACATACTGTAGGTGAGCCTGAAAAATCCTGTGCACTCCTAATGCAATCCCAAAATAGACTCACTCAGATCTGATGTTTTATATTTATCAAGGGCTGAGGCTTATGTAATTTTTCATTTACAGAGAAGAAAACAACTTATGGGAGAACATAAAAACACCAGCCACATTGGCCCTAAGGCCTTTGTCTAAGAATTCCCAGAAAATAACTCAGATGACGAAAGATTAACTCATTTATAAATGCATTTGCTTGTAGCTGAGTGTTGGACGGCGGTTGTGCCGCACCAATCGCTGCGGCCCTTCCGGTGGGCCCAACCACTGGGGAAGGTCCTGGACTCTTCCTCAATAGAAGGGGAATTAGTGACTGGTCGGTCTCTAGGCCCGGCCCTCTGGCAGGCAGGCAGCAAAGCAGTTCAAGCGCCCGGTCCCTTGGGCAAGGGCAGGCAGG
>ML675601.1:78317540-78396577 GCA_007922155.1 Mesoclemmys tuberculata
CAGCAAAGCAGTTCAAGCGCCCGGTCCCTTGGGCAAGGGCAGGCAGGGACGGGCGTCTCCCAGCCATCCGGCCGGCGGTTAGGAGTCTCTCTCTCTTACTCGCTGGGGCAAGTGTGGGTAGAGGAGAGGGGAGGGGGACGCAGGCCCACCCGTCTCCACTGCGTCCCAGCCCAGGGCCCTACCAGTGGCACCGTCAGTACCACTGGTGCGGAGGGGATCCGGCCGCAACACGCCGCAGGGTCTGTGCCCCTTCTCTGGCCAGTAGGTCTGGCTGCCCCTGGGCCACTTCCTCCCCGTCCTCCCAGGAGCTGACCCCGAGCAACCCGGGGGCGGGGTGCGCGACCCACGGCAGGCTCACCAGTCCGTCGGCGTCTGTTGGCGGCAATCGGGGCAAGTTATCAGCATCCGGTAGCTCCTCGAGGTCCACGGGTTCGTCGGGGGGTCCGGCCTCGGGCAGCTCCTCAAGGTCTAGCCCCGCCTCGGGCAGTGGGACCCACTGGGGCAGACCGAGCCCCTCCGGCCAGGCTTGGGGTTCAGGGGGTGTCCGCCCCCTCGGGGGTCTCGACGGCCAGTCCCAATCACTGGCGGCCGGAGGCCCTATCCAGTCCCAGTCCCAGTCCCAGTCCCAGTCCCAGTGTTCACGCCGGGGCTTCGGCCCGGGGTTGTAGCCATTGCCTTCCCCAGCAGGAGCCCTGGGTGGCAGGTCTGCTTCCCACAGCTGCCTGCCCTTCACTGAGCCCAGGGGCCTGGCCTTTATACTTCCCCTTCCTGGGGAAGTCCCGCCCCTCGGCGCCTGGTTGGCCGTCCCCGGTGGTCCTATCCGGGCCGGCCTGAAGGGTTGACGGGCGGCCCAGCGCGCTGGCCCAATCCCGGCCTGTTGCTGGGCAGTTTTACCTGGCCAGCTATCCCGTGGGCCTATTGGCTGTGGCCCTCCTTCGCCTCCCCATCCCGGGGCATGCCAGGGTGCCTTCTTACACTGAGTGTTCAGTTTTATCCATTTAATGAACATAAATCTAAATCCAGATTCTTATAAGGTTGAAAATAAAGAACACTATTTAATCCTATCAAGGGCATTTTCTGCATCTTGGTGAAGTGCTTCTGCTGAAACATCAAAGGCTTTTGCACACAGGACTAGATTTAAAAGTGGTGCATAGGGAGTTATACACACAGATTCCACTGGCAATAATAGGATTTGTGCACAGAACTCCCTCTGCAGCATTTGTTAAATACAGGTATGCATTCATGAGAACTGTTTGCACATGGATATCGAAGTATGTAGCGGGTATGCAGAACAAGCAGATGTAGCATCCATATGGAGCAGAGCAAGTCAGTCAAAACTCAAGTCCAATGCCTAAGTCTGGCTCAGCTCCTTCCCTCCGTGAAGGTGAGCCAAGGACAACTACAATAACCTCTTGTGCGTCATAATGCCAAAACACAGGACAAGCACATTGTGGTTACAGTGTATTTTTTAAATTGCAGGGCAGTCCTGGCATGCACCGTGTGATCATTATACTGTACTTTATGCAAACAATGTCACCAAATCAAAATTATGTTAGAATTTATATGGGATAAGAACAAATTAAAACCAGGTACAACCACGTTATATAGATTCATTAAATAGGATGGGTTAGCTGTTCCAAAATGTTACAGGAAAGTTCATTCTGAAATTTAGTATTACATTGTCAGCTAGAAAAACTTGATGACTGTGTTGTTTCATAATGTTTCTCTAAATAAAAAGTGCCAAGGTGTTGGGGTTTTTTTGTTCTTGTTACTATTGTGTTTCTAATACATGCATGTTAAGGGCATGTGTTTTAAATTGCTCAAACTGGGGGGGATTGGGGCAGGGGCAGTAATTCCTAATAATTAGATCCCTGGAGCCAAGGTCAGAGCTAGGTGTCAAGCCAAGGGTCAGAGCTGGAGACAGCGGCAGGTGCCAAGCCAGCGGTCGAAGCTGGACTCAGCCTCAAGGGTAGGGTGTAAGAGCAGAGACCTGGAGAGATATAGGAAAGCAGGAACTGGAAACAGATAGGTGTCTGGGACACAGACGATGCATGCCTCCCGATACTGGGGGAGCACAATGTAAAGGGGAGGGACATGTGATGGCTGCATGTGTTGCCTCTGGGAAGAACTTCCAGCCCCATCTCCCTGGGCAAGGGCCGCCAATCTTGCCAGCTCCTGGGGGGCTGGGGCCACAGAAGCACAAAGCATGTGCGTCTGGTGCTAGCTGGGGCCAGCCGCAGCCCAGGAGACTCACAGTGCCATTGTCTCCCCGGAGCTCACAGACACTTCAGCAGAACAGATGCAGGGCATGGGCAATGCCCCTACCTCTTGCTGAGCAGCTGCTTCCAACATCTACCCCAGCAACCTCCCGCTCTACGCCTGGGCGGGACGGAGCCACTTCCCATGACAGCTGCAAGTGGCTGTTCCAGGTCATTGCCTCTAGGCAGCACAGCAGCTGCCTGAGAGAGAGCCCGGCGCGGGAGGCGGCGGCAATCTGCCTCCTCCACTCCTTGTCTGGGCCTGGGTCTGGCTGCCAGGGACAGGGGTCAAGTGAGTCGGAAAAATGCCAAGGATTCCCCTAGCTGCTCAGACAACTTCCTGTGCCTTTTTTTGGTTTAAGTAGACCTTCTGAGCCAATCAGTGAGCTGGGATATCTCCCCCAATCAGGAGATTCATGGGTGGAGCTTCCCAGGCTCCATTCGCCACAGGTTCAGGTGACCTGCTGGGTGGTGGCTGTGGTCTGAGCCATGCCTGGGTTTGAGGCCTGCAATCCCTCACACATACTCCCTAAAGAAAAACAGCTGCATAAAAGGGCCCTACCCCAAAGAGCTTGCAATTTTAGACATGACAAATGGGGATAACAAATAATAAGGAAGGTACGTAGTGGGGAGAAACAGGTAATATCAAGTAAAAATGCTGCAGCAGAGCTCAGGTGCGGACAGAAGTAACACATGCCTTCCCATTCACTGATAATGAAAAACACTAGAAGCAACAAACTGCGGATTCCAGCACTCAGTTCCACTTCTGCAGCTGAACAGATCATTGCAGAAGAAGCTTTGAGCGCAAGAAGTGGCCACCTGATCATCAAGCCAATAAGGTTCTGACATAGAGATAGTATGTATGCTTATTAATTATTATTATAATGCTATGTTTATGTATTTTGGAAGAGAAAAACTGGAATAGTAGCCAAGGGATTTTATTTCCTGACCTAGATCATGTGATTAGGGCCAGGCAATAGTCCATTTTGTGCCAGCACGCATGTGAATCAGATGAACATTACATCGTTCAGCATGCACCAAGTGTTGGCTCAAAAGCAGATATGGCCAGAACACTTGAAGTTTCAGCCTCTCTCACTGGCATGGCTCCTGTGGAGATCTAGTGGAAATTTAAGTTGCTGTTCCTCAACCCTGGTGGAAAATCGAATTTGAGGACAGTGGCGGGAGTGATGCTTGCACTCTCCTGGGGAGAATCCACCCTCCAGATTACAAGGCAGGTGAGTAGGCAGGTAGAGAGAGAGGTAGAGAGAGAGGGTTAGAAAGTCATCCGTTCTGAAACCAAGATGTCCCTCACAATGTCTAGTTGCCAGGCAGTGTTCTAAGAAGTAGAATTAGTGAAACACCTCCATGAATGCTCAGGTATAATCCTTAAAATCAAAAAGCAAGAAGGTAATAAGCAGCTTTCACCCAACACTTCTTCCAGGTTTGATTTTTAGAAACCCCTCCAAGGAGTAAAAGAACAGCCAAGGAAACCAGCCAGAAATGCAGACTTTTCCCTGAAGGGTCTTCCCTTTATCAAAATAGGAAAAAGGTAAGATGAGATTGCTCGTTGCCATTTCAGATGACAACTCTGCCAAACCCCAGGTTAAGGATTTCAAGTTGTAGGAGCACAAATGAGGTTGTTCTTTCCCCCTCCATGCAAGGATAAACAACATGCTTTAGTGAATCAGAGAAAGAAATATCAAATTAAAAGACAACTCTAGGCCTTGACAACTGTCTCTCCCTTTCAGCACGAAGCTCACAGCATTGTTACACAGACAAGAAACAAGACTAGAGGAAACTGATCATTGTGTAGTTTATTCTTAGCTTACTGCCATGCCCTAGCCACCTGATGTGGTTTATCACCAGTTCTTTGCAAAGAGATAAGGAAATTCAAAGAGAATAATACATTTTAATTTGCCGTGCCTGTCATTGTTTCACATTGCTTTACCTTCCTCATTAAGGCTGTATACATGAAATGAAAATACCAAGTAACAAATGTGGATTTGGGCACTTGTCCCCCAAAAAGTAAAAAATTCCCACAGGGAAACAGTTGAAAAGTATGACACCATAAACTGATGATCTAAAACCTCTGCTATAAACATTAGAATTAGTCCCCCATTATGCATGTGCCCATCTTGGCGTACAAGTGTTCAAAACGACACAAGGGGCTTCAGGCAACTTTGTCATTAGAAAAGAATTAAGATTCCCCTTTCGACTCACTCCTTTAACTATGCTTCTGATGGCTAGGTAAAAGGGCCCCCAAGCCTCAAACAAATCTAAATGGGCACAAAAAATGTGAGACACGTAATACAACACCCCTCCCCCATGCACACCCCACCCTGAATATGTGGGCCAATTAATTCTTACCATTCAAATGTGTCCTTTCTAGAACGTGCAAATAGATAAAACCAAAAAAATCCATCCTGAAATGCAGCGTCATTCCTAATGACATTGATAATTGCCAACAAAAACTGCCGACGGCTGTGTGCTGTATGCAGAGTGTACAGCTAATGGCAAAACTGGAGCAGTGACCAGTGAGTAGGGAGAAAAGTTAAAAACATCCATTATTTCTGCCTAATGTTGCACAGTCACAAGAAGATTTAAAAATAATCTCATTTCACTGATTCACTTCTGGACTTCTCTAAGAGTGCCCCAAAAGAGGCATTCAGACTCAGTTGTTTGTGGTCACACATTAGACCAGTCGTAATCTATGTCATGAAGGTGTTGTTCCCTGCAAAATGTACCTAAATTGCATTAAGAAGAGGGGGAAGTGGGTGATCTGGGAACCATATAGATGAGTCATTTCCAGTGTCTACATCCAAGTAGAATATCAGTCCATGCTTCTTTAGAAGATATACTGAAGGGGTGAAATCAGGGAAAGCGGTGGACGTGATATATGTTTACTTTAGCAAAGCTTTTAAAACGATCTCCCTTTATCAGCTCCCCTGCAATGGTCTGAGCCATGGTGCTCTTCAGGGGGATGGCTTCTGGAAAGCAGGTGACATAGTGCACCAGGACAAGGAGGTAGAGGTATCCCACCCCACTCCACTCCACTCCAGGGGTCCATCAGGTCTATTGCTACCTTTTGAACAGGGTCCACTAGGGGCATTAGGGGAGCCCATGGGATACCAGCTGGGGCCACCCGCTGACACTCCAGACTGGAGGCGCAATATTCCCAGGCTCTGAGAAAGGCCACAGTGCCTTGCTACAGGCATATTGGGCTGCATTAGTAGAAGCACTGCCAGCAGATCGAGGGAAGTGATTATTCCCGTCTATTCAACACTGGTAAGGCCTCATTTGGAGTACTGTGTCCAGTTTTGGGCCCTCCCACTTCAGAAAGGATGCAAACAAATTGGAAAGAGTCCAGTGGTGGGCAAAGAAAATGATTAGGGGGCTGGAGCACATGACTTATGAGGATAGGTTGAGGGAACTAGGCTTGTTTAGTCTGCAGAAGAGAAGAATGAGGGGGGATTTGATAGCAGCCTGAACTACCTGAAAGAGGGCTGCAGGGAGGATGAAGCTCGGCTGTTCTCAGTGGTAGTAGATGACAGAACTAGAAGCAATGATCTCAAGTTGCAGTGGGGGAGGTCTAGGTTGGATATTAGGGAAAGCTTTTTCACTAGGAGAGTGGTCAAGCACTGGAATGGGCTACCTAGGGAGGTGGTTGACAAAACCCTGGCTGGAATGGTTTAGTTGGGGTTCATCCTGCTTTTGGGCAGGGGGTTGGACTAGATAACCTCCTGAGGTCCCTTCCAACCCTAATCTTCTGTGAAATCCTGGCCCCATTGTAATCAGTGGAAGTTTTGTGATTGAGTACACTGGGACCCGGGTTTCATCCTGCATGTGCTATACCTTATGTGTACTTACTGGTGAACGGAAACATAACATAGCTTGCACTGAATGGGAAGAATAAGAGGCTAAGGAACTGGGAAATATTCCTACACTGGCTTTTCATACTTCCACAAACCCCAGTGATTTCAAGCTTGAACCCTAGTAGAAATATTCCAGTAACATGCTGCATACTCCCAGGCAAGAGTGTAACAAGGGACATATATTTTATGTAAAGGTTGTTTGTCTTTTTTGTTTTTTAACATGAGATGAATTTCCCCCCAAATAATCCACCCACAATATTTTTAAAGCAAAAAGCTAGGGAAACAACTGCATTGTTCAGCAGCTATTCTCCATTGCAGAGGAAGTTGGCTCCAACGGCCTATTACAGACTACTGAGCTGTGCTATTCTAGTAGCAGAAAATTATTCCTAACTATTGCCAAGCCTCGTATTTGATACATTATTGATCAAATTAAGTCATGCTCTCACACAAGCAAGGAAAATGGCAAACAATTTACCACCAATATGTGGACAAACAGCCAAAAACTAATTGCTGCTGATTAATCATGATATAAATAATACAAATAATATATCTTACATTTATAGTAGAGTAAAAGTCTTGAATGGCTTCACTACATTGTAGTGAGCTTTCATCCAACTTACCAGTTTCACTTCAGTGTGAATATTATGGATGTGCCTGTTGTGACTCTATTGTTAAAAGCTGAGTGTCATTTTGCACTTAAAAGAGGAAATCAACCTCTTTGGTTTGTATCGAAAATCCAATGCATCCTTCCTAAACTTACCACATTTACTCTTTGAATACAGAACAAATTTCCTGAGAATTGTCAACTAAATTTGTTTGGTTATAAATTAAAGTTAATTAAAAACAGAGTCCTTTAAGAAACTTAGCATATGTCACTCCTTCTTGGACCTGAATGATCTTAGCAAAAGAACAAAGCAGGCAATTCAAATTTTATATAGAATTAAAATGAATTGAAATCTTACATATAGGCCATATATGAAGAAATTTGATTGTCATTTAGCTTAGTTATTAGCTATTGTTGCATCTAATTGCATCTCAGTCGACACTGTAGGGTGGGCAATCCCAATTCTGGCTTTTTCTAACTTCTGAGTGCTTGACTTTGCGACCTTTTAGCAGTTTTTATGTAATTTCCTATGTTTTCTAAAAAGCAAAGTGAAAAAGGATCATGTGGAATCATATCAAACCGACACAAGGGTCATCTATAGATTTAGGACATTTAGATCCACTGCACTGTCCTTGATCACTTGAACTAATGAAGTAACTGATTCCAGTATCAGGCTTTCATCCTCTATGTGAGTCATCTGTTAGAGGTGACTAAGGGCTAGTCCAGATTTAAAACTTACAGCAGCACAGCTGTATAAGAGCACTTGTGTAGCCACATTATGTTGACAAGAGAGAGCTCTCCCACCGACATCATAAAACCACTTAAACAAGCAGCGTTAGCTATGTCAGCAGGAAAGCATCTCCTGCTGACATAATGGTATCCACACAAGCACTTATGCCAGCAAAAAACGCTCAGAAGGTGTTTTCTTCACACCCCTAAGCAACAAAAGTTTTGCCGGCATAAATGCTAGTGTAGACAAGGCCTAATACACAAGTTGGCCAGTGAGTTTCACTTCTATTTACTGACAGAAGAGAAATGCTGAGACCCAGAAAACCTGTATTCAATTCCGGGTTCTAGAGAGGAGTGTTTGCTCTTCTGGTTTTAAATCCTTCTGACCCCATCCTCTCCTCTGCTCTACTCCCTCTTATCCCTGTGCATTCAGATGGGTTGCTTCTTCTCTGTGTTACCTTGGCCTGAGCATTGACACCATGGGCAAATTTTTCTACTCTCAGTTCTGGTATCCAGAGGCACAGGAGCCCCTGACAGCAAGGAGGAGCAAAAAGGAAAAGTCCTGCTTAGCTCCTGCAGCCCTGGACTGGAGCATGCTCCATCAGTCTGTGAATATAGACCATGCTCAGTCCAGTCAGCACACAGGAGCTGTGTGAAGCATGTTCACAGAATGATACAGCTAACATCTAACACACCTGTACTGAGCATATGCAAACTGCAATTTTCAGAGGTTTATAATTTGGCCAAATTTAGATGGGATTTCTTACTGGGAACGCAAGAGGCATATCCCTGACAGTATGGCAACTGCTTTGCCAAATTTCAAGCCCTTGTTGCAAGCCATAGAGGTTCACAATGAAATGGTCATAAGAGTTTGTGATCATGAACAAAACAACCCTAACCTGGTTCTGAGAAATGAACAGCTTTACTTTCCAAAAAGAATCAGCCTGGGAACAACTCCCAGCACAGAAAATTTCAGTTCAAAGAGTTAGAAGTTTGCCAAAGTTATAAGTGAGACATAGCAACTGAAAATAGAGTCTTATAATGGAAAGTATAGGCAACTGTAATTATAATTGTAGCCACCAGCACTGCATAATATTTTATTATCTATACACACTCATACAGTTTTATATTTCTTCTGCAACAAAATTTAAAGCGAGTCAAATAATTTCAATGTGATCAGCAATAAAATATTCTAATGCAACAACATTAAAGAATTTAGGTGCTTGAGTATATAGGGTTAAATTCAGGCCTGAGTTACACCAAGGATGTATTTGGACTACTGTGTTCAAAGCCTGGTTCAGCTGATTTTAAGAGTGATATTGATGTACTGGAGGAGGATAGGTACCAATCCAGAAGAGGACACCTACCAATGAAGAGAATTATTCTCCCAGAGCAAAAAGTCGGATTCAGGTTTAAAGAATATTAAAGGCAAAAACATCACTTGCCCCATTTGCCTGGGCAGGGAATAAGGGAACACAAGTCTCTCCCTACTTTCCTGAGCACGCCTCGTATTTCAGGTCACAGTGCAAGAGAGCAGACTCCATGGCCTCATTCCTATTCTTTGCAGAGGGGTAGAGGGCTGGGCTGGAAGGGCTGAGAAATTGGCGGAGTCTGGCTGTGTCCCCAAATGCAGCAGACAACGCAGTTGAGCTAGCACGGAAGGAAAATAAATTTGGGCAAGTGAGTTAACAAGGAGGGAATTGTGACACAGTCCCTTGCTCACAGCAAAATGCATATGACAATCTACTCCTAAATCTCATGATGATAGACAGTATCTATTCCAACTGAAAGAACATTACTTACACACATACCACTCCCTCCTAGGACCAGTTCCTTAGCTTCTGTAATCTGATGTAGCTGAGTTCCCTGGCACTATGCCAGTTTACACTAGCTGAAGATCTGGCCCTTGATTATAATCAAAATATGAACTAGATAAACAAAACAAAACAAAATTTTGACTACAGAGTGGTATCATTTAGACATGCATATAAAGAGCCTAAATTATTAATTATTCTACATTAATTTTATAATGCACATTCTACTTTTCCTTTGCCATGTTCTCCTCTCTATACCCTTTATAGACACTTCCTCGCCTACCCTGATATAACAATATGCAACCATTTTGGAATGTAGCCTCATAGCAATGCTGCATGGTGACATTTAATTCTGACAACTGGGCAGCAGTAGAAATAGTTAACCAGAAGCCCATTCCAGTTTATCCATTAATATGAATTATACACTGTTTGTGGACAGTGAGCATTGTCAATGCCAGATAAATGTTGCTAGCAAAAATAATAGAGCCGATGCTATGAGCTTGTTATTTTTAAGAGCAGTAATTTAGATAAAAGGTGATTTTTCAGTAGCTGAGAAATCTTAGCAATTGCAAGTCTTCTTTTTGCTTGATCACAAGTACACTATGAAGGTGTGCAAGATTGATTTAGACAAATAGTATTCCTAGTGGCAATAACATACAGAAAGCTCTCAGCCTACATGTGATAGTGAGATAGGGCATTAACAAGCAAATGACCAGGTTACACTTCCACTCACATTGTTCAACCAGAGTCTCTATGAGAGAGCATAAGAGACTACACAGTTGGAAATATACTAGGTAGGTTTAAAATTGGGCATTTTGTTATAACTTCATATATGGTACTAGATTAAAAACTGAACTGTGATTAAGGGGAACAGTTTTTACCAAAATATTTTAAATCCAAAAATGACAATCTTCTCTTTCAAAATGCTTAATAAAACTCACTTTTTCTGCAAAGCAAATCAAGTCCGTTTTAACATACTTCATTCCTTTACAAAATATCTACATCTATTCTAGGGTTGTATCATCAGCTGGTAAGAATCAGCAGAACACCATTGACCACCTGGGCATATGAACCCCTCAATTTTATACACAAATATTAAAAAATAGGAAATTCATGATGCAGCTAGGCTGAATATTTCACGCTCACTGTGCTTGCCTTCTTTATTTATTGTTGTCCTTCCAACACGCTTTTTGTCAGTTACTCATTCAATCTCTCTTCATGTACTTAGCTGCCATCCCTGCAAACACGCAGTGGGACAGCCAGGTAGGAAGTACTACGTTCAGTAGCAGGTATTCACAGGATTATACTTAAATTATAAAGGGACTTTCTTTTTAATTTCTTGTAAAATGCCATACATACCGATCTAGGTTCCTATTATACTCATACACTCTGGTGGCCAAGAACCTCAGATATGATGAGATAGTTGCTCTGTGTTCTCCTAGTCCACTGCTTATAGTTATCTGAGAGGAACAAATCCAACTCTGATTGTTTTCAGTAGAAGCTGTTCCAATATATCTATGAAAAGAATTAGTCCTGATGTTTGTTTTAGGTTGTAGTATGAGTGGCGAAAGCAACAGCTGCTTACAACACTCTTATATTTAATCAGTTGTGTCAGTGCTGTTATATCTGACTCAACAGATATAATACGTTGAAAATTGGCATGTTAATAAATTTCTTACATCCCAAGAATCCTTTGAAACAATATAAGGAGTAAATTTCATCGTCACAAGTAGAGTGCTACCTCTGAAGACGTCGGTTCAGAACCACTAAGGGACTTCTTACACCGACTGCCTTGGAGCAATATAGAGCTAATACTCCTCGAGCCTGACCCATTGTCTACTGAAGTCAATGGAAAGGCTCCTGCAGTTCTCAGTGAAGTCTGAATCTAGCCTTCAGGCTCTGAGAGCCAGATGCAGTGAGAATCATGCTATGTAATGGCAAACTGTTAGAGATGTGGTATTAGCCACATTGATTATTTAATATTTTATTTTTGATTATCAGTAAAGATATTTGTAGGGTGCCCATTACCATAGTATCTGTGATCCAACTGCTACTGGGGATTTGGGGGAGGATATTAAGGAAAAGGGACCACAGACTGAAAAGTGAGATCCTCTCCTTACAATCTGTTGTCAGATAAATAGCTATATTAGGGTGGTCAAGGACTGTTTTATACCTTTGTTACTGTCAAGTAGGCAAAGAAATGCCCATGTATGATGCATGATTCTCAGCTGTCATAAAATAACACTAATAGAATTATTACAAAAAGA
Organism: Mesoclemmys tuberculata; assembly: GCA_007922155.1. Classification (NCBI taxonomy): domain Eukaryota; kingdom Metazoa; phylum Chordata; order Testudines; family Chelidae; genus Mesoclemmys; species Mesoclemmys tuberculata. The sequence continues at coordinate 78,329,085 of ML675601.1, forward strand.
ATAATCTGCTTTTCAATTAGCATTAACAACAGCACACCTTAATAGTGTTTCCACATAACATCAGGAAAACAAGCCAAATTATTGTTTATTCTTATTTGTCATAATTTCCTCTGACAAATACATTTAAATTATACATATTTACAGAAATGTCAGTTAGGACTTCTAAATCATTATTTCTCTTATTCCTCATGAAATTAGCATTCCTCACTTTATTAATTCGAGTCCTGACATGACCTAATTGTTCCAAAAATGATTAAAAGCTGAACTGTGTGTTTGGCAGCTGAACTCTGTGTTTATCCCAAAAGACCCCTACAGTCTATAATCACTACAGCTGATGATTTTCACCATTTGATTCAGATTGTTCAAAGTCTTAAAACCATTTATAAGATGGCAAAAGGGTTTGTGTGCAGAAAGAGGGAATTTAAGGATATCCTAGGCATTATCTGTATGAGTGCAGGAGAGTGTGCAAATACATTTTTTCTTGAAGGGTAGCGTGCTTTAGAGTATTTTTGCAGACGGAAGATTGAAACTAGAAATCTTTTATCCCTAGTTAAATATAATAGTCATGACTGTGAGCCCAAAAGCTTCATGTAATATATGGGAGAACCACACTTTCTAGAGGAAGTTAATTTAGGCACAAGAATACATTAGTCTCAAGGGCTTGCTAAACTAGGAGTGAGAACCAGGGTCATGTATGGTTTTATTCTATGACTGCCCTATTTGCTTCTAACCATTGCTTCATCTCCCATTTCCATCTCTATTCAGGGAACAGTACTGCAAGCACTGTTTTCTCAGCAGCTATGAATGAATGAAGCTACTTGAAAAACAGGTATCAAAATAAAGTGAAATACTTCATTTCCTTTTGAGCCGTGCTATGAAGGCAGTAATCCATCATGGCATTTAACTTTTTTGAAAACCAAAATTATGGCAATACCGTATAATCCATCTTTTTAAAACCTAGCATTAAAAACTCACCTTTCTTACTACAGTAGGGTAGCCCCCTTGCTGAGCATCGCCTCATGGCCAGCAGTCACTTTGCTGGTGTCCTAACCCTATTAGCTCCCTCTTGCAGGCCCTTTAAGCATGCTACACAGCCTGTCTTGTGTTTAATAGCACTCCCTCCCAGGACTGGTTTAATAATAGATAAGATTCAAACAAGTCCTCAGAATCCTTGAAAACAAGTGGTTCAAACAGTCCTCAGAGAGTCCCCAAAATTAAGTCCATAACCATACCACAAAAGTCCATACTTAGCCCTCCTTCTTCTGCCCTACATAGAGCAATTCCTCTGACCCATCTGCTCCACCCAAGTCAACAGGTCCAGCCCTTTCGGAAGGGAGATCAACCTCTGGCCCCAGTGTCCTTCTCCTTCAGTGTCTCCCTTGTTCTAACTTCTTTTTTTTTTTTATTTATGGCAAAGCAGATTTGACTGAATAGTCTGTAGTCACCACCAACTGCTATAATTCCTCAGTACTTAGTGGTTTGTATTCTCTCACTCTGCCCTGAATCTTTCAGATAATGTAACAGCACCTTTTTAATAATACTGCATCTCTCCAAGATTTTATTAAATAGCCTAATGTAATTTTTGTTACCTTAAGATATTTGAATTCCTCATAAAGCTTTTCCCTTTCTTTATCAGAGCCCTTACACACCCATAAGAGGTGATCAATTGGTTCTTCTACCATACAGATTATGCATAGTCTATCTTTGTGTCTATCTGTTCAAAAATATTTTAGTTTAAGCCACAACGGCCAGTTAGCATTCTACACAAAAGCCCTTCTTTAGCCCTATCCAGGCCCTGAACTATGTCATCCTCAACTCTAGGACACAATTCAAAAAATCTTCTTCCTCTTTTTTCATTAATCCAAATATTTTGCCATTTTTCTTTTCAAAAAATTTCTATACTAGGCTTTTGAATTCCTGTTTACTCAAGGATATTTCTACACTTCTTCCATTTCTTACAGCATTTTTGCTGCTTTGTCCACCATTTCATTCCCTGTTATCCCAATATGCGCTGGGATCTACGCTAATGTCACAGGTACTACCTGTGTTATTAGAAATATAATTTCATTTATTAGATCACTTCTACGCATTAAGACACCCTTTTCAATTGCCATGAGGCCTCAGACTGAATCTGAAAAAATGACTGTTGCTGCTGCTGCTGGGAGTACATCTCAGATCCAATTTAATGCTAGCATTATTGCCACTAGTTTGGCAGTCATGACACCTACATAATTGGCTGTTCTTTTAGATGTACTAATTCCCACCTTTGGTATACAATACGCCATCCCTACTTTTCCTCTTTTGTTTTGTTTTTTCTTTTCCGGTCCTATCTGCGTGTATTTGAGAAAACTAACTCTACTTTTCGTCTATATACACTGTACACTTCCATTTGAATACCTAGTCTCTTCTTTTACCCTTACATTTATAAAATAAATCTAAATCCACGTTTGGACATGCAACTTTCCATCCATAGCTAATTTCCCCGTGACTAAAAGTTTTGACTTTGTTCAGCTTTTCCTTGTCTTTCAACTCCTGTGTTCACACTTTAACTTGAATGCCATTGTGTGCTATAGTTTAAAATGTTTTTTTTAAGTTCTGATTTTGATGCTGACCCAAAAGCTTGGCAGACAAAGTCAGTAGTTGGTCTGATTAAGACTCGGTTTAACATCATCAGTGTTTTTTTTCCTCCCCTTCCTCCTCCCAATTAATCCCAGCAAGACTTAAGTAGGTTGACCCTTCCTGTACATGTATCTTTAACATTGGTGATATGATCTTTCCAAAGTAATTTAGTACCAAATATTACCTCTAAGAATTTGAACCTTTTAACTAAACCTATTTGTTCCCCAAACAGATACAGTTTACATTCCTTTGTAACTTTCCTTTTTGTGCAGATCTACCCTTTGTTTTTGGCAATAGAGAACTTGCAACCCCATATATTTCCCCAGTCAAAGGTCTCTCATAACATTTTGTTGATTCTCTTTTCTGTCTTCAGCATTTCTGCTTCTAAACCACTGAGCGCAATCATCCGTGAATACAGAGTGACACCTACCTTGGCAACTCTTTGTTTTGGGAGATCATTTATCATAATATTAAATAAGGTTGGGCTGATAACACTTCCCTGTGATGTAGCATTTTTAATATTATATATACATATATATGCCATCACTTTCTCAACTCTGACCTGTATGGTCCTTTTACTCAAAAATTCTCCAATACACCCATACATTCTTCCCCTTATCCCTAATGCACCTACTTTGTACAACAAGCCTTCCTCCACAGCATATTATAGGCCTTTTCAATATCTAGAAAGACAGCTATCATGAAACATTTGTGCCTCATATATTTTTTATTTCAGTTTCTAATTTAACAATGTGATCAATAGTGCATTTTCCTCTCCTACAACCATTCTGCACCTTATCTACAATGCCATTGTTTTCCAAATCGGCAGCTAATATGTCATTCACCATTCTCTCCTTACTCTTACCCAGACAGGCCATAAAACCAATTGATCTATAGACATTCACTTTTGTGAATAGGTTGCCTGATTTTTGTATTAGGGTGGAAACATGCAGTAGTAATTCTATCAGTATCACTGCTTTTCCCCTATCGTGTTATACAATTACAAGAGAACCCTCCAACTGCTTTCAGAGAGACATTTAAAAATTATGTTACATATATTATCTTTATTCTTGCTGATATCAATAGTTTTCTCAAGTTCCCACATACAAAACCATTCATTCTGTCCAGTATCTTCGTGTTTATCCCAACTACATAATAGATCATGACTCTTCAGTGAATTCTTTTAATCTGCAGGAAAACTTCGCTTTGATTTTCATCATTACTCATTCCTGGGAAAGTTTCTGCTAAAACTTCAGCTTTCTCATTAAGAGACTTGGTTTCTTTATTTATTCACCCACAGTGCTTCCTCCAACTCTCTTCCTTTGATTTTTTTTATAATTCTTTGTGTTATTGACTAACTTCTCGTTTACTTCATTAGATCATCACTATTCATTGTGTTTTTTGCTTTTTTATAGGCTTTGTTCCTTTCTTTAACTGCCATTTTTACACTCCTCATTCCACCATGGAAGTGAGTTTTTAGTTTTGCGGTATGTCAATGTCCCAGGCATGGCTACCATAGCTGCTGCTATTAATTCCTTTAATACATTACCATTGAAATGCTCTGTGTCATCACTCACAATGAGTATTCACAAATTCAGTACAATTAGTTGTAAATAGTTCAGTTAGCTGTCTTAAAATTCCAGATGGGTAACCCAGAATCTTGCCCTTGAAAAATAGTAAATGTAGGGATACGATCACTCCCCATTCTGTATTCCTTATATATTTCCCACTTGCATTTACTTGCAATATCTGCTGTTATAATTCCCAAGTCTAAGCAGGAAAAACTACCATCTGATGCATTAAATCTAGATGGGGTGCCATCATTTAAAACCATTAGATTGTTTTCATCAATGAACTTTTGTAAGAATGCACCATTTTTATCAGTTGTCTTACTTTCCCCACAATTTATGACGACTGTTTAGGTCACTGCATATAATATATGATCTTTTTGCATTTTTCACTATTTCTTGTAGCTCCCAACTTTCTAATTTCCCACATGGGTTATAAATACTACAAATCCTTAAAGAAATATTTCTCCTCTGCATTGGGATCTCAACAATATTATATTCTAGACTTCTTTATTCTCTACTGCTATGTAGTTTAATCTTTCCCTTGTGAAAACACAAATGCCTCCTCTTCCTAGTTTTCTTCCTTAGCTAAAGGCAATATTTTCAAAGCAATCTTTTCAACTAACCATGTTTCCTGTACACATTTGGTATCTGTATATGATAGTTTTCATTTCCAGGGTATTTCCTTTTAGTTCTTGACCATATGCTATCAGACAGTGGGCATTCCAACAAAACATGAATAGGGTCCACTGACAAATTGCTAACATACACAGTGGTGTGTGAATCCCCTGTTCGGACAGACTAGCCAATGGCCCCATCCCTTCCACCTGAGGCCACACCCTTTTTTCCCCCTCCCTCACCCGAACCTCCTGCGCGGAGAGAGGAGCCCTGCCCCAGCCAGCTGGTTCGACCCAGGCGGCCCAGCTTGCCCTCACAGCCCCAAACCACCGGCCTGGGCCCACTGCAGCCCTGGGCAGCCCAAGTCCCAGCCCTCCAGGCAGCCTGAGCTGCCAACTTCAGTTGCCCCACCAGACTCAGCCTGCCCCAGACCTGGGTGGTCCCAGCCCCAGAGCACTGCCTGGGTGGCCCCAGCCTTGGGTGGCCTGAGCATCACGTGTCCCCAGCCCTGAGTGCCAGCCAGATGGCCCCAGCCTCAGCCCCAGAGCCCCAGCTGTCCTACGTCCCGGACCACTGGCTGGCTAACCCTAGCCCCAGTGCCTGCCCACTTCAGGGACTGGTGTGTAGCTGTCACCCCAATTCTTCACTCTTGGGCACCGACTTACCACACTTTGCTGTGTGAACCACCCACTCCTGGGTCAACCCGCACCCAGCCTCCTGTGTGTAAGCAGTCCCTCATCTAGCGAAGGATCGCTCCGGCCAGCCACTCATAGAATGGACCCCCCAGCAAACACCCCCAGTCCTAGAAGCAACCCCAGGAACTGCTGACTTGCAGGGTGTAGTGCTGCACACTGCACCCTACAAGTTCATTTATACTTGTCCATCAATTTATCAAAGACATTGATATGCACCAGCTCTCTCACGCTAAGTGAGGTCTCTGCACACACTCAATCCACATGCACTGCTTCAGATAAAACAAACAAATAACTTTATTGACTACAGCAAGATTTCAAGTGAGTCTAAATCAGATTAGATTAATTAAATCCAGGAGTTAATCACAATTAACTAAAAGATAACTCACATCTTAAACTAAGACTAGTATGTCAGTCTGTATTCAGCTTACCACGCAGGCTGGTTGTGATGCCTCCTGCAACCAGGCCCCCCGTGCGTATATTCTCAGTCTTTGGTGTTGCCTAGAAGATGAACTCCAGGGGAGAGCAAAGAGACAAAGACGCCTCAGCTTTTAACCAGTTTCCTGGGGTCAGGTGATCAGCCCTGTCTGGCAATGGGCCTGATTTCTCCCACTTGAGCCAAAGTGCTCAAAGGTGCTTAGGCCAGTCCATTGTTCCTGTATGCATGCCTCTGCAGGGCGTGGAAACACAGCCTTGTGTTCATCTGCATCTATTCAAACCATGTGAGACACATATTTGGGGATATGACACAGCAGAGTTTCATATCTGTACATGTGTGACATTGCAGGAAACCTGCTACCAGAACAATAATGTTCAGTATGTCATGAGTGTTCCAAAAACACCTTACATGGCATACTTTGCATCAGACAATACATAGTTACACTGTAAGGGTGAACATGAATGATACATGGCTCACACCATAAGGGTGTACATGGGGTACAGCCTGTCACAACCTCATTACCATTACCAGGCCCATTTGTGTCCTGTGCACTACAACAAGAACAACAACAAAAGAGAGAGAGACACCGAGAGAGGAATCTATGAAAACAAAATGGAGATGGATTCTGCTCTCACTTACACCTGTTTGGATAAAAGGGTCCAATTCTGACGATTATCTTTATCAAGACCTAATTCTCTGAGGTGCTGAGATGTGCTGGAGGATACTCAGAACTATAACTGGTTGAGAATTTTTTGACAAAAGGTTTTTGTTGGACAATGCCAATTTGTCATAACCAAAACATTTTCTGTGGCAAAGGGTCTGTTTTGATGAATTTCTCAACTCAGAACATTTTGAAATTGTTAATATAAAATGCTTTGTTTTATTACTTTCCAAATGAAAAATTCCAGTTTGAAAGGATTTGCTTCAACATTCAAGCTAATGGTATTTTAAACAATATTTAAAGTAAAAAATGGTCAAAATAATTTTTAAAAATCTTTCAAAATTATCAAAACAAAATGATTTAGCTGAGGTTAGTCCTGCTTTGAGCAGGGGGTTGGACAAGATGACCTCCTGAGGTCCCTCCCAACTCTAATCTTCTATGATTCTATGAAAATGCTTTGATTGACCCAAACGGAAAAGGTTTTTTTCAATTTTCAGTTCTCCAAAAACTGAGATAAACTTTTGACCAGGTTTGGGATAAGAAAGATTTCTGAAATCTTTAAAATTTTCATGGAACTTGAAAACTGTTTCCAAGCTCTAACCAGTACCTCACAAGATCAAGCCATTGTGGAATTACATCCTAGTCATTAACATCATTTTACAATATATCATGTGGAGTTTTATGGTACAATTTCTGAGTATATTTTTGCGGAACACTTGTTGGGCTCAAAGCTGAAAAACTGACCCATATGCTGTTATTAATTTTGGATCTTAAACAGATTTTTTTCAGGGAGGTCTTCAAAACAACTTTAATCGTCCCCTGGAAAAAAGAAAAAAGTGAGAGAACTGGATTCTTGCAGTAAGAACAAATTGGCTGGGATGCAAGTCCGAGATTTTATTCAGATGAATTTGGTTTTCCATGCCACGGCATGTAAAGAAATCTGTTTCATTAAAAATAAATATAGGGAGTGAGACCATTTTAAAAAGTTGAGGCTCACCTGCATGACCATCTTTCTTGAAAAAGGGCTGACCTGGCTTAGATGCCTAACTCCAGGAGAGGGTTCACGGCTGCAAATCCCACGTGGAGATAGGCACCTCCCTCTGGCAGAGTTAGGCACTAAACTGCCTTTGAGGGGTGTGGAGTAGGCCATACCTCTCCCTTCAGCATTTTCTATTGGCTAGTTTAAGCAACTCCCTGTTCAGGATGCTGGCTTTTATAGAGCCCATTCTTAGGCACCTAACTCTCCTCAAGCATTGTGTAGGTGCCTAACTCTGTTAGCAGTGCAACACTGATTCCAGAGCGGTTAACAGTATGAATTGTAGATATGCTGAGCACTGTTCTGCTGAAGACAATAGGGGATGCAGGCGTTCAGGATCTCTGAAAAATCTCACATAAGTAACTTGTCCTTGTCACACAGAATATCCGTGGCAGAACCCCTGCCTGTCAGTCCTATGCTTTAACCAGAAGACATTTTTTTCCTTTTTATTAATGACAACACAAAGTAGCTACCCACCCTTCTCACCGGGGAACCTGCTTGGGTAGCCAGAAAAAATACCAGACAGCTGAAACAGCGAACACATGTAGTGATTATTTCTAATTAAAATTAAGAAACTGCATAGTAAAGCAGAACACTTGTCCGGGAAACCTCTGTCTGACAGTGAAACTGAACGACAGGAAGTTTCTTTTTTCCTCCAACATTCCATCAAGTAAATAAAACAATCGTCTCCATCTCACTTTGCCTGCCTAGCTACATTAAGACAAATACAATCTCTCACCAAAACTTTAAGGGCTAGATTGTGTCTTTACAATCTGCCCTGAGCAAGGGGCAGCATGAACCTGGGCACCCTGAGGCGCAGACCGGAAAATGAATGGGTGTCTCTAAAGCCTGGCTTACACACAGTTGCACAGATTTAACTAAAGGCGTTATTTTATACCCATTTAGTTAGACCAGAGCAACTTTGTCGGTGGACACTTTTAAATCAATTTCAACCTGGCTTCTATTGGCTTAGCTCGCATCAGTAAATTTACAGACATCTGCAAAACCAATAGAGCCATTTTTAAAGAGTGTCCCACTCAAGGGTTGGAGTCAGTTTAACTAAATTGGTTTTTAGTTGATTTCAGTACAACCTGTACAACTTGTGCGTGTAGACGAGCCTTTAGTGCTATACTTCACTCGCCTGGTTCCTCCCTTGTTCCAGTAGGGCATTATATCTGCTTCTGGTCTATATCAGCAGCAATCTACTTCCTCCACTGTGCTGGCTTAGCTCTGCTGGCTGGCTGGCTGGCATTTTGAACAAAGTGGAATCAAGATTATGCTTACTCCCTGCCCCTGTCCATATACTACCTACCCACCTTCATGGTAGGGAGAACAGTGGCCCCATGGAGGCTGCTCTCCATGCCACATTGAAACTGGTCTGTTGGGCAGCTTACACAGTGGAGTAAGTAAGGGAATGCCTTAGGTGCCCCTGTCCCCCGGGGTGCTAGGAAAACAAGGATCTTGTCCTAAATCAATCTTGTCTCCAGTGAAGTCAGTAGAGCTACACTGATTTATACCAGCTAAGTATCTGGCCCAATGTTAGCAACGATATTTAAAAAACTATATATTAACAACGCTCTGGCACACTGAGTGCATTTCTGTTTGATCAGGGGCCTGCATATGATAGCAGCTTTGCTGCAGGTCCTAGTCTGCTTTGCAACTGATAAACAAAACAAAGATTCATTCATTAGCCAGATCTCAGGAAAAGAGATGCTGAGGTCTCTAATGGGAGCAGGATCAAGCCTATGATGAGCTCATAGCTCTTAATTATAGCTGCACCATTATAGCTGAGCAGCAGAGGAAAGAATCACAAAACACATGCAAATATATTTATACATTCTTCTTAAGATGATTCTATATGGGCCGTCAAGTAAAACAAACAAAAACAAATAGGAAACAATAATGCTGCATGTTTTACTTTTAAAAATACTGTGTGTGTTTTTAATATATAATTTGTAAAAACAGTTTGAAAGGAGTTACCAGCAAAATGCATCTCGCTCAAAACTATGACTTGACATATCATTGCTACAATCCATCCTGTAAAGTTGCATCTGTCATATTACAGGACTGATGGAGCTGGGCATTAAGCACAATCACCATAAAAGTACTAGCCTGAAGTTTTAAATGACCCAGTTTTGAAAAAAACAAAACAAAGCATGTGTGCGCGCACACACATGCAAAACAAATGCAGTTTGAAAGTCTGTGAGTTATAAAAGAGTTTCATTAAAGAAAAGAGATATTTAAAAGGCCATTTACAAAGCTTGTTTTTATTAAAAAAAGAAAAGATCCTGCCATTTTTTAAAAGGCTTCAATTCGCAGATATGACTTTGGTCAATAACTATGATGTCACAACATGTTAATTGTAAATTTTATTTATATATATATGTATATAAATAAAATTTACAATTATACAAATATAATACAATAAATAAAATTTACAATTATACAAATTATACAAATATAAATAAACATATACATATGACATGGGGGATATGCTTGCTCTATATAAATATATCAGGGGGATTAACGTTAGGGAGGGAGAGGAATTATTTAAGTTTAGTACTAATATAGGCACGAGGACGAATGGGTACAAATTGGATATTAGGAAATTTAGACTAGAAATTAGACGAAGGTTTCTAACCATTAGGGGAGTGAAGTTCTGGAATAGCCTTCCGAGGGAAGTAGTGGGGGCAAATGACTTATCTGGCTTTAAGACTAAGCTTGATAAGTATATGGAGGGGATGTTATGATGGGATAGTTTAATTGGAGCGATTGATTTTGGATTATCGGCAGATAAGTCTGCTCAATGGTCTGTGGGAATGCTGGATGGGATGGGAACTGAGTTACTGCAGAGAATCCCTTTTTGGGTGCTGGCTGGTGAGTCTTGCCCACATGCTCAGGGTTTAGCTGATCGCCATATTTGGGGTCGGGAAGGAATTTTCCTCCGGGGCGGATTGGCAGGGGCCACGGAGGTTTTTCGCCTTCCCCTGCAGCATGGGGCATGAGTCGCTTGCTGGTGGATTCCCTGCAGCTTGAGGTCTTCAAATCTCACTTTTGAGGATTTCAATAACTCAGTCATGGGTTCGGGGTTGTTATAAATGTGTATGGGTAGGGTTTTGTGGCCTGCCTTGTGCGGGAGGTCAGACTAGATGATCATATTGGTCCCTTCTGACCTATGAGTCTATGAGTCTATGAGACATTAAAATGAGTAAAATTGGACCAAAATTTTGTTTTCTACCTTTGGAAACATTTATGAGGATGAAACAGAAGTGCAGTTTCGCTGTTTGGTAGATTAAATTAGGAGTTCAGTTCTTCTATTGACATCAGTGGAAGTTTCCCCAGAGAATTCTAGAGGCTCATCTACACTAGAGATTTGGGCATTGCAAGCACCCCCCACACTTGTGACATACTGTGTCCACAAAGAAATTTGTTGGAATGGTGCAGAAAAGTCAGCAGCACATGCAACCCTATTGGTTGGCACAGTTATGCTTCTGAAACACAACAGCCCATAGTATCCTCCATAGAATCATAGAACGATAGGGTTCGAAGGCACTAAAAAGATCATCTAGTCTAATCCCCTGCCAAGATTCAGGATTTGTTGGGTCTAAGCCATCCAAGACAGGTGGCTATCCAGCCTCCAGGGTCACGCTATATCCTTGGAGTGCTAATGGGGACAGGCGTTGCAGCAGCCCATGCCCTCTCTCATGAACTATTTTTCTGGTCAAGACTCTGACTTCTGTATTCAGTGGATTCCTGGGGACAACTGTTGTGGAATTCCCTTACTTGTACTTAACATATTGCTGAAACCTCAAGCACCACAACCTGCCTTATTATGTCAGTATCCACTTCTTCTTGATGACCATATTCCTATGCAAGCTGTCCAACCCACTTGGATCGGTGACCATGTCTTCTTCTCAGAAACCATTCTCAACTATGTAACAGCTGGCCACTGTCAGATACTAGGGGCAGCTCTGAGGCAATGAGATTCAGCACTGGTCTACCCTTAAGTTGACATAGCTACCATGCCCAGGGGTGTGAAAAATACTCATGAGTGCCACAACTGTGCCAACAACCTCCAGGGCAGATGCAGCTAGACTGACAGAAAAATGCTTCCATTGACCTAGTTACCATCACTTGGAGAGGTCGAGTTCCTACAGATGGAAAAACCCCTTCCGTCACTGTGTGTGTGTCTTCATGAGGAGATTACAGTGGCATAACTACAGCATTATTGCGCCCATAGTGTAGAAATGGCCTCAGCTGCAGCTGAACTCTGGCATCCAGAACAGCCTTGTGTAGGAGTTTCCTACATTTCTGACAGGCGGACTCATGTGTTCCAACAAACACAGCAAGGAGAAAAAGGAAGGCTCTACAAATACACTGTAAAAAAGTTTGGGACTCAAACAACCACTCTGGGTCATGAAGAAATATTTGCTCTTTCTCCGAGAGTTTTGGTAGGATCCTCGGGTTCAGGACATCTACTGAGCCCAAAATAACTGTGGCCATCACCAGTGCCATGTTGCTGAGGCTCCAGATGGAGGAAGTCATCCCAAATGATGGGCACACTGGACAGCAGGACTGAAGCAGCTGCTAGAGTCAGAGAACATCTTCTCTCAACAAAATGACCATTATAAGTCGCCTTTCCTTTGACATGTTGCTGGGTAACATTTTTGTCAGTTGAGGTTGCCATTCTGTCTCCTGTAGTTATTGTAGCAGAGCTCAGAATAGTTTCTTTTTACTACACATAGGTTATCAGATACATTGTGCAATACAAGAACTAAAAATATATCCACACTTACAAATCATAGAATCATAAAAGATTAGGGTTGGAAGGGAACCCAGGAGGTCATCTAGTCCAAACCTCTGCTCAAAGCAGGACCAACCCCAATTAAATCATCCCAGCTAGGGCTTTGTCAAGCCGGGCCTTAAAAATCTCTAAGAATGGAGAGTCCACCACCCATTCCAGTGCTTCACCACTCTCCTAGTGAAAAAGGTTTTCCTAATATCCAACCTTTTATTCCCACTACTTCTTAACCCAGGAAAAGAATGGAGGATGGAGGCCTATTCTAGATCTCAGAAGGCTCAACAAATTCATAAGGATCCAATGGTTCAGGATGGTCACACTAGCAATGATAATACTAACACTGGAACAAAGGAACTGGTTCTCAGTCCTCGACCTCCACGAGGCCTATTTCCACATATCCATTCATCCCGCTCACAGGAGGTTTCTTATGTTTATATCTACCACATGTGAAATTTACAGAGGTGTAAGCACTGGAATTGCCACCACCAAAAGCAAAAGCACACAGCTGCGCACTAGCCAGCGTTATGTGGATCAGTGCTCAGACCACTATACCAGCATGTTCCACCTTCTTTCTCCTGCCTGTTTTCTGTTAAGGCCTGGATCCTGCAAAGACTTACGGATATACTTAACTTTACACACATGAATAGTCTCACTGAAGTCAGTGACCAGGGATGAGCAGAAGTCAGTAGGACTATTCAGATGCACAATGTTAAGCATGTACATATGCCACTGCGGGATTTGGCCCTAGATTATCAACTCTTCATGGCAGGGACATAAACCTCAATTCCCTGGTCAGTTACTGGTTCTGAACAAAATCCACCTCCAGGGAATCTCTTCACTGTATCAGTAATCCCTGTTTTAGCCTACTGATAACCTTGATTCAGCTCATTCACTCCTATGACACACACGTCATTAGCCACCGTCTTACAAGGTGTGAAAAGGCGACCATAGCAAATCACAAAGGTGAGTTCTGAATAGGAAGAAATAAAAGTGATGGAAAGAGTTCCATAGAGTCCTTCCAGTGATCAGGGTTAGGAACTCTAGCACAGCACAGCACTAGCGATGGACAGAACTGATTTAAATTTTGCATCAGGTTTTCAATTTGCAAGACTCAGTTTGTATATTAAAATGGATTTTTGTTATCCAGACCCCAAAAGTTCTCATGAATTCTGTATGTCCACTTGCAGGGCAGTTATTAAGGATATGCAACCAGGACAAAATTACAGCACTCTGAGAGCTTAGACACAGCATAACACAGCGGCCACGTCTGGCTCTGCTTCTGCATCCCACCTCAGCTGGTGTGGTGATAGCAGGCCCTTTCTCTTGCACTTTCCAGAGAAGAAAGGGCAACCACAATGGGTCCTCTTCTGTCCCCAGGATTGGCAGCAGAACCCTCTCCTTAAGAAGCAGCCAGATGACAAGGAGAGGTCTTTTCTCCTTTTCCCCCAGGAGAGAGAGAGAGATGGCAGTAGGGTTTCCCTGGTACTTCCCCTAGCAGCTGAGATGTATCTGCTTGGTGAGTGAGCAGGGGGTCCCTACACTCTTCTCCTGCCACACACAGGCCTCTGCAGAGTGTCTTGGAGCAAACACGCTACTGAGATGCCTACAGCAGTTCCCTCTCATATAGCCATTGTCTCACGATGTCTTCAGACTCAGATGTCTCTGTGTCACTCAGTCACTCTTGGCTCACATTTCCAAGCTTTTCTGTACTACCGTGAAGACAGAAACTTGTATTTTCATTGGAAGTTCAGATTCTGAAGAAATCCCAAGACTCCAAAAGTTAGCCATGCACATGTAGTGGCTATTCCTTAATCCAGCCCTGTAGGCAACATTATGTGTTATGCCCAATCTTTTCTGTAGGAACGTTTGCCAATACAGAGTTCTTTATTGTACTTTTAAAAATAATCTTATGGAAAACAGGAATTGGGATTCACTTAGGGCTATGCTGCGTCATTGAGGTACAGCCCTGAGGTAGGGAGCTGCAGTGACCTGAGGGGAGCTTGAGGAGGAATTGTAGTTTAGGAAGGCACAAAACACACCAGGCATTCTGTAGGCTAGTGCAGAAGAAGAGGGGATGGAAGGCAAAGGTCTAGGCACAATTTGGCCTTCATTATTTCAAGTCTGATTGACTGAGTTATTTAATAATTTTATTGCAAGACTCATGATATTTCATTTCATTCACAAATTCCCAGCTCCTGGATTGAGCAATTACCTGCCAATCTCAGATTTCTTTTTTAAAAAAGTGAGTTTCTAGCCCGCAGGGTTATGGACAAAAACCTGAAAACACAACTTGGGGACTCAAAAAAACAAAAGGCAAAAATACACAACCTAATATTTTTTTTTAAATCTCATTTTTTAAGCCCGTCTTATGTTTTTGGAGGGCCTGAATTTGGATTTTTAAAGCACTTGTTGGTAATACCACACACGTTTATGTGTGTGATTACATGCACACAGGAAAAGAAACGTATATTTTCTCTTCTCAGCAATAAAGCCATTCCTGTTTTTAGCCAGAAGAGGGCATTAGTAGGTAACCTAAAATATCTTATGATGTGAATAAAAGAATTAAACCTATACAGGAAAAGAACAAATGAAAAGTAACTATTTAAAATACATATATCTGTCCATATGTGATATTTTCCCCCATTTAATAATGAGCCATTCAGATAATATGTCACTGTCCTATACATATCCATATGCACACCCTGTTAAAACCCTGCTCACACGGATAAGACATCTTGATACGCAAAGGTTCTATACCAGCTACACCATCCACCTGAAGTTCGAACCCATTGTCACCACAGTTTTGTATGCTAATTCAAAGCACAGATACAGACACACACACCCATAAATGAGGGGGAGGAATGAGAAAGTTGTTTTGATTTAGCCCAAAGTTGGAGGGGGACAAGTAGTTGACTCCACAGACCAGCTCAGGCCCCTTCTTCCTACATTTATGCCATAAAAGTATGTCTGTAGGTGCGTTTTTGTGTGCATGCACATGACTGTGCCTGTGCACGTGTGTGTCTGTATCTCCTCAATGTGTCCCCACATTAGAGCTCTCTGCCCCCCCAAGCGCTATGACATTGTGTCCCCCCAGCGCTCTTGCCCTGCCTCACAGAGTTCTGTGCTCTTCTGTGGTCCCCCAGTGCTCTGTATCTCCCCTCCTGTCATTCCCCCTTTGAGTCCCCAATATGGTGTTTGTCATCCTCCTTCCAGCACTGTTTTCTCCCTCCTCCCTCCGTTAGGACAAAGGCTGGTGGGAGATTCCTGCCTCCTCCCATGAACTCCAAGTCTATGGGAAGACAGACTCTTCCTTCCCCATGTGTGAAAGCACCAACAGGAGGCAGCGGTGCTGGAACAATTTTTAAGGGGGTGAGGGAGGCTGCTGAAAGCCATTGAACCAAACTGTAAATCCTGTATATAACAGAATCCACTTCAAGCCAGGGGCTGTGGTAGCACCCTCAGCACCCATGGCAGGAGGGAAGCTGGATTCTTCCCTTAATCTCCCCCACATGTCTGAGTCTGGTGCCCTCTATCAGTCTCTGTGGCTGCCCCAGAGGGTCGGAGAATGCTCAATCTGCTGTGAAGCTAGGGTCTGGAACTGGCTTCTTCTTACTCCCTTGCCTCCACACCTCCACGGGCTTCAAGTTGGAAGGGAAAGAAGTTGCTGTCCCTACTCCACCTGAAAACTGGAGGGGAAACATCCCCTCTTTCAGCCACTGATTGCACTTGTGATGTAAAACCATCTATCTGTGAGGTGGTTTTACTCAGTAGAAGAGCTGAAGTTTTCTTCAAATCCTGTAGGTGGTAGCCATACAGCACTTGTATTAGAATTGTCCATGGACGAACAGAGAACACACAAGATCTCCAAACAATAAGTGGGGACGTAAGTAACTAGAGCGATTGTACTACTTTTCTCAAACATGGTTTTCAATCTTAGGTAAGCTCCATATAGCACAAGATGGAAGTTGGAATCAGGGCTTCATTGTTAAATTCCAATTCGTGCCAAAAGTTTAATAGGATCTCTAATTGCCATGGGTAGTGAGAGTCTCAATTTTATACTTCATTTTTTAAAAGCACTACTTGCAGAATCCCAGTGGTCCATACCATTAACTGGATCAATTAATAATAATTACAGCTTTCATCATCTGACGGTCTCAAAGAGTTTTACAAACATTAATTAATTAAGCACAACAAACCCATTGGTTAATATAGGTAAGAGATATAGAAGGATCACGTCACACACCCCTGAAATCCATCTCTAGACTATGCAGAATGAAGTAATGCTACACAATAGACATGAAGTGAGGAAGAACATAACCAATTAAAATTGAAAGGAAACTTTAGGTAGTTAGTAAGTAATTACCCAAATTGAGAGTTGGCCAGGACAGTCTTAGGAAAAAGACCCCTGGGATCTTTAATTATAAGAGATTAGGACCCTGGTTTCACGTCTCATCAGACTGCTTGCTGTGATTGTTTCTGCAATAGTGACTAAGATGGAAGAATGCCACCTACTGAGTCACCAACTTCACATCCTCACCACCTCAGACTGGGGCTTGGGAGCCACAAGCGGTTCCTTTACTGCATCTCCTTCAGCTCTTTGCAGCACACGATATTAAAACACAGTGTGGTTGAATTATTAAACAACCTAAGTTATTAACCAATCAGGATGCTTTTACTGTGTTATTAATCAACTGTAGTTGATAAAGTAATAATACCTTGTCAGTCATTTTGCTGTGAGAATGTACATATATAGAACTATAACCCAATATTTTCCGTCATACTGTTCCGCCATTCCCCAATTTAAATATGAATATATAAGGACAATGGTAAATGAAACAATGAATTCACATGACTGTGGTTCTTTTGGGTAATGCTAATTGCTAATTTGGCTCCTGACTCACTGAGGTCTGAATATCACTGACCTAGATGATCCCAACAATCATTCAAGAACTAAGTAGGCCTGATGCTGTGAGCTTGTTAAATCTAACATTATCACAGCACCCAGGTGGCAAGGTTGCACATCGAGACTGAATACAAATGCAAACAATATGGCCCCATGTATTTCACAGTTCCATGGCTGTAGAATTTGCCACAGAATTATGCTCCAGAATTTAAGTGTTAATGTTAAAGAAAAGTAAGGCTTTGTCCACACTGTTTTCTCCTCACCCCCTTTTTGCACTGGTGGAGCTACACATATGTAGCCACACTAGTTCAAACCTCTAGTATAAATGCATTGCACTATAAACCAGGACTTAGACCAATGTGGGTTACTCGTAAGCTATACTAGTTTACACTAGTGCAACATGTCTACATGAGGGTTTGCACTGGTGAGAAAACAGAAACAAAACACAGTATAGACAAAGCCTATGTTTATAGCCCTTATAGTTGTGATGAGAACCTTCCAACTGTGAACTGAACTGTGAACTGAAGGTATTGTGCTGCGTTGGTGATTTCCTGAGTCTCTACACAGCCTGAAACACTATCTCTGAGGCTGGGTCTACACTGATGGTGGCAAATTTGTCACCGTCATTTCGATGTCTCTGGATCGAGTGAGCCGTCTGTGTAGACCCGCTCAGTCAATCCAGTAATCCATGTAGGAAAACCACCCCGGTAAGTGGCGTAGCGCTGCGTCGAAGGGAACGCTGTTCCCTTCGGCGCAGCGCAGTGTGGACGGTGTGCGGAGCAGATGCAGAGAAGTCGACGGGAGATACACAAGTGATTTACGTTGACTGCCGCCGAATCCAGAAGGTAAGTGTCGACCAGGCCTAAAAGAAGTATAAACTGCCCCATTCATCTAAATGGAATGAAACCTAAAGACAATTTAAATATCAACATTGTTAACTATACGACTGATGATCATTTTAGCAGAACCATCCAGCTAATACACTTGTCCCAAAGCACCTCTCCTAACCTCCCATGTGTTAAAAGCTACAGTTCTCCCTGGTCTCTTCTACAATAAAGCATATATTGTCAGGGCAAAAATCTGTAGCCCACTGGAAATCGAAAATAAATAAATAACACTGTACTGAGCTTGTAATTCTTTTTCATATTTAATTAAACAAAAACATTCATTTTTTAATTTACCCGAAATTGCCACATAACGTCTTGTTTGCCACACCCAAATGCCATAAGATACGGTGGCCTTGCTGCAGGATTTGAATGGTAATGTACGTGAGGCCTCACCAGTAGTTAAAGACACTGCAATCAAGTGGACAGAAACAAAGACAGGGAAACCAGGAGAGCTAAGGGAGGTTTGCTCTGCGATGTTGATTCTGACTGATCTTTAAAGACTTTAAGGCATGGTCTACCAAAAACTTGTGTCGACGTAACTATGTCCCTCAAGGAGGTGAAAAATTCACATTTGAGCTATGTAGTTAACCAAGCCAAGCCTCGGTGTAGACACTGCTAGGATGACAGAATAACACTTCCATCAACCTACCTCCTCTCGAGCGGCTTTACTACAGCGATGGAAAAACCCTTCTGTTGCTGTAGCAAGTATCTGCACTACCGTGCTACATCGGCATCGCTGCAGCTGTGCCGTTGTTGTATTCGTCCCGTAGATGTACCCTTAAGGTTTTGCAGTAGTGTGCTTGCTGCAGGGTAACCCAAGGGAAAACATGCCAGGATTACCCTACCATTTCACACTCCTCAGAGCTGGAAGCGATAATGATAACCACTATAAATCAGATCTAACTGTATCAGTACTAAGAGCTAGTGGATTATGCCAAATGTTGTAAACTACCCAGGACAAAAATCCTCAAGCCAAGGACAAGTGTCTTAGAGAATTCACTAAATTCCACTGTGTTACTGTTTATATGCCATTGATGCTCCATACAGTATCACTGTGTGTTTAGGAAAATTAGAACATGGTCCAGCAGCCCTTATTCAAGCAAGCCTCCAATTAAAGTCAGTGGGAGCCAAGTCCTTACGTTTTTTGTGTTTTTCTTACATATAATCTCACACATAAACCAACAAAGACACCTCCTATGTTATTCTGTATTAGAACAATGTCTATGAAATCGAGTAAACTATTACATTGAGTAAAAACAATGTAGGAGGTCTGATCTAGTGGCTTTTGGGAGCCAGGAAGGTGCTGGTTTTCATCTTACAGAGCCATTGAGCAATGTCTGAATGCAGATCACTTGATCTTCTTGTTTTTCAGTCGTGCTAGCTGGAAAGTGTGTAAAATGCAGAGCTCCAGAAAAACCAGCTTGTGTGTGAGAGTGCGTGCATTAAAGTGGGTTTTATCCTATATAGGATACTGCACT
This sequence comes from Mesoclemmys tuberculata, assembly GCA_007922155.1. Taxonomy (NCBI): domain Eukaryota; kingdom Metazoa; phylum Chordata; order Testudines; family Chelidae; genus Mesoclemmys; species Mesoclemmys tuberculata. The sequence goes on from ML675601.1 coordinate 78,348,787, forward strand.
TTTCCTTCCCTTTTAGTTTCTTATTTCCTAAAGTGGTATCCAGAATCCTGTGCAAGTGATGTTTTACATTTCCTAAACCTTTTATAGCCTTGAAGTTTGGAAAATTAGATAGGATTAGCTTTCTCCTCTTGGATTTCTGAAGGCGTTGCAGACTTGTCTTTTACCTAAATCATTTTATGGCCATTAATTGAATAGATAATGTTTCTCAGTAATGGTTGAAGGGTCATTTAACATTTTCAACGTGACTACTACATGAACACAAAACTGTTTCTTCAGCCAGAGGGCAGGGAAATGTTTGACAGAGGTTTAACGAAGAAGTGAACCAAATTTTGATAACCATTGTTCTTGATTAACTCAAGCCTTTGAGCTAAAATTTAAGCAGAAACAAATAGAAAACAAATTCAGTTCAATATTCCATAGATTTTTCTCCATATTCACTTGGAACAGCATTGTCTACAATAAGTGAAAATTCCAAAAATAAGAGCCCATATACTTTAATGTTCTTAATAATACAGGACAAAATCCTGAGAGACAGGCTGACGACCATCTGCAGGTCCCATAGATCTCCCTTGTTTCACGTGTGAGATCGTCATAAAATAAAACCATAGCTTGTGAGAGCACAGCTATAAAAGAAAAACAGGAAACATACAGCTTTATGACACAATGCAAGTATATTTACAAATGAAGTTAACTGAATTATGTAGGTTAATTTCTTTGGTGTCACAATTCAGCCACCTGACAATGCTGTGTAATTAAATGACGTTTTAAGAGCATCCAAAATGTAAATACTCAGAAGAGCTTTCTTTGGAGGGTTTTTTTTAAATGTCCAGGAAAGATGCTAGACTGACCTCTAATGAATGAAGTCTTCTCTTTAATCCACAAAAGCACAGGACGATATAGCAACAGTGCATCCTTCCACACACTGCATCATTAATAGACTTCCATTCTACTCTAAAAGGATCGCCTCTGCAAGCAAGTTTAGCCTCCATGGCCACTTAATTCCTTTAGCCCTCTGCCAATAGAATTATCATTTGCGCAGGTGGTTTTGGTGGCCAGGACAGTCGTTTACTGGGAATTTAGAGATCACCAACTCATTTCACAAAGGGCCACTGAGGCATGGTACCTGGGAATCACTGCAGATACGGGCAGGATTCAAACCAACCAACTAAGGAGATGCTATGTTCTGTAGTCATTACCATGCCTCTGAGCCGTCCAATGTCCCTTGAATACAATGGAAATAGCATGTTTTTGTTGTTGAAATCTCATTTTATACACATTCCCTTTCTTTGCGGTACTATGTATGCATACATTGCAACATTCCTACGGCCCAACAAATCTTGGGCCCAATCCAGCAAAGACCAGGCACATGCTTAACTTTCTGCAATGTGAATAGACCCATTGATGCCAATGGGATTACTCACAGTCCATAATGTTAAACCCATAAGCACGTCTTTGGAGCCACATGAGCTTTGTGTAACTTAGCATACACATATACCCTTGTTGTTTACAATTGCCTGTCATGTGGAATTCATTTTTAGGTAGGCTGTTTAGGGAAAAAAGTGATCATCCATGAATAATTTCTTGTTCGCGTCAAGACTTAGTATGCACTGCTCACACTGAATCTTCCACATCTGCACAAAACAACAACTACCTACCTAAGAGTATAAAAATTACTTAATTGGCTATAACCTAAAAACAAATTTCAGTGTATTAATTATTAAATTAAATGTCCTGTATTTGTAAATAAGAAATCATATTTCATTTTTAGAAATTCCATTCCTTATGGTTTTGATCCAAGTAGAATATACAATCACACTATGTTCATCTGTTACAATTGTTTATGCTTCTCCATACTGTTGTTCCTGTTACTACTTCCCAATTCATGGCATATACTAAATAGATTATTAAGGGCCTGCATCATGTTAAAGAGACACCTGGGTATATCAGAGACAGGAACATAATGACAGCTGTAATGTTATTTTCACATTTGTGAGCTGCTGGTACTAACACAGGTTTGAAATTCTCTATGAAATTAGAGCAGTAACCAGGGAATTATGCTCTGGAAGAAAATTTCCACAAACTTTTAATGATCTTTTAGGAAACCTGGGGGAGTTCAGAAGAACTTAATGAGCTTCTTAAACCACCTGTGAAACGTCCCCAAGCAATTTGCAGAAACCTGAACTGAAGAAATGAGAAGCAATGCAGGGGCACTAGAACACTTTTATAGTGGGGGTGCTGAGAGCCATTGAACCAACTGTAAACCCCACTTCAAGCCAGGGGGTTGCTGCTGCACCCCCCGCATTCCTATTCCAGGACCTATGTAAAGTGTGCTTCCTGGCTCTGGCACAGACTTCCTGTATGTCTTTGGGCAGGTCACAATCTCTCTGTTCCCCTTTACCTTATCTGTAAAATGGTGCTAATCATATTTCTTTTGTCTGTCTTTGTCCATTTAGATTGTAAGCTCTTTGGGTCATGGACTATCTTTAGTATATGCTTGTACAGCACCTAGCACAATGGGACCCTAACCTTGGGTAGGGTATCTAGGTGATGCTGTAATGCAAGCAATAAATAGGAAGAAGAAAGGGAGATAACATCAGACCCTTCAGATAGTTGCCCTGCTTCCTGCCCCAGCACACACCTCCATGTAAGGACATATGGAGATCCATTAAGAGTGTGTGTGTGTGTGTGTGTATGTGTGTGTGCGCGCGCGACACATCCCTGTATATCAGTCTTCACAGAAAGAGGGTTCATAAAATAAAATGTTTGTAACTTTCCATGAAAAGAATAACTAAGTGTTTTTCAAATGTGACAGTAGAGCTGGATGTGCTTCCCTGGGAAAAAATACACTTTCAGATTATGTACTCACTTGCTGGTATTAGGGTATGGTCTAGTTACGCAAAGAAATCAACAAGGTACACTTGTTTACCAGCCAAAATTATTTTTCATGTTGATAAGTAAAACAGGCCTTAATTAATACAACAATCGGCATTGGGTTATACTTCTGAGCATTATAGAAAGGGTTTCTGCTATAAACAGCTTTGCCACCACCACCAAATTTCACTAACAAACAAGTACCGTGGTCCTTGTTCACACCAGCAGCAGAAGCCTGGCACCCAAAGGAGCAGCTGGCAAGACAGACGCTGTTGGAAGAAGCGTCCCCCTGTGCCCCCCGCCATCTTCACTTAAACATTGTGATACCCTCATTTTCTTCCAGTACAAACTGATAAACTGGACAAAAGCGATACAGAAATAAATCACTGTCTTGCCTGTGAAAGGTACATCTCTGATTGACAATGTCATTCTGGATGTTCACTTGCATCATGCTGGAAGAGGTATGAACAACAAATTGAATCAGAGATTTTGACGTTCTAATCCAGGTAAGATAGGGGCGTCTGCTACAACCCAGCTGTGACCATGGCAGTGCTATGGTCTAAATATACTTACAAGCTGGGAAGATGGAAGACGCACCTGATTAGGATAAAAAGTCAAAGAAAGAAAGAGCCTGACTCAAGTTAAATGAAAGAGGGGGGAAAAGAACTATCTGGAAAATAAAAAACTACACAACAGAAAAATAATACTGAACAAATGAAAGATACAGTTGAGCAATAATGAAAAATGTAATATGCAAAAATATTAGTAAGAAATACCAGCTAAATGATAGAACCACAAAGTCTGCCACCAGAGTAATATTTACAGGGAAGAAAACAGTAATGCAAATACAGCCTTTTAGAATATTGGGAGGCTGTTCCAGGAAGAAAGTTTGCTGGGAAGAGATGGGGTCCACCTGACCAAGAAAAGGAAGAGCATCTTTGTGCACCAACTTGCCAACCTAGTAAGGAGGGCTTTAAACAGGATTCAAAGGGGGCAAGTGATAAAAGCCCACAGGTAAGTATAAAAAGGCAATCTTAACAGAGGGCTAGAAGTTGAGGACATGGAAAATTACAATAGGATCATAAGAGTAACAAGAGGGAAATCAACGGGGGAATCTGCTCAATATCTTAGATGTCTATACACAAATGAAAGGCGTATGGAGACTAAACAGGAAGAACTGGAAGTATTAGTCCATAAGCTAAATTATGAGTTAACTGGCATCACGGAGACTGGGTGGGATAAGTCTCATGACCAAAATATTGGTGTAAATATTGTTGTAAAGCTTGCTCAGGAAGGACAGGCAGGATAAAAAGAGAGTCGATGCATTACACATCAAGAATAGACACTTGTGCCGAAGTCCAGAAGGAGGTGAAAGACAGAGCAGTTGAAAGTCTCTGGGCAAAGATAAAAGGGAGCAAGATGGGGTGACATCATCATAAAGGTCTATTATAGACCCCAAATCAGGAAGATGAAGTAGATGAGGCACTTTATGAACAAATTACAGAAATAACCAAAACCTAAGACATGATAGTAACATAACTACCCAGACATCTGTTGGAAAAGTAATATCGCAAAGCACAGCATTTGCAATAAGTTCTTGGAATGAATTGGGGACAACATTTTGTTTAAGAAAGTGGAGGAACTAAGCAGAGGGACCTCCATTTTAGACTCAATTCTGACCAACAGGGAAGAATGGTAGCAAATCTGAAGGTGTAAGACAATTTGGATGAAAGCTTCGTAGTAGTCTGAGAGGTGGGGAAGAATAGCGAAAGGGGGACAGGGAGAGGCCCCATGTGAAACTAACATGACTGGCCCCTCCAACAGTTCCTTTAGATAGAACTCACAAGCATAGTACAGAACAACTTTATTTTACTCCAGGAACCAGGCCTGCACACGCTGACCCCAGGATAAGGGAGCAGCAAAGGCAGCTTAATTCAACTTCTGCCTCCTACTTCTGGACTCACTCTGAGCACAGCTCAGAAAACCTGGACCACTGTGTCTGTTTTGCCCCATCATCTACACAGGAATGAAAACATTTACCTGCATATCAGGGATGTTAGAAGAACTCATTCACAAATGTAAAGATTTGAAGAAGTAGAATATATTGTCCAGGTATGCAATATTTCATCAATATCAGTGGATTTGCACTTACTGTGATTTTCTTCTTCAGCAAAAGGTGAGATGAGGTAGAATCAATAAAAAGGTTCCTCCATTTCGTTATAAATAAAGGCTGCACTAACATCATTTTACTGCCTCTTGGGTTAGGCAATTAGATTGGTGCAAAAATATAAAGCTCCAAACCCTTAGGTCCTTACTCTATTTATGCTCCTTCCTTACTCAAACACCCACGAGGGAATGAGTATACTCTGGACCTGGGCCCTATGATTTGGCCATAAAACAATAAAGTTTATATCTGTATTGACAGGAAGAGCTGCATAGCTTGGCTAGAGTCATTCATGTCATTTAATCCATACACCCATCCCCATCATACATAGATCATACATCGATCCAAAGTATATGAACTCAGTTTTTTTTAAGGACACATCATAAGTATATTTTGGAGGGCTGAACTATATCACACAAGCTTTAAAAAGGCAATGAAACTGCATTTATTGTTTGTGTGCCTATTTAGATTTCTATATTTACTTAACAAAAGGTTTGGTTGAGGCTTTTCGATCTATATTTACATAGATCCATCAAAGATGGCGTAGTGAGATGCAGGATGTACTTGAAACTAGACAAAAGCTCAGCAGGGTTAAGGTATTGGGCTGCAGCTACAGTGCTTTGTTAGAAAGATCTGATAAGTGCTTAGGCTCTTTGCCAAAATAAAGACCCCAACAACAGTGGGAACTAAACAGGGTAATCACAGTTAATGCAGGCTGTTTGGAGCAATTAGAGGTGATTGGTGATTTCTTAAAGCCCTTAAACAGAAACAACATATAAAAAGAACTAACCTCAACTGGATTTGAGCTTCATTGCCAACTTCAGATTAACGCGTTAGATAATGATCTTTTTAATGTACATAAAATTTAAAGTATTTTTACTGTTTGGGCACAGGCTTCCTCTTGAGAAAAGAACAAAAGCAACAGTCTGATACATAGATTAATTAACAGAGTGTGTATATAAAATAAAAGTTCATATTTGCCAAGAAGTAAAATCTCTTCTATATGATGTCCATAGATGTTTATCTATGAGTGGCGCTACGTCTATAGTGACGGCAGCAAATTCGCCGCCGTCAGATCGATGTCTCTGGATCGACTGAGCGGTCTGTGTAGACCTGCTCAGTCGATGCAGAAATCATCGGAGGAAAACCACCTCCGTAAGTGGCTCGGCGCAGTGTGGACAGCGCGCAGAACAGACTCGGCGAAGTCAATGGGAGATACGCAAGTTTTTTATGTCACTTGCGTATCTCCTGTCGACTGCCACCGAGTCCAGAAGGGAAGTGTAGACCAGGCTGGATTAGCATCACTGGAGGGAAAGGGAAGAGGCTCAGTGGCAAACTATCTAAATAGCAGCATGATTAACTGTAATATACTTAATACAAGACCAAGATGTGCAACGAAATCTTAGTTTTAAAGTGCTGGGGTTTACTAATGAACAACAGATGTGTCATAAAAAGCACACATTTTTAAATGGCAAGAATTTGTAATGGGCCAGATCACCAGCTGATAGAAGTCGATGTAGACCCAGTGAAGTCAATGAAACTACGCTGATTTACATCCGCCAGGGATTTGGCCCATAATTTTAAATGCAGCGGTTGAACTTCCTGATTAGTTTAATTCTTTGCTATATAGGCATTATATACACCTCAAGGCCTCTTAAATACTTTCTAGGATAGATGAGAGAGCATCTTTGGGCCCAAACTTCACAGAGCAAAACTCTCACTGAAGTTAGGACTTGGGCTTTGTCTACACGCAGATTTGACTCCTTCGTATGGGAATAAACGCTACTGGTATAAGCTCCTTATACCAACATAACTGCATCCATAGCACACAAAGGCAAGGGAGGTGGGATTGGACTGCTTTAAGATACCAGTATAGTTTCAACAAGCCCTAAGTAAAGATTGCAGAATCTAGCCCTTTACTTGGGCTAATTTAACGTATTATTGTTTATTTTTATTATTATTGTAATGCCTGGGAATCAGGGTCATGAACCAGGACCCCATGCGAAGAGGCTGCTACTGGATAAAATCTACCAGACGTGCTTATTTGTATAAAGTTTTTCTCACTAGGATTACCTCAGGCCTGAGACAGACATCACATATTCATTAGGATTTCTTCTGCTGAGCGATAAAGCTATAAAGCTGCAGTTTTAGCTCAGGTAGCAGAAACCAGTGTCTTTATCAGCAAACATAACAGTTCTGTCTACACTAGAAAAGGTTTATTATTTTTAGAAAAATAACCCCAGTAGTGCTGCTAGCGGTTCAGCTGCATCACGGGGAGCACCCATGTAGACAGGGCTCCAGCAGCTGCTGGCATTTTTACCATGTGTCATAACAAAAAAGGAAATTCACACCAAAACTAAATGAACTAGAATTGTATATATTTTTAAAAATAGAACAAAGGTTACAACTGGGTCCTTCCTCATGTGGCTGTTGCTTTGGTATTGTGAAGGTGATCTTGCCCATCATGTCTACTACTATATAGTACTTAGATACAGCAAAGTGTGTTAAGAGCAGAGTTTCAGCTTTTTATTTTAACATTTGCCTTAATTTTTTTGCCCGCCCCCCAATCACTACTTCTAAGCAAATGCCTAAATAGAGTAACCACATTACTGTTTTAGTGTAACCCTTATCCCCACCTTGTCTAGTCTTCATTGTTTATCACCCTCATTTGCTGTGTCTTATCTAGCATTTTAATTATAGTGTGACTTACTGTGAAATGCTTAACACACTAGAAGTTAATGGGACTTGAGCAGACATGCTTACATGTTACCTTGATTAGGACAAAAGGCCCTCATCTATAGGGTCACTGAACGCTCACAACTGCCACTTCAGAAATATGTGCTGAATGACTCTTCACCTAGTACTGTTACCATTGTGTTATTGTTCCCACTCTATTTTTCCATGAAGGCCCTGCAGTGACCAGTCCCACATGAATCTCTAGCTCCTGTTCCACTTGTTTGTCCCAGGATACACCATGGATCTCAGCTTTTGCATACATTCAGACAATAGGACAGGTAAATGGCATGTTGGTATGCTTTTTCCTGCTCCAGCTGGAGCATGCTCACTGATGTCAGACTATTCAGAGAATTTAGCTCTGAAACGTGCACTAGTCTCTACTGAGCATGGGAAAACAGATTTTTCTAAGGCCTACAACTTGGCCAAATTTGGGCACTATTTCATGGGAATTGCCAAAGGTACCCAAAGAAAACGCCAGGTGCAAAACCCCAGATTGCCAAACTTCAAATCCCTGATCCAAAGCTTGCAGGTTCTAGAACATCTCAGTGAAATTCTTGTAAGATTATTTTTTTCACATGGGCAAACAAACGTACGCAACTTTAGCTATAAGTAAGATAAAGGTTTTGTCAGGTTTCATTTTAGAAAAAGTCATGGACCAGTCGCAGGCAATTCACAGAAATTCATGGAAACCTGTGACCTGTCTGTGACTTACTAAAAATAATGGGGGAGAGCTGACAGGGGATGACTGGAGCCTGAGTGGGGGGGGTGAGAGCCATAGCCCCACTGCAGGAAGTGGGGGGTCCAACACCTGCTGCTGCAGTGGCTGACAGCTCCAGGGCCCCTGCCACAGCCCCAGCAGCTCAGGGTCTCCCATGCTGCCCATATGATGGCTGGGAGCTGTGGGGTCCCCTGGCTGCAGGCCCCCCCCACAGCAGGTCAGAGTTCCAGGGCCCCCCCACAGCAGCTGAGAACTGTGGGGCTCCCCACTACCCACAGCACCTGAGAGCTGCAGGCCAGCTTCTCAGAGCTGCGGGTTCCCCCCTCTCCACCGCCACCCACGCAGCTCAGAACTCTGGTTCCTTCCGCCACTTGCAGTGGCTCAGAGCTCTGGGTCCCAGCTGGGCTCCCCATCACTGCAGGGGCTGAGAGCTGAGGGCCCCCCATTACCCACAACTCCATGGCCCCCAGCAGCTGACAGATCCAGCCCCGCCAGTGCCACCACCCCAAGTGGAAATGTCACGGGAGTCTCTGAAAGTCACAGAATCTGACTTCCTTCACTTCCATGACAATCTTATCCTTTTGCAACGTAACAAAACCCACTGTGTATTAGAATATATAGACACATATATTGTAATTACTTTAACATGTGACAGAATAAGGAAAAGGTACCCAGGTCTTATAAATATATATCTTCCAAGACCAGAAAAGGATTTCAAGGTAGGATAAACTTTAACTAGGAATTGAAAGAAATGTTGTAATAGAAGGAAACAATATAATTTTAAGGCTTTATACCACTCACCTGTTTTTCTCTAAGTTTTGTTTTCACTTCTACAATTAGCCGGAACTTAGTGGCTACACTCAAAGTTACTTAATTAAAAAGAAAGCTGCACTGGTAAGTTAACACACTTTGCTTGCCCAGAAGGTAGCTCAGAGGCAGGAGGATATTGAGTTTTATTAACTCTCATAATGTCAGAAAAGCAGCATTGCATCAAAGTATTGGATCTGTTATTTAGTCACTCCCCAAAGAGCCAGCTACAGAAGTAGGTCAATGACTAACTGACCATTGCAAGATTCTTTCTTCCTAGTCACTGGCTTAGCTATCGTATCATTAATACAAATAGAAAAAAGTACTACCAACACTGATCTGTTTGGGACAGGGAGGGACTGTGTGTGTGTGTCTTTGTGCAGCACATAGCACGATGGGTTCCCAACCTTGACTGGGGCCGTGGGGTGCATCTTTCTTACAGATGACACCTGGTCTATTCAGTTATTCTACTGTCCACACGTGTACTGTTATAGCCCACAAACTACCCTAGTTACAAGACATGGAGACAGAAAAATGTGTTTGAAGAGCCCTAAACTTTTGATTGAGGTAAACAGTGGCTCTGTTCCCTACTTCTCTAGAGACAGCCACACCGCAGAATCCCAGACCACTCTCCAAGTATGTGGAGTGGGGAGCCAGTTCTCTCTGCAGCGCACTTCCTTCATGTCTAGGTGAAGTTCTTGACTGAACCACTAATATCTCCCCCTTGGCTTCTGTAAAACCCCACTGAGGAGGGGCTCTCAGTGTAGCTGCCAGGGGAGTGAACAATGCTACTGTGGAGGGGAAGAGTGCAGGAAAGTGCAGAAATCCCACCCCACATGCACACTTCCTGTAAGTAGCCTGAGAGCCACAGGAGCCAGAACTATTGCCTGTTTTGCAGGGAAGATAGAAGCAAAAGGCATGTCTTCTCCCCTGACATAATGAAACTCAGGAAAAATACATATTTTCCTAGCCCTGATGTGGACAAACCTGCATGAGGTAGCAAGTAACTCATGAGCTGGCTTCAGCCTTTGATTTAACTGACGTGCTGTGCAGAAGTGGTAAGTAGAGCAGGTCAAAAAATTTTCAGTGAAACCTATTTCTATCTGAAAAAGCCATTTTGTCAAAATCCAAAGTATCTGCAGGAATGTGTCACTTTTGACAAAATGTCATTGAGAAAAAAATCCAAAATAAAACATTTTGATTATGCTGGAATAGAATGTTTTCATTTTGAAATGACATTTGGTTTGGAAAGTTTTATATAATATAATATAATATAAATATAAAAAAGTCAAAATCGAAATTACAATTCCCCCCAAAGGAATTTTTGTCAAAAACTTCATTTGTTGGGAAATTTATTATTTTGTTCCAATTCAAAGTCAAAAACTTTTGATCTGTCAATATTTCCCATGAAATGGAAATTCTGATTCCCACACAGCCCAGGGGTAACAGCTGGACCAAAGGTTTCAAGCAAGAATCTCTAGACTAAGTGGTAACAACCATCTTTAAGATGTGATTTAAAACTAAACAACTAAATAAAAAAGGAATTCCTGAGATACCTGCATTCTTAACACTGAATAGCTAATGGAAAAAGTTAGATTCATTAGATGTTAGCTTGTCTTAATTTATGGAGTCACTGTCATTTAATTTTGGCAATGTGACCAGAACACAATCTCTGACAGCTTCAAAACTGAGCTCAGCTTCAGGACTCTTTTCCTAAATGACGCCCAACAAGAGCGTCAGTCAGGGCCCTCCATGGTGCTCAAACCAACAGCTCAGTCAATCACTTCCCTCACTATTTTGTGCAATATGTAGGATTCTGTCCTTTATTTATTTATTTTTAAAACAAGAAGGCTTCCAAGCAAGGAACCCATCTCTCCCTTTTTCTGTCTCTCTTATCTGCACATCAATGCTTATGTCAGCCCCACCGGCAGAAAGATAGAAAGGTTCAGGGTGAGGGGTTTTGATACACAGAAGGCAAGCAAAGGTTGCTTAAGAGAGTCTTCTTACCTCTCAAGAGACTATGCAAATCCAACACAGACCCACATCCCTAGCCTCCTGCAGCATGTATTTTAGGCTAGCTAGAACTGTGGGGGTGGTCTTGTTTTGTTAAAATGGATAGAGAAGCAGGTTAGAGGGCATGACAATAAATAATAAATGAGTGGCAGCTCAAGACCACAATTAGACCAAGGTTAATCAGTATCAATTCCAGACGGTAAAGGATTTATCTTTAAAAGTAACCACCACATAATAAATCTGTCTTATTACAGACTTAACGGATATCCTACTTGGTATTAAAGTCAATTAAAAACAAAAAATTTTGTTGCATACTGGAAAACAAAAACAAAATTAGATCAATAAATTAGTTCTTGATATAAATAAGCAATAAGATTTATTTATCATCACTCTTCCAATTTGTTTGCTGTACATCCAGTGTATGGTATATACTGATAGAAAACATCTGGAATTATTTCTACTCTCTCTCTCTCTCTCCTTTAACACCCCAGTCACATCAGCTGTTCAGAACTATCTGTGGCAGAAAGTTTTGCATCATTTTTCTGCCAGATCCTTTTAATGGACTTAGCCCCTAAGCAGAGTCCAGCATTCCATGGCTAATTGTGGCATATGTGCCTTCTGGACACCAATATAACCATAAACAGGGCCCTGGTCCTTTCGGTGAGTACATAGGCTGCAGTTCCATTAGACAGGCTAAAGAAAGATTTCCCACTAGTGAGGTCATTAGGAACTTTGCTAAGTTCTCCTCAGCTGGAAGTCACTTACATATTACATTATATATCACACCAACTAGATATACTAGTTAGGTCTGCTCAGTGCAACCAAAGCAACCTGGCAAACAACTCCAAAGTGAACACTGAGAATTACATGGGATCATTTTTTCCATTCCCTCTTTTCAATGTTGTTTTATCATCATTGCCAGCCAAAAGGATTAATGTTGAATTACTGTTTCTTCTTGAGCTTGTATAGAGAGAAGAATAGCCTTTCTTAAGGGAGGTGTCCCACATGACTCACCCAGTGGGTGGCAGTGGTATAGAGGAAAAAAGAAAGAGGACAAGAAACTAAGAAAGTTTCAAGCCCAAGAAATTGGTGTCGTATGAACTAACAAAGACAGCAAATAAAATTATATCCATGTACATATTCAACAGAGTAACAGTGGACCTAGTCCTGTGAGATGTTGCTTTTGTGTTCAATCACTCCTGATGGACTATTACCCTGAAAATGGCTTTGAATGGCAAACTCTCCCTATTCTATGGCCGTGTGTTTGTATGGCTGTCTGCCTCAGAACAGTGTAACTTATAATGTCTCTGAATTCCTTCTCTGAATGACAACTTAGATAAATTCACACTATACACTCAACAGCCCTAGAATGTCTTAGAGAAAATAAACCTTCTCAAAAGGGGAATTAGCCTTTGATTAAGACTCTGGCATCATGTGTATTTCCTATGTAATGTGAATTACGAGCAATACTATCAATCAGGATTGGTGAGAAACAGAATTCACATGAATGAGTACAGGGCAATGGCAACACAATTTTCAGGAGATGGAGAAGACCATTCACTAGTACACAAGGGCCTGATCCTGAAACCCGTATGCATGTGAGCAGTAAGTGATTTACACAATACCAGGCACACAGTGTGTTAAATCAAAGGAATGCTCTGTTGAGGAAAACTGTGTCATTTTGTCATTGAAAAAAATCTGGAGTCCAGTGACTTGGTTTTGGCCATGTCTGCCCTAGAAAAGCCATAGTCAGGCTACAAATTATGCTTCCCCAGTTGTGCCACAGTCCTGACTTCCCCTAAATGAGCAGGGTTCCTCTCTCTGGATCTTTTACATACTGAGCTCTGGAAGGGAAAATTTCTGAGCTAAGTCTTTGTGGTCAGTGAACCTGGTTCACGTGGATTCACCCATGGCCAATTTGCACATTTACTATGGCACTGAGTGGCATGAATAATCAGTACAGCTGGAATCACATGGAAGCCTGAATGCAAAACAATACTGACTTTGTATTATATGTTTCTGCCTATTTAGTGTCCAAAAGGAAAGAGACAAAATGTAGTCACTGACTCATAAAGACGTATTCTCTATGTTACTATCCTGTTGAATCAAAAGCAATACTCCCTAAGAAGCACATGTAAATGTGATCAGTGGCCTCACCAGGATATGTTCCCCACTAACAAGGAGTTAAAAGGTTATGAACATTGTTCTTACTAAAAAATAATCACCTTGAGGAAATGCATGTCCTATTTCACCCCAAAAACACTATAATAATTACCTTCCTCAAGTTCACTCAGGCAACAATCAACCTTCATCACACTTATTTCTTCAAATGTTAAAACAATAAATGAGACAGTGGCCCAGTTAATAAGCCTCCTTGGGTATTACCTGTGGATTTATCCTGATCAGAAAAGTGGTCATAAGGCCATTATGTTGCTCATACCCAGAGCGTGATCAGATGGTATCAAATCATGTAACAACTTGTCAGTTGCATGAATAACTGAATTGCTGCATCTTATTAAGAAGAAGAACTTGGTCAACACTGAACGTACTGAACATTTAATACACTCTGTATAAGCAAAACCGTTTTAACATATGAACTGTGCAAATTTCAATAGCTTATTATGTTAAAGTAAATATAATTGATTGCAAATTTAAATGCAAGAATACCTCTGGGTCCATAAGGGCTTTGGTAAACCCTGCCCATAATGATTTCACACAGTACCCACATAAGTTGCTAACTTTGTTCTGAAAATTAGCATGAGCAAACAGATACCACTATAATGGTAAGCGTTACTGTGCAATCAGATCTAGTTGTTTCTGAAGAACCATCTCTATAAAAACCATCACATGAAGTCCGCTGACAAAGACCCCCCCTGTTATCACCGACTGTTATACCTGTACACAGTTGTGATAGTGATCCTTGATTTAGCTTAGTAAATGTAAAGGCAAAGGGGTGCTGAAGTGAGCTACTGTCTGTATTTGGTAGAACACCTGCACTGTGTTACGAAGGTTGGCTTTTCACTTTTGCTCCTTGTGGACACACCCTGTTCTTCTGAATCTTTCTAACATACCATGGCTGGTTGAGAAAGTGAACTGCAGTAATTATTGCTGATCTCTGGGATAAACTCATCGTTAATGATGAGAGGTGTCAGTTTTTACTCAATGCTCATGCATCACCCGGGTAAAGACACTGCACACTTCAAACACTGTTGATTATATTCATGATTTATATGTTTTGGTTTACATCCCCTTTGATTAATCTGTAAAACAAATGATTGCTCAGGTTTATTATAAAGACTTGTATATACCTGACTAATGAAAACACTTGGAGAAAAAAGCATGGATGTTCATAATGTTTAATACTTCCTAATGCTATTTTAATTCTTTTCAGATCCGAGAGGCATGATTTTGCAATATATTGTCTACTGTACATATTGGTGAAATAAGATTGAAAAAACTGGGTTTGTTTAATCTGGAAAACAGAAGACTGAGAGGGGATATGACAACATTTTTCAAGTACACAAAAAGGTTATTATAAGGAGGAAGGAGAAAAATTGTTCTCAATAACCTCTGAGGGTATGCCAAGAAGCAATGGGCTTAAATTCCAGCAAGGGCAGTTTAGTTTGGACATAAGGAAAAACTTCCTGCCAGGGTAGTTAAGCACTGGAATAAATTGGGTAGACAGACTGTGGAACCTCCATCATTGGAGATTTTCAAGAGCAGGTTAGACAAACATGTCAGGGATAGTCTAAATAATACTCAGTCCTTTCTTGAGTGCAGGGGACTGGACTAGAACACCTCTCAAGGTCCCTTACAGTCCTACAATGTTATGATTTCTGTCAGCCATGGTTGAGAAGGGTGCGGCAGGGAAGCTCATATTGCTACTACCTTTGCTATAGATAAAACATTTTATATTTCAGTGCCGTTAACCTAGCATGTTCCCTCTTTGATGTCCTCACTTTATTCACTTCTCAACAGCTGACCTGCAAGCTTTGCACTCATTGTGAGGGATAGGAGTGTCCATCCCCACCTAAGCCCTAAACACCACTGAAGCAAACCCATTAGTAGAGGCCTAAGAGGAGCTCTCTAGGGTTTATACTGATGCAAAGATACTGCCTATTCCAAATCTCTTGAATCTCTTAAAAATGGGCTTATGATCTTTTCTTGTTGCTTCATGTTGCGTAAAGATGTCCTGAAAGATTTTTATTTCCCCATTTTGTTTTTAGTAGTGTTCTTGTTTGTTTCTCTAACCTTAGAAATAAGAAGATCATAAAGTCTGATCTTTCCTAGTGGGCCGTAGATATTTACTGCAACTTCTAACACCTTAATTTAAAAAGGGAATTGATGAATATTTAGCAAACACATCCTTTCTCCAAGACATTAGTTGTTGGCCGTGTTAGCAAAATATAAATAAATAAAAATTTAACAGTCTAATTACAAACCCTTTACTTTTCAGTCTTAGCTTTCAGTCTCTTGACTGTTGCAGAGTCACTAATTTTCCATTCACCCGTTTCACTAGCTCGCTACTCACCGGAGTCTTCTAGGGCAGAGAAGACCATAAAATATAATCAGAGAAAAAAACTTTACAGAAAATAAGCTTTTTCAGGACTTCTTTATACATCGAGAGACAAGAAAGGGCACAAGTCCATTTATCCCCTTTTAATATCACATTTAGGAGTGCACAGAAAGGATTGTATTTAATTTTATCTGAAGTCTGCATCGGATCTGATTTTTTTTTTTTAATTGGGCAGCATATAAGAGGTAATATTTTTCAAGTGTTATCCTTCTTTTAACAAACCCCATTTGGCCTAGGCTCACAAGTCCAGGCATGAAATACTGTATGCTATTAGCTGGGATTTTTGTGAGCAACTTGTAGTCATGATTAATGAGTGACATACAGTAGGGTGAAACCAAGCAGGATGTAAAGGATCTTTGTCCAGCTTGGATATCAAAATACATGGATCTTATGTATTAAGGCCATAGGTTTCTCTTCTTCAATGAACAATCCCTATGTCTCCAGCAAAAATATGAAGATGCTCCTTAGAGCACTCTACTTAATTTGATACAAACACTGTCCTTTTATTATTTGTCCCTTTCCATTTTTTTTTTAAATATTGTCTTATAGACACTCTTAGTTTGACACTTTTCCTTAATTCAGAGAAGATTCACCTTGGGGATATTTCCATCAACAAAAAGGATTAAGGGTATGGCACAGCTTCCATTTGAGGAGAGAGAGAAAAAAACTTGGACTGTTCAGTTTAGAAAAGAGACGGCTAAGTGGGGATGTAATAGAGGTCTATAAAATCATGAAATGTGTGGAGAATGTGAATAAGGAAGTGTTATTCATTCATTCATATAACACAAGAATTAGGGGTCATCCAATGAAATTAATAGGCTGCAGGTTTAAAACAAATAAAAGGAAGCACTTCTTCATGCAATACACAGTCAACCTGTGGAACTCATTGCCATGGGATGTTGTGAAGGCCAAAAGTATAACTAGGTTTAAAAAAAAATAGGTAAATTCACAGTGGATTGGTCAGTCAGTGGCTATTAGCCAAGATGATCAAGGACGCAATCCCATGCTCTGGGTGTCACTAAACTTCCAAAAGCTGGGACTGGATGACAGTAGATGGATCACTTGATAAATTGAACTGTTCTTTTCATTCATTCTTTTGTTCTTATGAAAGATTGCATTTACACAAAATGGGATTAATCTCCTATTGTGCAGTAATTCCAGTCTTTTTGTCTGCCTCTTAAAAGTTTACATGAAATGTAAAAACATTTACTATAAGTACTCTGAATCTTGCAAAGTAGATAAGACTAAGTATTTATACTTTATATATATAGTGAAACCTTCATTAGTCAAACCACAATTGTTCAAATTTTACATTAAAAATACTCCATCTTATTTGATCGACAGTTTATCCAAATTAATTTAATCTTCCTCCTTTCATTTCTATAACTAAGATTTTATTTTATAGCTTTTGCTACTCTCTGCATCCACGTGTAAAATAAAAAATCCTTTCTATAAACAACATAGCAGATGATAGAGCAAAACATTTTAACGACTCATGAAAACTGAAATCCCTTTCCTGTGTGGAAATAAGTCTTCTGTATCACTCTTGAAAAAAATTAAATTAGGGCCTGTTCTTTTAAATACACCTCTAAATTTTCTGTTTTCTGCAGAAACTGCCTTTTTGTAATTTGTTTGAGGCCAGAAAAAGTTCATGTCTGACCAAAAATTCAAATTAACATTGACCTTGGATGAGGCAGAATACTAAATAATTCACAAAAAGAAATCATGTCTTGTACTTGATCTTTTGTTGATTCATGTAACAACACATTAATTGACATTGGCTGTAAGTAAGTCACTCTATTGTGGTTTTCCAATAAAATATAGCTAAATTTCTTCAGCTTGCTATTGTTAAAGTTTGCATAGCGAAATGGCTTATTTTTAAATAATAAATCTCTCAGCAACTATACATTTGAAAGAAACAGATTAAACTCTACGCCATTGTCACAGTTCCAGGGTTACTGCCCCTGTGTTGCCCATCCGTGGTCCACTCCAGGTGAGCCCAGTCAGGCCTCAGGGCACCAACCGTCAGCTGTCTCTGGATAAGGCCTCGTCCCACTCCCTTCTGAGGGTGGGGTGTTACGGCTGCACAGCCCCTTGCCTTAACATGTGATATCTCCAGCAAGCTAGTCTGCCTAAAGGCCAGCATCTCTGCTGTGCTCTCTCTCCAAGGGCTGTGAACAGGGTATTGCCAGCAGTTACAAGTTACCACACAGCTCTTTCTCAGCAAGAGCATTTATTCTTAAAGTAAAAGCATTGCAAAGAAAACATATAAAAACAATAACCAGATTTAAACACAGACAAAACATACTAGGAGTCACCCATAAGTTTTATGGGGCTCTAGGAGTCTTTCTACCAAAAAGCTAAAACCTTTCTACCCCTTCCACAGGGGTTGGGGCCCCCTTTGGACAGAAGATCCTGTCTGTTTGCTGGATCAACAAGAAGACTTTTACAGCAGGAACTTGAACCCAGATGTCACACCCAGGGATCAATTGATGGGGCTTCCTGACACAGGATTTAACCAGAGTCTTAGCAGTCCCAGTATCTCTCCAGCCAATGACTGTCTCCCCATTGGCAACCATCTTTCACTCCCACTGGGGGGCCAACGCATCTGCATCCAGGTGGGTGCAGTGTGACATGGATGTTGGTTTGGGGTGTGAATGGCACAGCCTGAACATTGTACGCCATTAGCAGACTGGCTGTTTGACTCCCTCCTTATGGAGATTCAGCCACCCTATTAACTCTGTGAAGTTAGGGTGCAGCTGGTCTCTCCAGCACTGCACTAGGCCCCAGTGGGAAGAGTGGGCAATCCCAGACAAAGTGTCCCTGCTAGCCGGAGATGAGACACCACTTTTTCTCACCTCTCTCTGGGCTTCTAAGGGGCGTATTCCCTCCTTTGAAGCGTGGGGCTCCACTTGGGCTCTGGCCCTGTCCTCTGATCCCCTTCCCTTCCTGTTAGGTTTTCAGTCAAACAGAGGGCGACTATGCACATAATGATCTGCCAGTTATAGTATATCTGGCAGTTACATCCCCAAGATCTTTGTCTACTAACCAGGAATTTAGATTGGGGTGGGAGAGTTTATAGAACTTTTCTAAACCTAATTCATAGGCTGCATTGACCCTGGTGACTCCCCAACCAGTGCCCCATTTTCTTACAAAACCCCTCCTTGGAGCTGGATCACGTCCCCTCTCCAAAACTTTCCCCTGCACATTTCAGGGGTCAGTTTAAACTTTTGCAACAAAGTTCATTTACAATAGCTAATAATTTGTATAGTCTTCTCCGCCCCGAAGGGCGAAAACGTCTAAGGCCTTTGCCCTTGATGGAAGTGTTAAGCAGCCTTTTTCTGCATAACTCAAGCAACTGGCCTTTCTTCAGCTATTCATAACTCATTTTCCCCTGGCTTTTTTTTTTTTTTTTTTTTGCTATTCCTTTCCTGAAAAGACTCTGATGCCTTTTTTTCTCTGGACTTTTTTCCTTTCTAGTACAGTAGCTGCATTCACTACTGTTGGCCTGTATGGCAATTCACATGTTCGTAGATCCCACCACATATGTCACAGTCCAGGCAACTGCACCTGTATTCCCCCTCCATGACCCACTGGAGACACCCACTTTTAGGCTTCCAGCTCCCAGCGATCACCTCTCTTGGGCAGAGACCCGCATCTTACTCCCCCGTGACGGGATAGTGGGGGGAGTCTTTAAGGTTGCACAGTTCCCTACCTTTCACTGTGATAACTCCAGCAAGCCAGACTGCCTAGAAGGCCAGCCTCTGCACTTCGCTTTATCTCCAGAGAGCATCACCGGTGTCCACAGTGATAAGCTACCACACAGCTCTTCCTAAGCAAGCATGTTTATTCATAAGGTGTAATCATCACAGAGAAATCATATTATAAAGAAAAGAACCTACGGGCATGCTGAATAACTCACCGGAGGGTCCCCCCCACCCAACTCTAATCTCAGGCTCTGGCAGGTGTCAGTCCTTCAAAACCCAATGGTTACAAGTTCATAACTGTCGCATATTCAGAACCAGAACCCAGGCTGGGCAGTTCAGCCATTTCTTTATACAGCTCTAACCTTTGATCACCAGTCTCCGGGAATAGGTAACCAGCAGACAACCAATCTCTCTTCAGAGTGTAGCTTGAAAAGACTGGGTTTTTGCACAACGGGGATGGGGAATTTGCATTAATCTCTCCCTAGGTGTTTCCCAGGAAATCCATTCTTATCTGGCACATTTTCAATATAGACCTTTGAACTCCCAGGCCTCACATCTGTCACAAGTCACCCCCTTCGCTCCCGAGAGATTACATACAATCCTGGCCCACAGTAATACATAACCCATTAATTTGCTACAATGGACCCCAATGATACCTAAACTTAACTGAGTCAGGTCCACCAAGGATGTGGTAGAACAGTTGCCATATCTGTCACAGCCATTAGTTATTACTTACAGGTCTGTTTGCCAACAACCAGCCTGCATTACGGTGAAATATCACAGCACAGAGTTACAAAATGCAACTTGAGCAGCTGTAAACTTGTCAGTTAATGAAACCACCTAGGTTTCTGCCATACTGATATATTAACTTTCAGAGGGGGGGGGGAAGAGAAAATTTTATAATTAATCTTCTGCTACAGACCCACAGTAAACCACAAAAGTATGCCTACATATTGAACAACTTATTGTTTTACTGAATAACTTTCTCAATTTGGTTTGTAAGCCACATGTGTCCATGCTAAATCAAACCACCTTGGGGTAAATGTCATAGGCAGTAGAAGTTTGTGCTGAAGGCCCCCGTAGCACAAACCCTAAATCTATTACAAACAAACGCAGTTTCATTGACAATTAGTCTGGCTGGAATAAATTCCTTCTGTGAGGTGATTTATACATTCATCCAACTTAATTTGCTGATAGGAAGATGAGCACTGTACCTTGGTCATTTGGTCTGATTTATATCAGCAAAGTGCACAAAAGAAAATGGAGGTTCTCTATCTTGCTCCTGTCCTTTTCTAGATGCCTTCTATAGAACAGGCATCCTTTTCCTTTAATTACCTTCTTCATGGCTTGAGAGCTTTGATGACTTGATTAAGCCTTGCAGTGCAGTTCCAGTCCCTACCCATCTGATTAATTAGCCCAAAGCTTATTAACTTCCTAATTCCAATCGATAAAGCACTGATGCTGAACAGTGCAAGGGCAAACTAAGGATAGCAATTTTATTTCAAGACACAGAGACTCTACTATTGTTTGCTTTCTTACTGTCACTCACTTTTCCATAGCAGCAAAGTTCAGAACAAAACCCAAACCTTTAATGATATAACAACCAATCCAGCCCAACATCTCTCACCCCTTAATCACCACCATTAGAAAGAGCAGAGCCACGAGCATCTCATCTCTGTTGCTGTTTCTAGCACACAAGAGTTGCTGGGGCTGACTTTCCCCAGGCCGTTCTGGCGTTGTTGGTGGAGGATTGTACCAAATGGTCAGGCAACCTACTAATGGAATTAGCAGATTAGACCCTTCCTTCTCTTTTGTGGTGATTACCAACGTTAGTGAGGGGACGGATCCACAGTCAAGCAGAGTCTTTCCATGTATCTAAAGGAGCTGTAGATTAGACCAGTGGGATGCCATCTGCAAAGACACTGCAGCAGCAGAGCTCTGCTCCCATTGAAGTCCACCGGAGTTTTGCTGTTGATTTCAGTGGGATCAGAGATAGGACAAGGAGGAGCACTTCTGAAAATCCTGCTAGTGGCCCTTGCCTCTGCTGCCCACGATTCAGTCACTGCGCTTGCCCTGGAGGCTAGATTATGCCTAAGGCTTTTCCTCATGCAAATCAGCCCTACTTCTCCTCCTTCATTGGCCGCTCTGAAATATTCCAGCAAAGTGTTCAGCAAGCCTGGAGCATCTGTTAGATATGAGGTACCCCAATTCTCAAGATCTAGCTTTCCTTTATAAAAGTCCTGCCATAGCCATTATTCCATACATTTTAGTTACTAGCTTTTATTAAAGCTAATTTATACTGACAACCATTCATTTTATTTACTTACATATTGAAAGAGACACAAAGGAATACAGCAGAGGTGGGTGCAGTACAGGTTATATTTTATAATATATATTTTATAATAGCTCTGCAGTTTGTTGTTATAAAAAATATAACAATGGTTTTGATCAGTTCATCCCATTTGGCCCAGCTTTCCTCAAACAGCAAGAAGCAGCAGATTTTCCCTCTCTGTGAAACGCTCGTCCTCATCCCTTCCTCCGGGTGACATCCGGTTCTGCTAATGGACAGAGATGGCGAAAGGTGGACCTGATACTTAGCATACATGACACACCTCACCAATGGAAGCGTATGTTGCGTGTGGTGGATCACAGATCAGATTTTGGAGTTGGTTTGGGAGATAAAAAGAGACTTTGAGGTTTGCTGCTAATAAGCCACCATTTATTCTTTATTTCTCACTCTCCAAGAATTTCCTGAGCTAAAGAGTCTGGCTAGTGGATAATGATCTCCAGCAAGCATTTCTCTGTAGGAAGGTGGCCTGCAGTACAATGGTAATGGCCAGTAGGGGAACTCAGAAGACCATCACTAGATTACAATATTTTTATTCTCAAAGGGTTCCCCGACACTGTCGCTGGGAATGAGCCTCACACTGGCTAGAGCCAAAATTGCACACTATGAGTGGCAGCACTGAGGGTGTGACTCTACCCAAGGCTCAGGCTAGACACCCAAGCTCAGAGCCGGGGGGGCCCAAGCTGCCACCCCGACATCGCCACTGCCATATTTTAGCATGCTAACTTGAGCCCGCCTAGTACGAGTCTGTCTACTGGCTCTGGGAGGCTTGCTCACAGCTGCAGTGCAGACATATCAGTAGCTCACTGGGCCTCCTGTTCTTAAAGCTCTAGGTGCTTCTTAGAAAGCTATTTTTATTAACGTCTGGCTTTCCAGATAATCAGAAGGTTCAGGATTAGGTTTGTAAGCCACATCTGCCTGCGCTCGCTCAAACCACTTTGGGGTAACTGTCACATCCTTTCCTCAGTCGTTTGGTGGCAAATCACAATTCCCTTAATAATACAATGGCTGGAGGTTGTGAACAGAGGCTTTTAATGGGATTGTGGCAGGGATCAATTGCTCATCTCTTTAGTGCAACCCTATCCCCTGGTCCCCTCAGTGACCACCGCTTGCTGGCTTTACTGTACAGTATCACTGATGGGGAGTGACAGTTCTGTTTTAGGGACCATTCCATTAGAGCTGTTGCTTCTAGTAAAAACAGCTAACATTGGGGTGTGTTTGAAATAAAAGGACTGCAAGCTGGACTAATCTTTCCAAGATTTTATCACAGCCATCCTGGCAAGCCCCTGGTAAAGAATCAGCCATGTTTTCCAACAACAAACAAGACACTTCATTAGAATTAAAATATTATCATCCCTAAAGCTTCGCTGCTCTGCCACCATACATTTCTCTGTAAATCTCCTCCCAGAATCTTGTCAGGGGTCTTGCTGCTGCAGATTTAAAAAAAATCTCAAAAAGCCTTATTAACCACATAATCTTTGCATTTTCTAAAGATCTGCACTACCAAATATTTGTGACTCAACAGCGTCAAACACATCTTACCAAAAATTTGCATTGTATGCCTCTGTCAGGAATTTTGGATAGCTTGTACTTAACCTGCATTCGTTTTCTGATTGTTCCTCTTCGATTGTTCCCACTGAGTCATTCTCTCCAGCAGCTCTCCTTTGGTTTCCTCCACAGCTCTTCTCTACCCTGTCTCTTTTCTCTTCTTTTTCTCCGTCTCTTCCACTCCTTCTCACACCGTCTCCATCTCCCCATTCCTCCTGCCTTCCCACCTCGGTTTCACCCACCAGCCCTACCTTCTCCACATGTTCTATGGTGCCTACAAAACCCAGCCTCATGATCATGATAAGCAAGTGACAAGTTGTGCTTACTCTACTTCCTATTCCTGATCCCTTCCCCCCTACCTCTAGCTCCTCTTTAAAAAAAACCAACAACATACAATTTATGTAACTAACAAAGCTGGATCAATTCTTCACCAGGCTCATTTGCTTTATGCCATTCCCTACCCATTTCTCTTCATTTGTGTGTATGTCTTTAGATCATAAACCCTTTCAGGGCAGGTATTCTCTCCTGTCTGTGTTTGTACAGTGTCCAATACCATGGGGCCCTATGCCTTTAGGCACTATCATAATATAAATTATCATAAATATAAACTTTTAAACCATATTTGATTCAATGCTATGGTACTTAAATAGTTTCCATTAAATTCTTTATATTGTATGAGATTACATTGAGATGCTGAAAGACACACACATGATCCTCCAGCATAAAAAAACCCAACATTAAATTAGGCTGATTACTTAACTACCAAAGTGTTTATATCTTTAAAAGGACAATACATAGAACTCCACTCATGTTTCATAGTAGCTTGTGCATATTCAGATCTTTTTCTTCTTAGATGCACCCAGAGAAGGAAAACTGAAAAATAAGACAGCTGTTTATATCTGAGAGAGAGAGAGAGAGAAATTGTCTGCAAATCTCAACATACAGTAAACTGCAAAATATAATAATCTGCACTGCAACTGATGTTTCCTTACTTGCTTTCTGAACAGCAGTTTTAATTTTTCATCTTGTTTTTTATTTTGTTTTGCTTTTTCCTTTTATTACTTCATTTTTCCCTTTGTTCATTTCTTCAAGTATTCAAAAATGTTATTTAAAAAAAAATCCATAGAACTGAAAAGTGAAGAGATATGAAAATAAATACATCAAGATAGCTACATCTGGTTTAGATGATATCACCCCAAAAAGAAATTAGACAACTTCATGTTATGATCCACTGCACTTAGCATATATTTTAACAAATGGATTTCAGTGTCCAGAGGATAGTACAACTCCCTTATCCCTGATCCCCTGAGGTGAATTGGCTGTAGCATTAATTCTGGGACATTAATGGAAGCTTCCTAACCAGGCTGAGTTTACTAAAACAATGACAACTCAAGGTCACGCATCTTAAAATGAGGTATGTTCAATGGAATCACTGAAAACAGCATATGTACAGCACACAGACATACTTGTGGATGTCAATCATGTATGTTGTTACTTTTTGAAATCTGAAATGTAATGGAGCATTTATGCTAAAAGGCATTAAAAAAATCAAGAAATCAATTTCTAGTAAGCAGCCTTCAGTATGGGGAAGAGGAAATCTTATTTTTCTACGTCTTTTTTTTTTTTTTTTGCTTATAGACATTGCAGGAACCTGCAATAGGAGACTTGTACCAAGTTATTGGTGAAAAGTAGACAAGGACATCGATAGTCTGAAAACTTTACAGCTGAGGCAAAAACTGAAGTTACTAAGGCCCAGCGAAGCTCCAGCTGGACTCCCTGGATTGCCATTCAAAGGCTGCACTTCCATTCAATTGGGACTTCCTTTACCAGGCAGAAATAATTAATCAAATCATCCTCTGAAGAAGAAAACGTTCACCCTCGTTGAACGTGTTCATAAATATGCCATGGCAGGAGGAGAGAAAGAAGCGAGTGGCTTATGCTTTTGGAAGCACTGGAGCAATGCAATTTATCATGAAAATAAGGGTCTGTTGTTTTGTTAGCACTAAGGCGCTGATCCTGCAGTTCATGGTGAGCCCATGGGAAGTGAGCGGAGTTCTGTGAAGGCCCCAGGGTCCACCCACCCAGATTCTTTTGCAGGATCTCACTCTAAATATATATATTTGTGGGCAGGGATTAGAAGTAAACAGCACTTTGGGAAATCAATTAGATAATCTGATATTTGCACAAGACCTACAACACTTGAAATGGATTTCTTCCAGGCTCTCTCTACAATGTAATAGGCAGACAGGTGTCCACATCACAACACTCACCCAAATGGCATCCTTGGTCATGGAGAAGCCAAGATCTGAATGATTATGGAGACTGAATGCCCTCTCCTCCCTGACGGTGGTACTTCCACGTCCGAGTGCAGACACATTGCTTGGGGCAGTGTGGAGAAGACTGAACTTCCCCCAAGCAACGCTGTACATATGTATGAGCCACAACCTTCTCACCTCACTCACATGAATAATGACAGGAGCAGGAATGGTCAATCAAAGGTGATCAGGACTGTTCAAAAAGCTGTTTGGCCTTTGACTGAAATGCACAGGATTGGAAGCCCAGCCACACAAAACCAGCCCTCTAACTAACTGATCGCTGTGTATAATGGTGTCAGACACACCGTTCTAATGAGGGTCAGCCATGCGGTTTTTATTAGAATCCCTTTATTTTCACAGGGCGTTGAGTTGGCAGTAAAAGTGTGTTCTGTGCAAAAAACTGGATAAATTAACATGTAACAATAGTGTGTGTGTATTTTGTGTATATATACACAAACAAATTTATAAAAACACATCAAAATGCATATTTAAGGTACTAAATTTACATAAAAACCTTAAATACATATTTTGAGGAGTCTATACGTGTCCACCTTGGCTATGTGATTATATGCATATAATTCTGTTATATTCTTCCAAGTTAGGGTTTGTAAATCAAAAGAAATTTAAAACACAAAGTATTGCAAATATTGTAAAAGCTCTGTACGAATCCAACAAAAGCCAGAAAAGGATAACAAATAGTGGCACTCCATTTTTAATTTTGCTTATTGTTTTCAATCTCCTCACCTCTGCTTACACACACACACACACACAAATTGGTGAAATAGTGTCATAGCTCGGTTGAGAACCACTGGCGCAGACCAAGCCTTAGATGCTTTTCCACTTGATACATCAGTGCAAGCAGTATAGGGAGAGCAGCAGTTAGCGCATGTTCGTCAGGAAACAAGAGCTGTTACTGGTCATGAATAAGAACATAGCACAAGAACGGCCATTTTGGGCCAGACCAATGGTCTATCTAGCCCAGTAGCCTGTCTTCCAACAGTGGCCAATGCAAGGTGCTTCAAAGGGAATGAATAGAACATTAGCCATTCCCAGCCTCTAACAAACAGCAATCCCTGTTTATCCTGGTTAATAGCCATTGATGGACCTATCCTCCATGAACTTATCTAGTTCTTTTTTGTACACCATTCTAGTGTTGGCTTTCATCCGCTGGCAAGGAGTTCCACAGGTTGACTGTGTTGTGTGAAGAAATACTTTCCTTTGTTTGTTTTAAAACTGCTGCCTATTAATTTCATTTGGTGACCCCCAGTTTGTGTGTTATGAAAAGGAGTAAATAATGCTTTCTTATATACTTTCTCTACACCAGACATGATTTTATAGACCTCTATCATATCCCCACTTAGTTGTCACTTTCCCAAGCTGAAAAGCCTCAATCTTATTAATCTTTCGTCATATAGATGCTTTTCCATACCCTTAATCACTTTAGTTGCCTTTTTCTATACCTTTTCCCATATATCTTTTTTGAGAGGGAATGACCAGATCTGCATGCAGTATTCAAGATGTGGGCATACCATTGATTTATAAAGAGGCAATACGATATTTTCTGTCTTATTTAATATCCCTTTTCCTAATGATTCCCAACATTCTGTTAGCTTTTTTGACTGCCACTGCACATTGAGTGGATGTTTTCAGAGAACTAGCCATGATGTTTAAACATTAATGCTGCCTCTTTTTCGCTAAGAACTGACAAGTAAAAAAGAGCAAACCCTAAACAATTTAATTGGTGCAAGGCACAGCAAGCTTATGATGGTACTGTAATCCAGCAGAATAGACCCACATCTATCTTTTGAGAAACAGACTCTTCCTTTACGTACATTCCATTATATGTGCTAATTATAATCTTGGAAGTTTTAAATATCCACCAGGTTCTGCCAATTCTTTCACTATTTAAAATAAAGAAAGGTTTCAGCTTGATCCACTTCCAGTTTTCTTGCTGACAGAATTGAGGCCTTAGGTTCTTAGAGGCAGAAAGTCTATAGAAAGGGAGTTTCAGCCATGCAAGGTACGTGCACTGAGGAGCCTGAGAGCATCCAGCATATCTGCTGAAGTGAGTAAAGCTGGATAGGGAAGGCCAAGATGCAACATCTGCTAGAGCCCCAATTACAATGTAAAGATGCCCTTTCCCAGCAAAATCCTTTTTACTATAGGAAGATTGAAACTGCATGACAGTTTTGCATGTGCACACACACACAGTCAGAGAGAATCCACTGGATTGTATGTGCAAAAACTGCCTTTGAAAAACCAGAAAGTGCTGCATAAAGGGGATGAGGAAGCATCTACAGAAGGACTGACATGTCCCAGCTGGAAAAGGTGCAATCTCATTGCTTCACCAGGACCTGTTTCAGATGGAATGTCTCTGGGTCTGGTCTAGCTGCTATTAAAATCAATGGATCATTGAGTTCAGTAGGAGCAAGGTGTGGCCCTATATTATACAGCCAGAGTCAGGCCCAGCATGACATGTACCACTGAGGCACATGGGGTCCGCACTGTCTGTCTGAGCACAACACTCTGGGCATAAGCCTGAAAGGTTCTTCCCTCAATGGGAGTCATATAATCATTGCACACCAGAACCGGCATAGACAGCCCAGCCATGTCCTCCTCTGAACAGCTGCTCTTCCTACCTCCTATGGTCGTTGGGATGGCAGGGGAGCTCTGGGGAGGCACTCTAGGTTACATTGCTATGATGAGAGGCCTGGAGGTCTGTTCTACAACTCTGAACCACAGCCCGTCAGAGTCCTGCAGGACCCTAACAGAAGAGATCCTGTCTGGAACGTTAGCTCCCCGTCTGCACATAGAGCTGTGACTGTATCAGTGTCGTGGACAGAGCGGTGCTATATAGACAGTAACTCTAGTCTAAGCAGACTTCCATGGCCACAGGCAGGCCGGGGACCATGCTCTCAGGTAAGGTTTCTATGGTGAGGGGGAAATTGGAGAAAGGGAGATGGGAGCGAAACACAAGAGTGAGGGAATCGTTGGGGGAAAGAAGCCAAAGAGGTGGGGGAATCAGGGCGGAGGGGACGGCAGAAATGCTAGGGACAGAGAGAAAGGAGAAAGAGAATCTTTGGGAGAGAGAAGGGGGAAATGATGCGAACAGTGTAATGCATATTTAGATATGCAGATTAGGTTTGGGTCTATTATTTGCAAGAAACGTCCCGTTTTCTAGCCCGACAGCCTTCACAGGCTTGCAAAGAAGCAGGAAACCTCTGGGACCAGCCTCAACCTCAGCAACAGAACTTGACCCGTTTACACGAGGGACAAGTCAGGTTTAACAAAATATCAGTGGTTACATCCCTGGGCTGAGTTTGCGTTCATCTGTAAAGATTAAGCAATTATAAACTCCTGCACATGAAGCTGTAGAAAATAAGTAACACCAGGCGGGCCTGGAGCAAAGATTTTGGTGTGTCTGATTGATATGAACTGGGGAGCATGCATGGAGCTCTCTTCGTATCAGTTTAAAACCCAATACACCCACTGGCAAGAGCACGTGACACAGATCACGAGCCTATTCCTGCTCTCATGGGAGTCCAAGTAACAAAGATAAAGAAATGGGGTCCCCCGGTGAAACGCAGATCCTGACACAGGCTAAGCAGCCAAACCTCCCCAAGGTTCACGTTTTATCCCTCAGTCTGGGTTGAAGCCCATCTCCCACTGAGAGGATATTGTGTGCAAAGATTGTAAAGGCTTCAGCACTAAACTATTTACATATTCCACCTTGATTTAGCACACATTACTCGACTTCATAACATGGTGGCATTGCTAGGCTCTTAGTTGCCTCCTTTTTATCATCATGGAACAGTGTAGCCCACGTAACATGACATAAAACAGAAATTCAGAAGCCCTGAACTTTATTCCTGGCTTTGTCATTGTCTCAATGTGGCTATGGGGAAATCATTTAACTAAAGTAATTTCATAGCAGGGTATCGGCATGTACCTGTTTATATTGCCCCAGTAATCTCTGGCTGTCTGGGGGTGCAGAACTGCCATAATCCCATTTAAATAACCTTGAGAGGACTCTCCCAGAGCAGAAGAAACCTTCAATGTAAGGTCACAAAGGTGGCTACCACACCACCCATTTTCAGCATTCAGCATAGGGGATATGGCCAGAGTACCCCTGCATCCAGCTGAGCCTGGCCACAGGAACAGCCCCGGAGGCAGTTGGAAGCTAGCATGAAATAGAGCAGGCCGGCTCCAATTGATATATCCTGCACCAGGGATTAGACCTGGTCCTGCCACTGCATGACGGGAGAACCACAAATGTGGCTTGAGCACAGCTCAGCTAGTTTAGAGAGTCAGGACCATTGTGTTTTAAGGAGTCCATTGTACAGAAGCCAATAGAGATCTTTTGAATACCTTTACATGTCCATTATTTTACCAGAATGGGGCATGTCAAGGAGGCTTGACCCTCACAAGAAGTTAAACTCCTGAGGGTGGAGATAATCTCACAGCAGGAAGGGAGGAAAGTGGTGAGCCTGGGCCAAGCTGCTTTCACGCAACCCCATCATCAGCTTTAGGCTAAGGAGCAGGCCATTATCACAGTCATTGTCATGATTATCTTTAAATCTACTGCCTCTCATTCCAGGCATCTATCAGGAAAAGACCCAAGGCATTATTAGTGCAGGCAATAATAAACCCTGAGAAGGAGTGGAGGAAACTAGCTCATAGATAAATTAATCTTCCTTCAGGCTACGTTCTTATCAGCTTTGTTAATTCTGATTGACATTTATTGATAAGCCAGATTTTAACACTCCACCTTCTCCCATCAATCAAGTGGACAAGTCTTCTACCAGAGTTTTGCTATCACTTCTCTGGCTTTGCCATTTACAAGCTCTCATTACCCTATAGGGCCCTACGGGAGGTTGATTATTAGCCTTCTGTTCCTGTATGAAGACTATCCTTACAAACCCAGATCCCGTTCATACTGATTATTCGAGATATAGCCATTCACCTGCTCTCAAACACCAGCGCAGAAAGTCAGCATTTTCTTATTTTAACAGATATTTTACTGATATTTGGGATTGTTCACTTCTGTGCAACAACCTCTTAGAAATGTTGACAATAATACGATAGCTCAAGAGTGACAAGATACCTAGACAACAGAAAAAGCAGTCCATGCTAATCAACACTCCCAGTTGCAAAATGTATGCTACAGACCTGAAAACTGTCAGAAAAATGCACTCATTTTATTTATACAGAAAACAGGTTAGCAAAGAAAAACCAGTTTGTCTCTCATGTTAGCAATTCACAATTCCTGCTTAGTAGAAAACTGTATTTCTCAAGAACCCCTTTAAAAACCTCTTTTGCTGTTCTAGGTTTTTTTTTAAAGGCAGTAATTCCTCTAATGGCTTTCATTCGTACATAGATGGCCAATGCAGTATTGCCAACCCCAAAAGTTCAAAAATCATAAGTCAGGCTCACCAAAACTTATAAGATTTGCTTTAAAATTATGAGATTTTTTTCAGCCTTTAAAGTGCACTGAGGTCACATTTTGTAGCTTTCTCTACAGCCAGGAGGGCTAGAAACTTACTTTTTCTTTAAGAATGAAGGCTGAAATCATCGCATATCCACTTGACTCCAGGAGCTGGGGCTTTACAAAAAACAATAATTATCATGAGACTCAAGACAAAAAATCAGAGTTGGCAACGCTGCAATGTAATCTATTTCCAGAGCTTGTGGGAAATACAGAAAGAGAAATCTGTTTTATGCTATCCATTTGGTAAAAAAATCTTAATCATTCTAAACTATCTAAGGACCCTGAGGAAAATATGATTAATACACAGAATTATATGCAGGATGAAGTAAGGTAGTCCCAACTCATGGAATAAATTATTATGAACAACACCGTCCTTAAGGTGATCCATATTATTAAAATGCATGTTTAACCATCGGTCCTTAATTGAGCCAACTCAAAGTTTTCTCAAATGGGGAAAAACATTGAAAGTATTTTGACACTTTTTTCCTATTTTCCAGGCAACTCCATGTGCTAATTTAGCCCTGTATTTTCATCACGATTTAGATTCTACACACTCGCAGTGCAACTGAAGAAACTGGAAGATGTGATCGAAGGAAAGGATTTGGCTTCACAGGTAAAATACATACTGTAGAAGGTTTGGCTAATTTCACAGCTCTACAGAGCAAGGCAAAAGGTGGGCGGAATCGGGATAGCAGTCTCACATTAAAATTGTTACAATAGTAGGTTAAGAGTTTTTTTTAAAGGCCTCTGGGAATTGATATGTATATAGGCACCATACTGTGCTTATGGATCCTGCTGAATTGCTAGCTGGGGAAGAGACCTGACTGAATACAAGTGAAGGAGAGCAGCTATTTCACCAGATCTCTTTTCAGACTTTACATATATAAAGTTTAAAGAGCATCAGGGGATGTTTGTCTGTCTTCGTTAATGGTTGTTTTGTGCTGCCAATTGTGCCTTAACTCTTTCAGGGAAGCCCAACAGTGCTAAAGCTGAATAGTCTTGAATTTACACCACCAATGAAATACCTGCGGATTAAAGTTCGAATTAGTTTTAATGACTGTAAACACTCACGTCTGACCTGCAGTTTTATAACCACTGATTCCCCCCCCCCGCAGAAATCTCTGAAAATAAGTATTGGAAAGACTCGAAGCATCAATGTTAATATGGCAGAATTATGCAGAAACCGTTCATGAGGCTGTAGTATGAGAAGACAGTTCTTCTGTCCACATGAACCGCTGCCAGGGAGGTTTCTTCAGAGATGGTTACTTTCACTTCAGTGACCATCGTCCTAGATTCAGAAACGCAGCAAAGACCAAGAAAGGCACAGTAGAGTTTATGCCAATTCAACACTGAGGTTGGGAGGGCTGAATTGATGACTGAGCCACTACTCCACGGGGATCTAGAGGGAACGTAATCGGAATCAGCAGCCCCACAAGAAGAGTGCCAACCATCTGCCATTGTTGTAAAGTCATCTGCCCAGCGTCCTTTCACGTTGTGCTTGCAAATAAACTGAAGGCACTGAATACCTGGTTTTAAAGCCACAGCATCCCTTGAAAAGAAACCACAATGACGGTGATCTCTGTCACACTTGTTAACTTTTACAGCATTCAAGCCATCAAGGACAGAAATAACATCTGGGATGAATATAATTATTAGTTCTAATATCTGTTTTCTGTAATAGTCAGTCAACATTGCCTGGTTTTCCACAGACCCACCCTCTGAATCTTCCAAGAGATCATGTTTCTCTTCCAAGAAGAGAGATTTTCAAAAAATATATGTACTGGTTAGATCACAGGAGGTAAATCACATCTTCATTTATACTCTGGTAGGAGAGACAAGTATTATGGAAAACACCAACTTAATGTAACACATATTAAGTGATTATTAATACAACATATAGTACATTGTAAATTAAAATAGAAGCAAATAGGCAGGTCTTACTTTGAATTATTTCACTTGATTTTAACACCCTGGGTATAACTTTGGGGCTGCCTAGAGATTAGTATCTAGTGTAACCTTAATATTATACAGTTGATTAGAGGTACACTTGATTTTTTGTAGAAAAATCATATTACAAAACTACACATCTAACATTTTCTGTCTTAAATCTAACATGTTTTGCTACAACTTCAGAAATGTACTAAACGAACAAAATTATCTTGCTTCTGAAAGATTGGGCCTGATCTTCAGATTCAAAAGAAAGAAATCAGGTAAAGTTTAAAAAATCGTTATAACACTTTTTATTTTTGTATTGTTCTTTTAATGAGGAAACAAGGGTGTAATCTATCCACACAAGAGACATAATTAAACTAAAGTGCCATTGATCAAAAGCACAGATGGTGTGAGGGGACTTTACACATTTAAACAGTTATTTTAGTTATCCCTATTCTAAATCCACTTCAAAAATTAAACAATGCTTCCTCATCCATCAGAGAAACTTTTTTCCTTAACCCTCCCAAAGAACTTTATCATAATTACATTCCAGCCAAAACTGCTCCCCCTTGATTGAATCAATCAAAAGTTTCAAAAGCAGTTCTTTTTTTGTCACTCAAGGCACACTGCTTGCTCCTTACAGTTACAAAAAAGGATCAGCTAGAACTCTGGAATAAATATCCATTGTGAATTACTTGCTTTAACTAGCATGAAGACCCTTCCTAACATGCATGTAATCCAATGCCTGAAAGAATTAAAATAACGTTAACCACATATTTGAAATGCATAGGAACAAGGTGCTGAACGGGATAGACGTATAGAAATACAAAAGGAACTTAAAAATGTGAAGTCCAGGCAGAATCTCTCTCTCCTGAGTATAATCTCAGAATCCAGCTTTCTGAGAATGACAGTCATCTTTTTAATAGTGCATTGCTCAGTTTCACTTTGAAGAAAAATCTTTTCACTTGCCCGACTCCTTTCCCCTCAATCTCTGATATTCCCCTAATCCTTCCAAAAAGGACCCTCCTGCTGAGCTCTCCTGAGCTGGCACCTGCTCTTTGCAAGGTCTCCTCCCTTCTTCTGCTATAAGAAAACCAAAATGGGTGGGGTAATATCTTTTACTGAACAAACTTCTGTTGGTAAGGGACACAAGTTTTGTGTAGCTTGAAAGCTTGTCTCTCCCCCCAACATTTGTAGATCCAGTAAAAGCTATATCACCCAACTTGTCTCACTAATATTCTGGGACCAACACAGCCACAACCACCTTGTGTAAAGAAAACCAAACAGGGAGAATCTCTTCTGTTTCCTTAGATGTGAAACCCAATCGACACACCGAATTCCCCCCCCCCCCCTTTTTTTTTAAATGAGTTAAGAGGACTGCATCATTTGCAGGAGCACAGCTCAGATGTAGGGAGTAAAAAGTCAAATGTTTATGTCAACTTCCAGGAAATTTCCTTTTGGGGGCATGAATTCTGCAATGTGGTTTTTCATACCTAGTTTTCACTGTGGACATTTTCTCCTGTGTGTTCTTCAGACAGGTAATTGAGATGCAGTTTTGTGGAGAGGATTCTTATGTGGTTTTGAAACTGACATGGAAAGAGAAGAGGCTAATACTGAAATGCAGAGGCGGGAACAAAGGGAAAAATCTAGCTCAGACTAATAAACCAAATCATCTTTACACACGTTTCCATAGCGGGGCTGAGTCAAAGCTCATTGCAGTCAATGGCAAAACTCCCACTGACTATAATAGGTTTTGGATCAGGCTCACCATGCACTATGAATCAAAAGCACACAGCGCTGGTCTGACTACTTAAATGACTTCAGGGGGGCAGAGTTAGACCAACACAGACCACTTGCCTATATTTTTAATGCAGATGCATATTAGAGAAGGATGCAAACTCTTCAGGGCAAAGATTGTGTTTTTTCTGTGTTTGTGGAATACCCAGTACAATGGAGCATTAATCCTGACTGGGGTCTTTGGGTGCAACTATAATATAAATATTTACTACTGCAGCTAATGCGGTTACCCCGCTTTCTTACCCAATGCTACATTTCTAAGCTGTAATTACATATTGACAGACGTAGTTGCTGAAATCAGCTGTAAGGATAACTGGTGAGCTCTAAAAATGAATGGATGTTTTGCTTATTTCCTTGGTGGTTCATGGCCCTGAAAAAAAAAATCAGCTTTTCATTAAAGGAATCATTTGAAAATGTTGTTGAAACTGATACTGCAGAAATAAGTCTACTTCAGTGCTTCCTTCCCATTTTATAATGGCCCTTGCATTAGGCAGTTGGAAGAAGAGGACACTGATGTCCATTTACTTTAGTAAAGATTGTTATTGAATGAAACCTTTAATGGGGCGTTTATGATCCCACTCAGCTAAGAGCTCAGAGCTCCTCTTAGAATAGTCTTTCTCTCCACCTTGACAGCTATTAGAGAATCAATACAGGTAATATGTCAGCTAGTGGTCAGCACTCCTGTAAACACTAAGGTGGGGCTGAAATGGAAACTGACAGGTAGCCACTTAGAGAGAGTCTGTGGGTCAAACACGTTGAAAAGTGAAGCTTCTCCAGGGAGCGTCATCATACCCCAGCCAGCACTGGGATCGGGCTGGAGGAGATAAGGCACAAAGTCCAGACGCCCTTAAAACCACACAGAGCACAGTGCTGACCACCCTGCCACAAGGAATGATGTCTTATATCCAAACGGGAACAATGTCTGCTGCCCTGTAGAGCAAGTCACAGAGATGTCAATATCACCCCAGTGCAACTCCATTGACTTCACTGGGGTTAGATCAAGGACGAATTCAACGCCATTCTCTCTCATGGAGTTGCTGTCTTGAAGTCACGTAAGAGATCATATCTTTGATTTTGATCTTTTGTCTGACTATGATCTGATCATTGGTTTAATAATGATTTTAATTTTTACCACGTCCCTAGTTCTAGACCCTCGCTTCAAAGTAGGTCCAGTTAAATACAGCAGTGACAAAAAATCCAGTAAGCTGGCATAGACAGACAGAGAAAATTTTCTCTACTACTGAAAGGCTAACGTTTTATTTTCTTGATCAATTAAATGTATTTTTCTAGCTCCGGCGTCTCTACTGGCTAGTCTGCAAGCCTCTGAAGTCAGTTGAAGGCTACAGAGAATGGCTTTCCCTCCTGGTCCCCTTTCACCATGATGCTAACATATTTTGTGCCTTTATAGTACCTTCCATCCAGAATCTCAAAGGCTTCGTGTGCATTAATGAACAAGGTCTTTCTACTACCCTGTGTTCAGCAAACAGGATCTTCATGAATATTTAATATTACAGCTGTATCCAATGTTGTCAGTCAGAATAGGGGACCCACTGTGCTAGGTGATGTACAAACCTATAAGAAGGCACAGTCCATACTCTGAGACTCACACACACTAGGCCCTGCCTAGATTGAAGGCTTGTTTCATGTATGTGAGCATGTTGTTTCAACCCCCATACTGTAGATGGGTTGCTATGGTGCAAGATGGGGCTAGCAGCAACGTGATTTACTCTAGTAAATTACTGAGAGAAACGGGGGTGGGGAGAGAAAGGGGAGGAAGTCTCAGGCATGCAAGACCTGATTTCCATGGGTTCAGTCTGGCTACATTCAGGGTTCTCACCAATATGACTAAATGGATGTAGCTACACTACTGCAAAGGAAATCGGTATAGAAAGGGCCCATGTGTTAATGCTCCATATCCCTGAGGAACAGAAAGGATAGGGCCAAGGCATGCAAGTGATACCTCAAATTGTGGGTGCCCAACCTGATCTATCCCAAAGGGATCCACTTGTCAGAAAGTACTGGGCACCGACCCTTTGAAGATCAGGCCCCTTTAAGATGTCTTACATTGGACACCCCAATACAGAGGCACCCAACATCACTAGTCGCTTTTTACAATCTTGGCCAAGTGGCTTACTCAATGTCACTCAGCTCAGCCAGTGACAGAGCCTACGTCTCCTGATTTCCAGGTCTGGGTTTTCACCTTTACACTGACTCTCAGAGGAAAGTTGGCCGTTGCTCCTTGCAACCTTATAGCAAATCTAATCCACATTTCTGGATTGCACGGATCACTGTGGGAGCAGAATGCCGTGGTATCGAGTGTGGAAAGAACACAGTGGGTGCCTCTGTCAGTGTGGGATTGGGCTGTTCTGAAAGCAACAATAAGGTGTCAGAATAGTAGCCTAGACATTTCTCACGGGATCTGTATCCTGATGTCTCTTCCTTACAGAGAGGGCTTCCACCTGAATATGTACCAATGATGTTGGGTCTTACTTTTCCATGTAGGCAGTGACAGGATATTAGAGAGACAA
Source organism: Mesoclemmys tuberculata (assembly GCA_007922155.1). Classification (NCBI taxonomy): domain Eukaryota; kingdom Metazoa; phylum Chordata; order Testudines; family Chelidae; genus Mesoclemmys; species Mesoclemmys tuberculata. Next base: position 78,386,334 of record ML675601.1, read on the forward strand.
GATGGTTAAGATAATCAAATAAAAGATAGCACCTCACCCACCTTGTCTCTTTTCCCAATTCTCTCATAAGTGACCATGGAAAGGTAAAGATTCCCAAAGAAATGGTTTTGTTTTGGGACATGGATGACAACTGAATGGAGGACTTGGATGGTTTTTCTAAGTCTCTATGGAAATGCAGATTTGGATAGTCAGCCCTGAGGCTACTCTCCCAGTAGAGGAATAGGAAACCAGTTGTATGCCTTACACATTCTGTCTCCCACCTCCTGGTTGCTGCCGGGCAGGATGAGTGAAGTTTTTTTGAGAGAGTGTATGTGAGTGAGCAAAAGCGTGAGATACAAACATGCTAAAGGTATGAGAGAAAGTTTCAGAGCGCTTTGAGAGATAAACGGGAGACTTATCAGGGATTGCAGAGAAACTTCTATTTCAGGTGCAGAGAATGCCCCACACGGGCCGCCTAGGTAGAAGGATTTTCTTTGTTCAATGAACAGTTTGGCTTAATCAATATTGGTTTGCTGCATTATCTGTAATTCACTATGCTGCTTTTTGCCTTTCCACGGTACTTAACTGCCTACATCTTTCACTCATTCCCCCACTAAACACAACGGGACCGAGCTTTGACGAAGAAAAAGAAAAGCATTTGAACATTTGGTAACATGCTGGACACAGCCAAAGGGCAGCAGATGTCACTGAGATGGCCTTTGTTTTGTTGCACTTGTCAGGCAGAGCTTTAGGACCATCTTATTGTTGAAGGCTCTCTATTGTCATTCACGTTGTGCCTTTTCAGGTTATACACTCCCCCTCCCCTGAAACTAAAGGAAATGGCTCAGATTGCCATCGCCCTCTGGTTTCTATTTAGATCATCTCCCATTTAACGTTTAAAATACCTTTATACAGATAATACAAAGCACTTAAATCAGTTAGTTTCTTGAAGATTAGATTTATCACAGTGGTTCTCAAACTGGGGGGCGGTGACCCCTTAGGGGGTCATGAGGTTATTAGGGGGGCTGCAAGCCATCAGCCCTTCAGGCATGTTGGTAAGGGGGGCATGGCCGGGGGTGATCATCACTTTTGGAGGGGGGGGTCATCACATCCTAGAATATTTTCAAAGGGGATCCCAGCAAAAGAAGTTTGAGAACCCCCGATTTACCAGTTTGACTTGAAGTACTGCTTCCGTTGGCAGGCATGTCCCTTCTCAGACATGACAAAAATGCAGAACACCACATGCTGTGTGTGATAAGGCATGTCCCGTGGTCATGTCGCTAAAAGGATACTACAGTACCAGGCCAAAGCCTCATCCCTCCTCTAGGATCTGTATAGGTATGTCATACACACTATTGAGCAGCTGGTAGTTAACCAATGATTCCTCTTAGTTTTAAGGCTGATGGATAGAAGTGCTGTGTTTCATGTATTAACTCAAATACGGCTATCAAGAGAATTTATTCGGTGCAAAGGGATTTAACAGCTGGGATAATCCCAGGAAAAAGGATCCTGAGACTTTACAGCTAACTTTGTCATGAATATTCTCTCTTAAACTGGACAAACAGCACTTCTGCTTTCATGTCAGTGCTTTGCTACGTTTACAGTAATCCTTCAGAGAAGGCCAGATGAAAAAGTGCAGCACCCTCTCCCCCCCCCATAGGTGGACATGAAATTGCATTCCCAGCTGAGCTGACCCAGGCTATTCATTCAGAAGGCCCCTGACAGCATTGATAGAAAGAGCAAACATTCTTCTACAATTTTAATCCTCTAGAACAGGGGTCCCCACACTATGGCCCGCCAGCACATTGTGACCAGCCCAACGAGTCCTGTAGCATTTCAACTACGTGCAGCCCTTCATAACATAACACGGGTCAACAACCTTTCACAAGTGGTGCACCAAGTCTTCCTTCCCCCCCTCCCAGCCCTGCCCCCTCTCCTACATGACACAGGCCCAGCGCCCTGGCCAGGGGAGCCCTTCTCGGCCCCAGGCAACACCACACAGCAGCTGTTCCCGCCTCCTAGCCCATCCCTCTCCCATGTGACGTAGGCCCAGCACCCTGGCCAGGAAGATCCACTCCGGCCCACCATAAGAGCAAGACTGAGTGATGTGGCCCTGGCAATGGAAAGTTTGGGGACCAGCTGTGCTGGAAGGAAACATTAGCACAGTGGCCACGGAACAGGACACACACTGAATGCAGGTAGTAAAAGGGCAGAATAAATCCAGGGCCCAAGCACAATTTTTTCAGGTCCAGTACAAATTTGTAACACAGGCCCCTTCCCACACACATACACGTGGGGGCTGCAACCTAGAGCAGGCTACCCAAGGTCTCTAGGCCCTGGTAAAGTGTACCCTTTCCCTCACATGTGGGAGCCCTGTATAAACCTAATCTTTCTCTTGCCTTGTACTGCAGGACCCCCCCACACACACACAATGTACAATATGCTTACTCCGACAGTCATTGTACTTCTTCTGGCAAGGACCAAGAACTGACAGGAGTCACGGAGCAATACAAACTGCCTTCATGTTTTCAGGCTGCTGCTAAGCCACATGGCTTTATTTCCTTTCTCTACTGTGTATCTCATGCTGGTTGGTTGCCACCTTTGAGACAGTAGCATTTCAGAGCTGTGGGACGGGAGCGGCATGCAGATGTGTGATTCTACACACTTGTGTATATTGAGAACACATAAGGGGGGTGTGTGGCAACAGGCTTTTATTGGCATAAATCAGGGCTCATCCCATTATTCACAAGTGGGAGTGAGCTGGATCCATGACTCATGAATACCCATCTAGGCCCATTCCTGTAAGGTGCTGAGCAGCCTCACCTCCCTCCCATTGAAATCAGCTGCTAGTTAACGAGCCCTTAATCCCCCCCACAGACACCAGTTGCTCCCACTGCACGTAGGGATGTGTGATTTACACTCAAGATGTATTTAGCTGAGTTTGCCAAGACTGTCAATTGCTTCATTTTATATTTTCGTATAAGGGTCTAGAATATAAATACATATATTGCCAACTGAACAGAAAAACTCTGCAGCCATCTCCTGAGTGCCTTCTCCCATCATTTATTTCATCTGCGTGCCTTCTGCATTAATCCCACAGTAGCAGTCTTAATAATTAACACACAATCACAGTGTTACAGGCTCAAACTGTGATAAAACAAACAGGACATCTACAGTCAGAAGCACATGTAAAACCCCTCACATTCCCCTTTACAGTTGGGTAAACCGGCGTTGTATCAGAGCTCCAAAACCACTGCTTGTCTTTTTTGTATTAAGTGTAACTTTGTACCAGAGGAAAGTATATCCAACTAAAGGCCTACAAAGAGGCTTCACAGTTCAATAAATAATCCTCACGTGTGCGATGACGCTACCAATTTCATTGCACTGCTAGCTATTTCTTAGTATATCAGACACATCCGGTTCATTGTTGAGGTAGTTGATTTCATAGAATCCTGAGTTAACTAACCGTCTGAACCAACAAGCCGTTCACACATCAAACTCCCATTTTTGTGAATGGGAGTTCTTGACAAGGGTGAAATTCAGCTCTATGCAGAGGGCCAGCGAGCTAAGTCTCACTTAAGCCCCCTAACTGTACTTCAGCATGACTTGAGTTATGCATAAGCTCTGTGCTACTGTCTCCATAGGAGGTTATTTCATCAGTTCAGCACTTAGGAGCTCAGGCCCTTAATGTGTCCTTGCTATGCTATAAGAATCTTTGGTACCAAAACATGTGCAAAAAATTCCAAAACAAACAAAACCTTCATCTACCTTCCCTCTACACATATATACAATATTTATTGACTAGATGGCCTACATATTACCTAATGCTAAAGCTAAATATTTACAATTAAATCGGTTTATAACTATTCCTTTACCACGAAAACCATGAGTGCGCAACAATAAATAGAAAAAGTAGTGCAAATCAATACATACATATTATTTGGCTAGTGTAACGAAACAGGCAAGCAACATTTTTCTAGCTCTGCAGCGTATTTAAAGGGACTTATCAAGTTTCACAGGCATAAACCGTGATCCATCTTTCTCCATTATTTGTGTGCAAAGTCCTTACTGGCCTGGGAAGAGGTTTTTTAACAGATATTTCAATTCTGCTTGTTTTTCTTTAAAAAGAAAAAGAAAGAATTTCAGCTTCACAGTAACAGCTAGTTTGTGGGTGAAATTCAGGCTGGTGCAGATGGCTACCACAAGGCTGCTGCACCAATTAGATGCCCCCGCCTTTCACCTCCCAGGTTCATCAGGACATAACTGGTGCATTCATCTTTTGCTGAACCTCCATGCCAGACTGTGTTTCACCCTGTGTGTTTAAGGGAGACAATGAATTCTGTTGGGTATCACTTATGCGGCTGTATAACCTGGAGTTTGGACTCTCCAAAGTTTGGGATCTTTTTAGTCTGTTATAAAGCAGGTCATTAATAAAATTCAGATCAGGATCCAAGTTTGGATTTGTAACATACCTAAAAAGGAGGGAAGCAGATCTGGGGTTTTAGTTTGGGCCTTTTTCCCTCCAAGAGGCATGAAAAAGAATAAAAGAAAACACACACAAAGGCCAAGATTTTCAAAAATAGGAGCCTGAAGTGAATATCCTAAATCCATACTTAGCAGACTAAATAAGTAGGCTTTTTAACAGCACCCAACAGCTCCCTTGGAGGTCATTTAGAGTTTTATAAACAAAGACTTCAATTTTGTTTAAGAAAAATCAATGATGGATTGAAGAAACCTCAGTTTGCAACATCAGTAAGAAACAGAGGCTCAAGTCTTCAGGTCCTCGCTGAGGATGTGGAACTCCCATTGACTCCAATGGGAATTTTGCATGCAGAAAGTCTGTGGGATTTGACCCTCAGGTTATATATCTCAAAGGAAGGGCTCAAAACTAACAAAACAAGAACTCCTGGGCCCATCTTGTACTTCAGATCTTATATTTAGACCAATATGTCCCCTGATGTAAATGAGGTAGGGAACTCTGCTAACCTGTAGCAGAACTGGGTTTTTATAAATGCCGATTTAACTGAATTAAACTAAAAAAAAACCCCAAGCACCCAAGAGCAACACCACAATAACACTGCAGTAAGCACACAGAACAAGAAAGTAGGATACAAATTGCAGTGTCAGGACGAGTGGTTCCTGTGCAGAACAGCAAAAGAGGTGCCATCTGCCTTGACACTATTCCCTGCAAGGACTATTTCTATGCCATACAGACAAGAGAAGACTATAGGGAAAGTACTGATGTAAAAGAACTGCAGCCAGAGTGCACCTGGCCCTTATGGATATGTGTACACAGCAACCAGACATGTGTGGCTGGCCCATGCCAGATGACTCGGCCTTGTGGGGCTCAGGCTGCAGGGCTGTTCCACTGCTGTGTAGACATCCAGGCTATGTAGACGTCCCTGGCAGTGGGGAAGGTCCCAGAGTTCACACTCCAATCTGAGCCCAAAAGTCTACACCATAATGAAACAACCCTGCCGCCTGAGCCCAAGTCGGCTGACACGGGCAGTCGCACATGTCTGGCTGCTGTGTAGACATACACTATGTAGGTGCACCGAGCAGAGGCTGTATGCAGCCTTCTCCCTGTTATGTGACTCATGTAGGAGCCAGGCAGAATTGGAGATCCCCATAATAGAGGGAGCTCATGGCCTGTTTCCACCCTACTCTGCTAGAGATGGAAAAAAGGCAGAACCATAGCTCCATCCTCAACCTGCACTAGCTAGCAGAGCTGGGTGGCCACTGAGCTGAACCTCAGAAAGTCATTTAGAAGCAAGCATGCACCCTTTCCACGCCTGGGAGCTACAGTCCTGAAGCAGACTGTCTCCTAGTGCTCCCCTTGGGTACCTGGGCTCCACTCTGCCCCTTCCGCTGTGCTGTACCTACATGGAACAGTCTAGCTCCCAATAAACAGGAAACCTTAACCTATAGGATGTCCCCAATATTTTCCTCAGCCAATATGCCACTGAGTAAAGGAACTAAATGCCCAGAAGCAAGCGTGCCCCACTGGAACAGGCAATACACATCAGGGCCAGCTCACATTCACAAAAATAAACTGGTGCCTTACACGTGTGCCACAAAGCTCTGAAGAATACATTTCATAACATAATAGCCAGCTAGTAGGGGAAAATGAGCTTCGGAACTGGGGATGAGCTCCAAAAATAAACATGGTTTATGGTTTTAGAACACACACTGGGTAACAACACGGCCAAAGGAGTTACTGTACATAATTCTCGACAGCCCACAGAGACATCACATTGGAAGCATGAAAACATTCATGGTGACATTCACATAAAGAGACATTCATCTGAGAAGACTTGCACGCAGCACAAGGCCTAGGCACCACTCAAGCCATGCGTAGGCCCTGGGCTGTTCTCTGGCACAAGGATGAATTTCATCTTCATATACACACCAAATACACACAAAGCTAGTACAGACTCCAAACGAGCTGGCTAAAGAGTTGCGTGGAACTTCATATGGAATCGGAATTCCTCCTGCTCCAGGAAGTTCTTGCCACACACGGTGCAAGTGCAGCCTTTGTCCTTGCTGTGGGTGCGCCGCACGTGGCTGTCGTGGGCCGCGTGGGAGGCAAAGGCTTTGCCACAGTGTCTACACTTGAAGGGCTTCTCTCCCGAGTGCTGGCGGATGTGAGTGCGCAAGATGCTGGAAGCTGTAAATGCCTGAGGAGATGGCCGGGAGAAAAGAGTTTAAAAGCGATTATACAATTGTCTAGTAAATGATCTTCTAAAAGCTCCACCCTGCCCAGCACTGAAGACACACACAGGACAGTTAAATACTGACACGTTAGTCAATCTGGTTCTCATCACAAGGGAAACAGAATCTCCATTGTTCTATTAGCCCTTAGATTATCTGCTCATTCAGAAATGAAGCCATGGAAGCAGGCCTCTAATGGTATGTCTACACAACGACTTTACCCAAGTTCCTCTGTTTATTTTCAAAAACTTAACCCGCTAACGAAATCTAGTTTCTATTTCTGCAAAGGGTCTCATTTAAATTCCTCCATCTTTCTGAGCCGAATACATATTTTTCCTTCTCTACAACCCATCATTCCTTACTCCTTCCTTTGAAGGAAATAGCTCCCAACCTGTTCTCTTCTCCCTTACTCATAGAACTTGCCTTCAGCACATTCACATATTCTCCCACCCAGCGACTAGTTTTCATGGACTTTGGTGGAAAAAGACCCCACTGCTGTTCTCTGCTCTCATGAGATCTTAGGTGTCCTTGATATACCACAAACAATGGCTGATACATCTAAACAGGATATGTAGATAAGCAACTGACAGCAGTGGAACACTTCAATGAAACAGACCAGAAGGATCAATTGAAGATAACAAATAACTACCCTTTTACCCACTCACAAGAAAAAAATCGGCTATATCCTCAGCAATTATAAATCAGTGTAGCTGAATTATCCACAAATCCCTTCTTCATCTAAGCACCAACAGCGACAGCTTTCCAAGCAGAGCTGTGCCTCCAGATCAGAGGAACTTTGGGGTTTATATCAGAAAGAGAAAGGAGAAAGGAACAGGACTGGGTGTCAGGTGCCTTCAATTCTGCAGCTGTCTCTGCCAGAGTCTTCCACAGTCACTGTGAGCAAGTTAGTGAATTTCTCCATGCCTCACTTTCCTCATCTAAATGCTGCAGCTGCACCTGCACCAGCTGAGCCAGAAAAAGCAAAGTTACTTGGAAGCAGTAGCAGAAAGTTAGGGGAGGCAAGAGAAATTATGTGTATTTAGGAGGAGCAACTAATGCTCTGGTAAAGAATTAAGAGGAGCAATTGGCATAGCCTCAGAAATCTGCTGGCAACTCCCTGCGAGAGTTGCATCCTACAGTATGAGAACTAGTGATGTAGTCTGATCTGCCAACAAGAGACATGTGGGGACTCTTTTGGGGACTGCCAGAGCTCAATGCTAGAAGAAGTCCAACACTACACAGAAGGATCTATTCTTTCATTATGGCAAGAGCTCTGAAATCTGTACTCATGATCAGCAAATTAAGGATGAAACTTCAGCCTTAGGCACTTCATAGAAGAGGTCAGGGTGCAATGACTGGGAGAGCAGAACACAGACAAAACCGGAAGGAGCTTACTCTGAGTTTTGTTGCTGCAGTGAGACTGTCAGACCACTGCACCTATTTGCAACAATTTGTATACAAAAGTAACTTCTCATTAAAAGTAGATCAGGTCCCATTTATTTCAGCAGATACTTCTGCAAGACTATAAACCACTGACAGACAGGACAGACTGTCCCAGTGCATCCTGAGTCCTAACAATTTTCATGTAACAGCCATCTTTCAACCCACCCCCCTCCCACCCGCAGTTCTGCAGAGAGCAGATCCTTTTGCATGCAGATGTCCCCATTCTGTATGGAAGGAGGAATCAGTTGTCTTCACAGCACCATCCTCCTCTTCCCAAAAGCCAGTGATAGATGTGCCCTAGGTTCAGGGTCTGTGCTAGAGAAAGGGGTAGCAACCAAGCAGGCCAGGGGTGGCCAAATGGGGTAGCGGAGAATGTATAATGGTTCTTCTCTTCAGTCCCACACAGTTTAAGCAGAAAAGCAATATAGGCAGACTATCTTTTCCACATAGCTTCCCCTGGAGGTCCTCAGAGTTGTCTCTGGCAGAACAGGATAAGGAAGAGGAGGGCTGTCAGGGGCAGAGAAACTGCAGGTGGGCCTGACCTCATAGAGATCCCTGCAGATCACCAAATGTAAGTACAGTCCCTGTTGCCTGTTCCATGGGACACAAACCCCACACCCTGATGAAACAATAGGAGAGGAACACAGGGTAGATGAAGTGTCTTGCTCAAGGTCAAGTCCAAAGCCCTATTCAGAGGACCATACTTCCCACCACTTCCACTTTGCTTAAAGCAGCTCTCATTAGTAAAAACAAAGTCACCATTTTAGCCAAATTGTAGATTAATTTCTTTGGGCAGTTTGAAACATCTATAAAAGAGGCTCCTAGGGCCTGAACTAGGAAAAAGAACTACAAAGAAAACCACCAAGTCACACTGTGCACAATGGAAAATCTATAGATAAACTATGAGGAAAAATAAGCTCTCCAGAGGATTTGGTTTTTCTTTACCTTGTTACAGTATACACATTTGTAGGGCCGCTCTCCAGAGTGCACCCTCATGTGTTTGTTCAGGCTGGAGGACTGAGAAAAACTCTTCCCACAAACTGAGCACTAGAGGAAAAACATAAAGTTAACAAAAACGCACAACAGCTGAGGATTTCCTATCAGAGCACAAGCCAATAATTGGGGGAAAATGTGCATAAGTGTATCTATATATATATACACACACACACTTTGTAAATCTAACTAATGCAATCAATTTAATTAATAAGTGGCAAAATGTTTTAATGTATATTTATTAGAGCTGGTCAAAAAAAAAAAAAAAAAAAAAAAGGTAAAAGCATGGACAATTTCCAAGTTGTTTCCACTTTGTGGAATTTAAAATGGGCCCGTTTTTCATTTTTCCAAAAATGTGTATTAGGTTTTAAAATCAATTTTTAATCAAAAACATTATTGAAACTGTCATTTTTGGTAAACAAATATTTTTCTGCAACCATGTCAATAAAAGGGTGATAAACATTCTGGTTTTTTTTTAAATCACAAAAAATTACAGAAATATATTTTTAAATTTTCATTTTTGAAAAAAGACCCTTTATATTTATATATATAAATTTTGACCAGCTCTAACATTTATCATTACAATATCTCAAAGCTCAGTCATGAGAGAATTCTGTCTTTGGAATTCTCATAATTAGACTGTGAACTATTAAACTGGTAAACATCGTTAAACTGCAAGATCACTGCCTTACTTTTAACAAAATAGGTAATAATCTGCATAACGTGGTACATATTCTGTAGCTGCCTGTGACAGAATGGAGCCCAATTCATAGCCTACTTAAGTATATTGAAAGACTGGCATTGACTTCAGTGGAATTTGGATCAGGCCATGAATCCTTAATTTTCAGTTATGATTTGCCTCAACAAAATTCTCATACATAATATTTAAATAAAATCACCCAGGACTGGTGATGACAGGAAATTTTTTAAAAGATAAATAAATTTTAAACAATATATGGTCTCAGTATATGCCCTTTGTGTTAAAAACATGTTCTCTGACTTAATTGCATGTAAAGTCTATGCACAATGGATTTTTCACACTGCTGTTTTGGCTAACTATACTTTTTATTTGAAAGAAAGAAAGAAAGAAAGAAAGAAAGAAAGAAAGAAAGAAAGAA